>JANAVB010024400.1:10841699-10951699 GCA_029216955.1 Iris pallida | reverse complement strand
AAATACCCCTAACCAAAAAAGTGATAAATAGTCAATCTAATCACATGGTTAAATCTCCATGGTCATGGTTAGTCTCTAGGTCAAGTAACTCTAAGGTTACACTAGTGGAAAGGCCAAGGTCATAATACACTAGATTAAATAGTATTAAAAATCACCATAAGTCATTAACATGATTTAAATCTTATTATTAAATGATAAATTTTATAAAAGTTTAAAATTACCCTCATTCTAGAAAAGTGGTGGTTATAAGTCTACCCTCTTTAAAATAATTTTGTCCTCAAAATTTAAAGTGGTCGTACTCCTTCTAGGCCAAACCCCCAACAATCAAAGTCTCTAAATCATAAAATTCGATAATCATATGTGTTTGTCCAAAATCATGATACTTAGAATCTTCGTCATACTAGTAAGCAAGGCTATAATAAATCATAGAGTCTGCAACTAAGGTACATACCTCTAGAATTATGGTATTTAAAATTTTCACATTGCCGCATGCTTGGCTGCAAAATCTTAAATTTTCACACCCGAGAAATACATCCAAAATCAGACTATATGTCCTCACCATACTAGCTAATATGACTGTAGAAGACTCTAGATTCCATAACTGAGGCGACCTAGCCCATACGACTTATCTTGGTAGGAAATTAAATCAACATCGAATACCAAGAATCAAATTCATCAACGACAAGGAAGGTAAACAGGAATAGTTGGAATTTAATTTCAAGATAGTTTATAATGAGACAAATACGGGAATGGAGTCGAAAAAATTAGAACCTACAATCAACTCTCCTACTGCCTATGCATCCTCGGATGTCATGGCAAAAGCTCGCCCATGCTGGACTCCTCCTCTGGCCTGCTGCTGATGTGGGATAAACCTCTGCTGCTGTGTCTGCAGCGGTGGTCCCTTCGGCTGGCCTACTGGAACCCATGATCCTCCTCCTGGTGCTGGATGAACTGTAGCTATGGGACAATCTCTCATCTGATGGTACGATAATCTACACATCAGACACTTCTCCAGCCTCTTCCTGTAGTCATTCCACCCATGCCTGGGCTTCTTGCAGAAGGGGAAACTGATATCCTGCAGGTGTCTGGGTGCCTGCTGCTGCTGCTGTCTCGGCTGCAGCTGCACCTGCTGAAAAGGTGCACGGCCCTGTCCCTGAAACTGCTGCTGAAACGGCCCCTGCTGGTGCTGCTGCTAAAAATGGGGCCTCTTGGTCGGACCTCCACTACCACTGGCTTCCTGCGTATCACGACCTCTCTTCAGCTTCAGCTCAAGGTCGTCCTCCACTGCCATGGCTTCCATCAGAATCTCCTCAAAGGAAGCGCCTCTGTCGCTCTTAGTCAAGGACTTGACTTCCTTGACCAAGCCCTTACTGAACCTCCTAGCCTTCGTCGTCTCGCTAAGGCCCTCAACGAATCAGCCCAGATGGCAGAACTCACTGGCATACTCCTCCATAGTTTGGTTTTCCTGAACCAAACTCTCAAACTACATCTCCAAGGCGCCGAGTGCTGTATCCGAAAAGAACTTCTCATTGAAGAGCTTCTTGAAAGCTCCCCATGTCTGCCCCTCTGTGCCCACTCTAGGGTCTGTCTGGTACCTTGTGCAGGCACGGTCCTGCATCTGGCTGTCCGCCGCCTCAATCTGAATCCCGGCTGATGTTAGTGCCAGTCGGAAGATCTCCTCTATATGCTTGATCCAGTCGTCGTCATATAGGATCCCCTTTGAACCATGGAAGTCTCATAGTCGTATCTTCTGAAAGTCCTGGATGTTCGACATCCTCGGCTGATACTACTGAATCTGCCCTCCCTGTGGCTGGACAGTAACCCTCTCATTTGTTATCAAAGCCAGCTGGTGGGCATTGTCTATACCCTGCCTAAAGTCAGCAGACTGACGCTGCTGGGCCTCCATCATCTACTGGAAGAAGGTAAAAAGCTGTGCAATATCGACTGATCCTGAAGGTGGCTGCTGCTGGAACGCATCTGGGATGATGGGGAAAGGCATCCGAACAGGTGGAGATACATCCTCGAATGCGGCAGATGCTCCGATATGAGAAGGTACAAGGGGTGTTGCGATCCCAGGGCCCTGCTGAACCGGACGAGAGGTGGCAGTCCTTTCGGAGGTATCCTCCAGGCCAGAGCGATGAGATCATGTATGCACTATCCTGGAGACAGACCAAACAAGGAATCAATACTGAGCAAGAAGCGATATGATCAAAGGAGGACAGTTTATTTCAAAGGAAAGCAATTAGCAACAAGAATTTAGATACGAGAATTCAGATAAGAGTTTTTTCTAAATGTTATTGAGTACCTCAAAACTTATATCCTATGTCCTACTGCAGGCTGTAGTGATACTCTAGTTTGAGTACCACTACGAAATCGTACTAGTTGCGACTCTCGAGACCTATATGGGCTACCACTAAAAATGTGTCACGACTCGCACCCAGTGTAGGAGAACGAGAAGTGGGTACGTCCAGCCTACGCCACAGTATCGGCGGTAGAATGCTGTCCTAGGTCATATATATGTAACACAATATAAATATAACTGTACAAGATATACTCTCCAATCGGAGGACAATACAGAAGGTACATCTCAATTACAATTCTAAGGTAGAAATAGCACGATATGATAGATATAAAATCTCAAAAAAAATATACAAACAGAAGAAAATAAGTCTAAGTGTCTAAATGACACAATCATCACAACATCCAGAATATAATAAAACTCAAATGTCAAATACAAGTCATAAAGAAATAAGATAAAACCTAGATATCTATCCTAGGCAATGGAGATGATGTCCTTAGCTAGAACTGGATCCTCCTGTGGGTCCAGCTGTCACGACCTAGTCCCTAAATACTTGGGTCGAATCGGATCATGCCCAGCCTGCACCGTTGATGAGACGGCGGCAGTAAGCTGTAATCCATATGCAGGTGATCAACAACATTTGAAATTAAATTTGCCACAACATTTATTTAAACGATAATTAAAATTTGTTCTGTTACAAGATTCATAACTTGAAACAACAAAGAAACAACTAAACTCTCAACGAAAATAGCATCTATGGAGACGCCACAACATCCTCCTCAGGTGGAAGTACCGCCGGGTACAAATCAGGGTCATAATAGCTATTGATCAGCATCTCCAGGTCATCAGAAATACCTAAAATGTTGTCTCCAGTCAGGAGGGAGCAAAGTACAATTCATGCAAATTTTAACAATTAAAATGACAATTAATATCATGCACTTTTAAACAGTTTTTAAAGATGAAATAGATTTGAAATACAGTACAGTGATGTGAATAGGTAATGAATATGACCGGATTGGGTTACAGTAGTAACCTAGCGATACGGTATGGCTTGTCCCCGTGTGAAGAGGGGAAAGCTAACACAGTCAGTTATCCTAATTTTGGATTTGGTCATATCCACTACTCTACTCCCCCAGTCCCCAACAGTACAGTCAATACTCCCGAAAGAGTCCGTGTTTGAACAGTGGTTTAAAATTGCAATGAAATGATTGTTAAAATAATCGTAAATCCACATAAATGTACTTGCCTTAAATTTAAGTTGGACGAGTTTGGTTCTTCAGGATTTGAACAGTCACCTCTCTTCTTTGAAATCCTACATTCCGAAAATTATGTATCAGAAACCACAACTCTAGAATCTAGTTACAATCTCTAGATTTTGTTTCCTAGTCAATTTTAATCTTGTATTTAATCAACACAATCAAAACACGCTTTTCTAGTGCGTTACAATTTAGGAAATCCAATTTATGTTTTATTCCGGAAAACTTGTTTTTATCAATTTTATTGGAGAAAAGTTAGTATTTTATATTTATACATATAAATATATTTTCTTTTCTTTAAGTGAGAAAATCATGAATTTCTAATTAATTAAATAATAATATTAATTAATAATAAGATTAATTAATTCTACGCGTTCACAATCCCAGCAAAATCACAGCTAATTCCTAACTTATTACAATTCACAAAATAGATAAATAGACTTATGCCCTTACATTTCCATGAATTAAAATAAGAGAAAATAAACTGTTAGTCTTACAAAATTAATAATAACTAATAATTAACAATAAAATAAAATGAGTCTCAGAACTGGTCCAATCTTTATTTACAGCTACTCTGCCTCAACGTCCGGACAAACCGGTGCGTTTGCATTTCACTGGGGCCCATTGACCGATAAGGTCGTCGCCCAAAAATATTATTATTTCCGAAAATCATTTTAAAATCATATAATCAAATTTTATAGAAATTTTGGCAGCATTCTCTCTATTTTCGGGATAACCCAAAACTGGGAAACGCGCCGATTTTTCCTGCAAAATAAATCCCAAACCAGGGATACCGATCCAACCAAAATATAATAATAATAATAATAACCAGAAAATAATATTGAACTCGAAATATCCAAAGTAATTCTTCCGAGATTCGGAAAACAGATCTGAACTCAGAGAATCAACAGAAAATTTAACCGAAGAATCATTCCAAAATTCACAGAGCTTTTCCGAACCGAGTTCGAAAAATCCGAAACCTAGCAAACCGAATTCCCAGGGAATTCTAGGACCAAAATATCATCAAACCAACCACAGAACACAACTATCCGAAAAATTTCCGAAACACAAACGTAATAGAAAAATCGAATTTTTCCGAAAAAAAACTCCTGGACCAGATTTCATCATAGACCAAAATAGAGAACTATGGGACTATCCAGAGGTTACCGAAAACACGAAGGAATCCGAAGTGATGCCTCGGACTCGAAACGTTCTAGCACTTGCGGACAGTGGGAACCCACAGATCTGACTCAGAATCCCGCGGACAGCAAGTCGGGAAGCTCGGAACAGAAGATCGGAAGCTCGAAAAGATGGAGGACGGTCGAGGAAGTCGGCCGGTCAGGCCGCGAAAATCACAGCGACGGGGCCGCTCGGGAAGCTGGCGCCGAAAAGGCGGACGCGGAGGGCGCGCGCACAGGGGGTGCGGCCAGTGGCGGGCGGCCAAGGGCGGTGCGCCGGGCTCGGGGGCTGTCGGGATCGGCCTGGCGGGGCCGCGCGGACAGTGACCGGCGGCGCTGGAGACGCGGGTCCGACGACGGAAAGCCGCAAGGATGGCTCGGGAACTCGGGAGGCGGCCGGGGAAGGTGGCACCGAGAACGGAGTTCGCCAGAGAAACTCGGGATCGCCGGAAAGATCGGCTAGGGCACGGTTTGGGTTTGGTTGGGGAAAATGGTGGATGAAGTGTGGAAGAAGGAGAGGGTTTTTATAGGAGATGGTGAACGGGGTTTACCGGAAAGGAGGAAGACGAACGGCCCAGCCTTCATGGCCGGCCGGAGAGGAGACGAGGGGTCGAGCGTTGGGTCGGCTGGGAGAAGAATAGCTCCAAGCATGGAAATAATTCCAATTCCTCCATAAATGAGTTTTAACTCATTCACTCTGCTGTAGGAATGAATCAAAAGATCTATGGATCCTAAATGGGTTATAATGGGTTGTGGGTCAAAATGGATTATTGGATTTGGGCCTAAGGGCTAAGATCCAAATTGTTGGGGCTTTGAGCTAACATAAAATTTTATGGCTGAACAACAATAACAAAAAAATGGTTTTAAGGCTTTTGATAAAATAATTTGTTTTCTTAAAATGTTAATCAAATAAAAATATTTTTAGGTTCAATTAAAAATTAAACCGGGTTTATATCTAGGCTGACATACAAAACCTAATCAATTTATTTTCTTGAACATAATATTAATTGTATTCTAAATAACATAATAATTTTTTTTAATTAGAAAAATTACTTGTTTTGATAAACCCCAGTTTCAAAAATTCAACAATTGAAAATATTTTAAAAAAATTTCTAAAATTACGGGTTTCACACCAGCTCATAAGTGTCATCTAGGCCTGCTCCATAATAAATAGGGCAGAACTCGTCGGTGTCATCTGTAATATTTTTAACAGGTCCAGTCAGACCAGGAACAAGCATATATCTCTCACGCAGTTTATATCAAGAAAGGAAATATAAAACAAGCAATAGAATAATATACATGAAGTATCGTAAGAGATGGACATGAGTAGTAAGAGAGATATCTAGAAAAATAATATATATATATATATATATATATATATATATATATATATATATATATATATATATATATGAAAAGTAAGAACTGTAAGTGACTTTAAGTGATTTAAAGCACAAGATGGTTATGTAATCGGCTTGATGTTGTACATGACTAAGTTACAGAGTTTGTACACGAGTAAACTAAGGAATAATAACATAACCACTTCTACTCCCCCGTCTCCAATCAATACACAAGGATCCATTCAAGTTATGTTACGTACACGATGATTAGTTTGCACAAGAAGATCATGTGAGCACACAAGAATACACGAGAGCACACAATTTTTACACGAATAACATGAATATAAGGAGTACACGATGCTCATGATAAAATACACGAACATGAAATACCCGTTGTATCCGCTGAGGGGATAACCTCGCATAAAAAGATCCATATAGTACTAATCCGTGATAACAAGGGTCAGCATCAAGTAAAGTAATCTAGAGTATGAATATAGATCCGGACAAGTGTAAAACGATCAGAGAATATACTCGCCTGATATCTTGAATGACTGATGAGAATAGATGTCCGTATAGGAGTAACTGAGTCATATTTAGAGCAACACAGGTTACAATGTATCCAAGATGTTATAAATGAAGTTTATAATGCATTCTATATGATTCTAGGTCGTTCTAGGTCAAAGTCAACTCTTGGTAAACTCTAGTCAACAATCTAGTCAAACTAGGTCAACTTTAGTCAAACTAGTCAACTAGTCTAGGATTTGGACAAACACTAGTCAAGTATCTAAATTAGGTCCATTAGTGTCACGCCCCGCTCCCGTAGGAGCGATCGTCCTCGCTAAGGCGTGATGCCGCAGGAGCCTAGATTGCGCTCGTGCAAGACGGGTTCCATAACGGCCGATTTCAGCGGCTGCGATGGGGTCGTCGCACAGATGTCCCATGCAGAGACATTGAACATAGCAGCAGAAATTTTGAACAAAATACAAGTCATTACAAAACACTCTTTTATTGATATTGAAGCAAAGATTACATTAGGGCGCAAGGTGTCACGCCCCGCTCCCGTAGGAGCGATCGTCCTCGCTAAGGCGTGATGCCGCACGAGCCTAGATTGCGCTCGTGCAAGGCGGGTTCCATAACGGCCGATTACAACGGCTGCGACGGGGTCGTCGCACAGAAGTCCCAAGCAGAGACATTGAACACGCAGCGGAAATTTAGAACAAACACAAGTTATTCAAAATAAGCTCTTTTATTGATATCGAAACAACGGTTACATTGGGGGCACAAGGCCAAGATTACAATCACTCAATCCACTCGTCTCACTTTACAATCACTCAGCTCTCTCTCAATCTCTCGATACATGAATGTCGATCCAGCAGAAGCTTCGGAAGGCGATGTCCATACATTATGTCCCGTATAAGTCTTCGAATCCATACGGCTGCACGCTTCGAATCGCCAAGAAACTTCGTGCCTCGACGCATCCAAGCGAGCTCCGCGCCACGAGCTTCTACCTGTGCCTGCACATAAATACTGTGTGGGTGTCAGTACCACTGTACTGGTGGAGTGAGCTCCTCGCCCACCCATACAAAACCGACACGTTTATTTTACTTTGTGCAATACAAGCCCCCCTTTTATGATTGTCTTTTTAGTCTTGCCTTAGGATCGATTTTAGGACCGACGCTCGGCCTATTTAGTGTCTTTAGACCATCTTCGTGCCTTGCACTAATAACGTACCCATACCTTGCCTCGTGCTTGCATTGTCAACGTACCGACTCATACTTGTCTTTCGTACCATCCTCTTGGACGTAACGACTAGGTCGTGTCAAATACTTGCCCTACGGCCCTTCTCGACTTAACTCGAAACGTATAACCCAACTTGTGGAACCGATGTTGAGAACTCAAGTACGATAACGTATCTCGTGCCGAAGCACGTGTCTTTACGTATAACCGAATCGTAGGCTTTATAACACTTTTGGTGCAACCGAGCACACATTTCACAACACAACGCATACCGTGCTTACGTTTCCTTTGTTACGACCGACACCGTGCATGCGGATTCGCCGCTTAGCACGCCATTTATCTATATGAAAGGCCACTGGCATGACAAGCCATCGCGGACATAGCTCGGGCAGGTGGCGGGTCCTTCGATGCAAGGTAGCTAGCCCCATGAAAAGCCCCCGACTACCCACGCAATAAAAGCATGCGCGCTATAACGTCTACCCCCTAGGATGACTGGGCCCGGTGCCCCGGCGTATAACCAGTCTAGGCAGAAATCCTTGTCGACAAGGTGTCCAATGACCACGCACCTACGGAACATCTAGACTCACGTAAATGCATGGCCTACTTGTTGGTACGACCGGAACTATACTTAGCAACTCGTGCTCCGAATCACACTTGGCATAACGTGCCTCGGGACCGCGAGACTCCCAACCGAGGGATCGCCTCGAACCCAACGTGGATAGGAACGCGAGACTCCCAACC
Source organism: Iris pallida (assembly GCA_029216955.1). Taxonomy (NCBI): domain Eukaryota; kingdom Viridiplantae; phylum Streptophyta; class Magnoliopsida; order Asparagales; family Iridaceae; genus Iris; species Iris pallida. The sequence continues at coordinate 10,943,148 of JANAVB010024400.1, read as the reverse complement.
GAGGGATCGCCTCGAATACTTAACGTGGATAGGAACGCGAGACTCCCAACCGAGGGATCGCCTCGAATACTTAACGTGGATAGGAACGCGAGACTCCCAACCGAGGGACCGCCTCGAAACTCAACGTGGATAGGAACGCGAGACTCCCAACCGAGGGATCGCCTCGAATACTTAACGTGGATAGGAACGCGAGACTCCCAACCGAGGGACCGCCTCGAAACACCTTTGAACTCGAGGGAACGACTACTACGTAGCCTTCCAACTTAACTTGAACAAAACGTGTTCCTTAAGTGCCATGGACCGTGGCTAACTTTACATCGTGCCAACCGTGGCTCGTGCCTGTAACTGACTCACGTCCAACGTGACGCTATCACCCAAGTCATACGTTATATGACGGCACTTGAGATCGTGGGACTATTTAACTTGACAACCGCAGAAAGAGCGGGACGGCACTTAGAATGACTTAGGTCGATCGGCTTAACTTTGCCTAACTTTCTCAAGCCTACAACTTAGCCCGAGGGACGAGCCAAGGCTATGCCAAGCCTTGCGCAGTGGAAACGGACATGCTTTATCGAGCATTTACGCGGGCGACGCCTATGACTTAGGCTAACTCATCGTTTGTGTCGAATACCAACTTTTTCTTCTCCCAAGCCACGGGACGAAGGACCGAGTGTCATTTTAAAGCACGCTGAGCCGACTTCTATTGAGACCGTTGGACCATTTTCCATGTTCTAAAACATTCTGACGGGTCGGGATTACTCCCTTAGCTATGTGCGTTCGTAGCTTTTATATTAGCCTACTTGTGCAAGTTGAAACCACACGAATTATTAAGTGAAGGCAGAGATGAGGAAAGTTCATCGAAACTCCCCCACCTGAGCGATGTCTTCGAGTCGCCGTTGTAAGGCCAAGTCCGAACGTCGTCGGCGTTTCGATTCCTCCGATTGACTTTGCGGGACGGGACACTACAACATACACCACTCAGAACAAGTCTCATCCTCGAGACTTTCCTGAAGGCAAGCCACCCTACATTTCTATGACCAAGACTCAATCGCACACATTTCTCCTACGCGTTTCTTCGATTTCGAGCCACGCTCGTGCTTATCGCTAACTTAATCGTAAGGCACACTAATCGATCAACCAACATTCGAATTCGTTTCAATTCAATGATCGTATTATCACCAACATTTCTTCGAAACTCACGATTCCAAAATCCTCGACACTTTCCGGTTTCTCAAGTCTCACTTGATTCAACGTATCACTTAGTTGGATCGTGCACATATTCCAGGCGTCCCCAAAATATATGCATGTCAGCCAAGCCTCGTGATAGAGAATCCGTCATCACCACTCGAGTCAGATCGTGCACATATTCGGGCATCCCTGATATACGTGCATGTCAGCCAAGACTCGCAAGTGGTGCCTCCGTAACTCCTATCGCTTCGCGCTCGAATGCCTGCCTAACCGCTAGGCTATGTCTTTTCGTCAGTACTGGAATCATAGTTCCCAAACAACGATATCAACACTGACCCCATCCTAAGGTCAAACCAAATCGATGGTACGGGGTTTTCTACCCAAGCTCGCATCACTCTGATTTCTAAACTTCGAGCATCGATTTCCTACGTGCATCCCCATATTCGTCGCACGGGGTACGAGTCGTATCGGTAAAGCCATCATACGATAATTCACGTTTCAACCAATCCTCGATAAGAACATATCGCTCGTTCATCAAGCCATTTCGCATCGTCTATCTCTTCGAACACGTTCGACGTAATCTGCCTATCAATCTTTCCAAGTCAAGCACGCTACAACACAATCTATCTCTACATCGTAATTCATATTCCACGTTTCCGAAATCATCTATTCCAATTCACGTAATCGATCACAAGGTCATCTGACTTAACAATACGTTGCGCCCCGATCTCACGCAAGTCCGATCATCCACGATGGTTCATGAATCACCATGCAACGCTCCCGCGGAATAATCATTCTCATCGGGGCGTAACTCTTGTTTCGTGTCTAGACTCGTTCATTCTCGATACGCGAATTGGACCTACTCAATCCTCAAGTTTTAATCAACCGTCAATCACAAGTCCTAACATTCTCGAGTTATCCTTCGCATCAAACCAACAAGTCGGGACAATCGAAGTTGCCGCAGCCAAATTTTCTGAGTTCGATCATTCCCGCGACATGAATCACCATGTCAGCGCTCACGCAGAATGATCGCCCCAAATCATGACGCAACGCATGTGCGAGGCTAGAGTTGCGCTCGCACAAGACAAGATCATCGACGCTGTGGTTATCCGCGTAACCATCAAAACACGATCACTTTCATCCAAAGTACTAAGTATAACGTCCAACCGAATAATAGCACTTGCACGATCGTCATTCACCGAGTCAGAGTACCCCCGAGTTATCGCATATCATCTTTGATACGCCTCAATACCATCGACGATATACGTAACCTGACGATCTTTGTTTGCAACGAATTCTGAGTCGTGCGAATGATGCTATCGTCCGACTGGATTATCTCCTCGAATCGTTTACATCATCAATTTCTTCAACCCAAATTCACGTATCGTTTATCCGTCGATCTTAGGTCATCGACTACGTATTTCTTCAATTCGCATCATTCCTTGCTAACTCAAACCATCGAGCACATCGATTTCAATCCTCAGAGTCGTTTGCGTAACTCCAAAGTCAAACCCTTCGTACACGCTATCTTCCCGTCGTGCTAACTTTTCGTATACTATCCGTATCAATTTTCTCCAATCAAGTCATCCATTTATTCTATCGTTTAGAATTTCCATTCAACTATTTCGTAATTCGCACTATCGTTTACAAATCGTTCGAACGGTATCACGTTTGCGACTCTCGAATCATGACCATCTAAGCGCTACTCGTTCTAAGGCTTTGCGATATCATCGCTTGTCGACATACTCGTACTATCCGTAACTCCTCTGGTTCTGCTCGAACAATTTCTATAACGTCCATACACCACTCGGGTTCGAGCCATCTGATTTAGTCCTCAATCACGTTCGTATCGACGCACTAAGTCGTTCGTACAATCCTCAAATCCCAATTAATTCTTCGTGTACGCCTAAGCGTTAGTCTGATAACGTTCCTATCGAATACACTCCAAGTGTATTTTCATTCCCGATCGAGCGATACTTGATATCACTCGCAATTCGTTTGCACCAATAAGTCGAGGTGCGCGATACGAAACACAACTTAGCCAAAAGGCCGTATGTATAACCATCCCGTATGGACTATACTCTGAGTTTTCACGCTCATTTGCTCATGTCGACGTAGGACTCGTTAGGCACGTACGCGACTTGCTAACTTTAGCACGCATTTTCTATCAACTCAAGGTCGGCACCGTTCGGCCCAAAGGCCAACCAACGTATCCGGTGATGGCCTACCGATGCGTTCGATGGAACGCTTGTACGAGTTTTCGAAAATATTAGACTTATTGTATGGACATGCCGAGGGACGTTTGAGAGAGAGCGCACCAACGATATCACGTTTGCGAAAGCACAATTCAAAATTTGCGGAACAACGGAGTTAAAGAATTCAATCGGTAATCTAAGGACGTAAAGCCGTGCTCTGATACCATTATGTCACGCCCCGCTCCCGTAGGAGCGATCGTCCTCGCTAAGGCGTGATGCCGCACGAGCCTAGATTGCGCTCGTGCAAGGCGGGTTCCATAACGGCCGATTACAACGGCTGCGACGGGGTCGTCGCACAGAAGTCCCAAGCAGAGACATTGAACACGCAGCGGAAATTTAGAACAAACACAAGTTATTCAAAATAAGCTCTTTTATTGATATCGAAACAACGGTTACATTGGGGGCACAAGGCCAAGATTACAATCACTCAATCCACTCGTCTCACTTTACAATCACTCAGCTCTCTCTCAATCTCTCGATACATGAATGTCGATCCAGCAGAAGCTTCGGAAGGCGATGTCCATACATTATGTCCCGTATAAGTCTTCGAATCCATACGGCTGCACGCTTCGAATCGCCAAGGAACTTCGTGCCTCGACGCATCCAAGCGAGCTCCGCGCCACGAGCTTCTACCTGTGCCTGCACATAAACACTGTGTGGGTGTCAGTACCACTGTACTGGTGGAGTGAGCTCCTCGCCCACCCATACAAAACCGACACATTTATTTTACTTTGTGCAATACAAGCCCCCCTTTTATGATTGTCTTTCTAGTTTTGCCTTAGGATCGATTTTAGGACCGACGCTCGGCCTATTTAGTGTCTTTAGACCATCTTCGTGCCTTGCACTAATAACGTACCCATACCTTGCCTCGTGCTTGCATTGTCAACGTACCGACTCATACTTGTCTTTCGTACCATCCTCTTGGACGTAACGACTAGGTCGTGTCAAATACTTGCCCTACGGCCCTTCTCGACTTAACTCGAAACGTATAACCCAACTTGTGGAACCGATGTTGAGAACTCAAGTACGATAACGTATCTCGTGCCGAAGCACGTGTCTTTACGTATAACCGAATCGTAGGCTTTATAACACTTTTGGTGCAACCGAGCACACATTTCACAACACAACGCATACCGTGCTTACGTTTCCTTTGTTACGACCGACACCGTGCATGCGGATTCGCCGCTTAGCACGCCATTTATCTATATGAAAGGCCACTGGCATGACAAGCCATCGCGGACATAGCTCGGGCAGGCGGCGGGTCCTTCGATGCAAGGTAGCTAGCCCCATGGAAAGCCCCCGACTACCCACGCAATAAAAGCATGCGCGCTATAACGTCTACCCCCTAGGATGACTGGGCCCGGTGCCCCGGCGTATAACCAGTCTAGGCAGAAATCCTTGTCGAAAAGGTGTCCAATGACCACGCACCTACGGAACATCTAGACTCACGTAAATGCATGGCCTACTTGTTGGTACGACCGGAACTATACTTAGCAACTCGTGCTCCGAATCACACTTGGCATAACGTGCCTCGGGACCGCGAGACTCCCAACCGAGGGATCGCCTCGAACCCAACGTGGATAGGAACGCGAGACTCCCAACCGAGGGATCGCCTCGAATACTTAACGTGGATAGGAACGCGAGACTCCCAACCGAGGGATCGCCTCGAATACTTAACGTGGATAGGAACGCGAGACTCCCAACCGAGGGACCGCCTCGAAACTCAACGTGGATAGGAACGCGAGACTCCCAACCGAGGGATCGCCTCGAATACTTAACGTGGATAGGAACGCGAGACTCCCAACCGAGGGACCGCCTCGAAACACCTTTGAACTCGAGGGAACGACTACTACGTAGCCTTCCAACTTAACTTGAACAAAACGTGTTCCTTAAGTGCCATGGACCGTGGCTAACTTTACATCGTGCCAACCGTGGCTCGTGCCTGTAACTGACTCACGTCCAACGTGACGCTATCACCCAAGTCATACGTTATTTGACGGCACTTGAGATCGTGGGACTATTTAACTTGACAACCGCAGAAAGAGCGGGACGGCACTTAGAATGACTTAGGTCGATCGGCTTAACTTTGCCTAACTTTTTCAAGCCTACAACTTAGCCCGAGGGACGAGCCAAGGCTATGCCAAGCCTTGCGCAGTGGAAACGGACATGCTTTATCGAGCATTTACGCGGGCGACGCCTATGACTTAGGCTAACTCATCGTTTGTGTCGAATACCAACTTTTCCTTCTCCCAAGCCACGGGACGAAGGACCGAGTGTCATTTTAAAGCACGCTGAGCCGACTTCTATTGAGACCGTTGGACCATTTTCCATGTTCTAAAACATTCTGACGGGTCGGGATTACTCCCTTAGCTATGTGCGTTCGTAGCTTTTATATTAGCCTACTTGTGTAAGTTGAAACCACACGAATTATTAAGTAAAGGCAGAGATGAGGAAAGTTCACCGAAACTCCCCCACCTGAGCGATGTCTTCGAGTCGCCGTTGTAAGGCCAAGTCCGAACGTCGTCGGCGTTTCGATTCCTCCGATTGACTTTGCGGGACGGGGCACTACACAAGGCCAGTATTACAAGTCTCTCAAGCTCACTCATCTCACATTACAAGTCACTCAGCTCTCTCTCATCTCTCAATACCGATCTTGACTCCAGCGGAAGCTTCGGAAGGTGATGTCCATACATTATGTCCCGTATAAGTCTTTACTCCATGCGGCCGCGCGCTTCGAATCGCCAAGGAACTCCGTGCCTCGACGCATCCAAGCGAGCTCCGCGCCACGAGCTTCTACCTGTGCCTGCACATGGAAACTATGTGGGTGTCAGTACTCAACTGTACTGGTGGAATGAGCTCCTCGCCCACCCATACAAAACCCGTACATTATTTTACTTTGTGCAACATAGTCCCTTTTTATCAATTGTCTTTTTAGTCTTGCCTTAGGATCAGTTTTAGGACCGACGCCTTGGCCTATTCCGTGTCTCTAGACCATCTCGTGCTTACAACGACAACGTTCACTAAATCTTTGCCTCAAGACCCTTCTCATGACAACAACGTTAACCTATCGAGTCGTATTTGCCTTACGGCTTAAAATCAGAGATGCAACTACGCGATGAAGCACCATTTTTCGTGTGACCATGCTACAAACCGTTGCTGAGGCCGTGCCTTGCAATTCAGTGAGACTTAACCATATCGCCGCCTCGCGGCCCTTGCCGCCTAGCGGCCCTTGCTACTTTGACCACCAACTAACCTAATCAAGACTTGTGAATGTTAGTGTCACTTTTTCCAACTTTGCCTTGCGGCGGTTTCCCGACTTAAACTCAAACAACTCAACCAACTTAAGCAACTTATATGCCGACAACTCAAGACTTGATGCCACATCTCGTGTCGAAGCACGACGCCTATGTTGAAACCCAATCTTAGGCCTAAACTTTGTGTTCTAACTGTACACACCTTCAACTCAACTAAATCCAAAGGCATACACGCGATTAGCCGCTATTTGCCGACATCTATATGAACTTGGTCACTAGCATCACAAGCTATACCTTGACGTATAGTTTTGTTAATCGGGATCCTTTCGACGCAAGTAGCTAGCCCTGTTGCAAGTTTTCGCTTAACCTGTGCAAAAACCTTACGCACGACTATACCCTGTTCCCTCCTAGGCCGAGTCGGCCCCTTGGCCAAGGGTTACCGCTCGAGGGTTCATCGCCCTTGTCGACAATTTGTCAAATGACCATACAAGACTCGACACAAATTGACGTCTCACACAGTCATTCCTCTACCAAAACCAAGACTTCTATCCTTGAGACCCCTCGACGACCCACGGTCGCGAGTATTCCTTTCCTTGAGACCCCTCGACGACCCACGGTCGCGAGCATTTCCTTCCTTGCTACCCTATCATTTGGTTCAACTCATGAATGCCTATTTGATAGTCCTTTCTCAAAATTCACTTTGAATCAATTGTGATACTTGCCTTAAATACTAAGCCCATGTATCGTGCCTTAAGCCACTCGTACTCTGCGTGACACTCCTGCCCAAGTCGACGGGCCTTGAGATCGTGGAACTACTTAACTTGACAACCGCAGAATGAGCGGGACAGCACTTGGAATGACTTAGGTCGACCGGCATAACTTTGCCTAACTTACTCAAGCCTACAACTTAACCCGAGGGACGAGCAAAGGCAATGCCAAGCCTTGTGCAGTAGAAGCGTGCATGCTTTATCAAGCATTTACGCGGGCGACGCCTATGACTTAGGCTAACTCTTAGCTTTTGCACCGAAGACCAACTTTCCTTCTCCCAAGCCACGGGACGAAGGACCGAGTGTCATTTTCAAAGCACGCCGTGCACCAACTCTAAGCCGACCGTTGGACCTTTTTCCATGTTCTAACTCATTTCGACCCGTCGGGATTATTTCCTTAGCTATGTGGTTTCGTCTCTTTTATTATCAAGCCTATTGTGCAAGTTAAAAATACACGATTTATTATGTGAAGGCTAAGATGAGGCAAGTTCACCGAAACTATCCCACCTGAGCGAGCGGTCGCCTCGACCGAGCAATGTCTTCCAGCAGCCGTTGCAAGGCTAAGGTCGAACGCCGTCGACGTTTCGATTCCTCCTATTGACTGAGCGGGACGTGCACTACAATTAGGACATCTAGGGCAATGATCCATCTAGGGTTAGTCAATTCTAATCTATAACATAGACTCACATGTCCTATGGTACCAATTGTAACTATAACATATATATACATCAACTATATATATCCTTGAACCTATATATATATATATATATATATATATATATATATATATACATATATATATATATATATATATATATATATATATATATACTCTAGCACATCGAGTCGTGGTGTACTGGTAACACCACCGTGCATCGGGGGTGAGGGCCGGGTTCGAGCCCTCCCTCCCACGGAGGTGGCTGGGTGGCGGTGGCCACGGCCTCCGGGCCAAGGTCGGGTGGAGTCGTCCACCGGCTTTGGTTTTTGAAAATTAAAAAAAGAAAAAAATATATTCTCTAACATATCCCCAATCAAGTACCTATAACCTATATATATATATATATATACATATATATCACAAAACCTCAACCAAAACTCACTCCAAGATTCCTTATAACCCTCACATCAATTATCCATATAACCTATACTCTACAACCAAACATACTTATATCCAATATATATATATATATATATATATATATATATATATATATATATAACAGATGATAAAATCTCAGAAAGAAATATGAATCAAAACCTAAACTCTAACAAAAACCCAAAATCTGAGAACAAAAGTTAATAATATGAACATTGCATTCGAAAACCAATAATCAAAGTAAAACTTGAAATTAATTAGGAAATGGTGTCACAGTGGTGTCTACCACACAAGTGTCAACCCAGGTCAACCAAATGTGTCCCCATAGTGTCCAAAACGTGTCAGAAACCAATCGAACCAGTGTCAAAAAAATAGTGTAATGGGGGTCTCGTGCGGTGGTGTCGAGCATCCAAGGACACGACACACACACTCTCGTGTCTCGTGATCGTGTCCACAGGTATCCCAGGTCTAGGGCTTCGTGCTAATGTGTCTGTACTGTGTCCAAAGCGTGTCGACGTGTTGAACCAAGTGAGTATGAGAACAAGATATCGTGTAGTGCATAGTGTGCTATAGGCCACTTCGGGCTCGATAACTCCTTGTGCTCGCCACCAACTCTTTCCAAATTTTGGGAGGATGGTCACAGACAGTGCCCCAACCCTCGTGCCAAAGATCGAGTGCCCACGTGTCGTATCGTGTCAGATCTGGGCATCGGGTAGCAGGACACAGTGTGCAGTCTCGTACACGCGTGTCGATCCCTCTAGGACACGACACACACCACTTCGTGTCCCATGTTTGTGTCCAGAGATAGGCTAGATATAGGTCTATATATCAGGGTACCTGAAATGTGTTCTCGTGTCATCGTGTCCAAGTCACAAACACGTAGCAGAGCCAAATGTCCGTGCGTGCACAACCAGTACGAAATCGATGCAGACTCGATTTCAAACTCGACACGACACGACACAAAACTTTAGGGACATGATGACAGTCATGTCCCCCACCTTCATGTCAAGTTTCGCATGTCCATGTGTCCAGTACAGTGAGTATGAAGTGTGTGTCAGTAGGGCAAGTGCATACAGGGTTGTGCTGTGTCTCGTGTCCACTTTTGGACACAAAAATTGTGTCAAATCATGCTCAGCCTTAGGGTTTTGTAATCTACACATATAGGCTAGAATTTACTAAAATTAGTTTTTTTTTAAAACAGCAACATTCAATCCTAAGTAGCATTTCCCCAAACACTTTGCACTACACTCCGATACGCCTCCGATACGCCTCTGATACGCGTATTAAATGGATATAAAATCCTATCAAACTTGGTCTACAGGTGCATGGTACCTAGATGCATGCATCTATAAAGAGAAATAAAAAAAAATTAGTTTAGAGACATTACCTATTGAGAGTTGGAATCTCAATAAAAATGCCTAGAATGAGATCCTTCACCAATTGCTATGGTCCAAGTGCCTCCAAATCCTTGCTAACTAGATTCTATTGACCTCCTCTACACTAGGGGAGTGTGATGCAAAAGACTAGACTCAATTTGGAGGTGATTTGGAGAAAAGGGGGTGATTTGGGGAAGAACACAAATTAGGATTTCTAGGAGGCAATAGAAGGAGGCAAATGGAGGCTAACATGTGTTTATATAGGCAAGGGGTGCTTGACGGCAGCCAAGGGTTTATCTAGGGTTAGGGTTTAATTTCAATTGGAATTAAAGGCCCTCTACAATGTAAATTAATCCCTCAAGCAAAGGCCCAAAGTAAAATATCTAACCTTAACAAATATCCAACTCCTAACTTAATATCTAGATATTACTAACTTGTCATGTGATGGAAACTTCTAATCTAATATCTAGGCTCATGACTAATATTTAGGTTAGGGCAATTCTAGGTTAAGGCTTAACATAATGTTTAGCACAATATTAATTAATCAAAATTTATTTTCACCAAAAGTCAAAAATGACCAAAATACTCCTAACCTAAAAAGTGGTAAATAGTCAATCTAATCACATAGTTAGGTCTCTATGGTCATGGTTAGTCTTTAGGTCAAGTAACTCTAAGGTTACACTAGTGGAAAGGCCAAGGTCATAATATACTAGATTAAATAGTATTAAAAATCACCATAAGTCATTAACATGATTTAAATCTTATAATTAAATGATAAATTTTAAAAAATTTCAAAATTACCCTTATTCTAAAAAAGTGGTGGTTATACGATCTACAATGATGGCACTAGTGGCTCCTCGTCGTGGGGATCCATGACAGTGAGGCGGTGTCGTAGTCAGACACGGCGAACAGTAACACCGTCCGACGCTGTCGACGCGAACTCCGACGAAGTCTTCGGCGGCTTGTGGCGGCGATCGGCGGAGTGAATCTTCGGGTGGTGGCGTGGTAGTGACACTGATCCCGCGATCGTGAGCTCTGGTGATGGAGACGAACTTCGAAGATACTTCGATCGGCTCACGGCGGTGCACGGTGGTGCTCGGCGGAGCTGCGGCTAAGAACAGTAAAGAGAGAGAACAGTGGAGAGAGAGTGGTGTCAATGGTGATGTGGAGAGGTGCCAGAATGTATTAGGAACTGTGTACTATTTATAATAAAATATTGTGTGTACTCCCAGTTAGTTGAGTGACATAGCAGTAATTAGTAATAGATTTGGGTGCATAAATAGGGGTACAACTCGGGCGGGTTGGGTCGGGCTTGTGGTCAACCCGAGCCCAACCCGATGAATCATAAGCCGAGCCCGACCCCAAGCCCGGCCCGACCTCGGGTTAAACATATGAAGCCCAAGACCAAGCCCAGAGGATCGGGTTTGGCTCAGGTTGAACTCGGGTTGGGTCGGGTCCATCGAGTTTATTGGGCTCTAATATAATATTTGAAATAATTTTAAACAAAAGTAATATTCAAAACATAATCAAATATCAATCAAGTCTTGATCATTAAAAAAATACTGAAATAAGATTTAGGATAAGGAGTTGAAGAGTTTGGGTAGAGAAATTTAGGATTTAAACTTTTTATTAAAGAAATATGAATATATATATATATATATATATATATATATATATATATATATATATATATATATATATATATATATACAAAAGTCGGGTTTCGGGTTCTTCAGGTAACCCGACATATAAACCCGAGCCCAACCCAATTTTTGATCGGGTTCATATATTTTAACCCATACTCGAGCCCGAACCCGAGTATCTTCAACCCTAATACAACTTATCAACGGTTTTACCCGATCGGGCTCGGGTTTAGCCCGCCCAAGTTGCACCCCTATGCATAAAATAGGCTTTGTAACTGATTGTAACCACCTGTAACTAATTGAGTTAGTTAGTTAATAACTAATCAATTAACTCATTTTATAAAGAAACCTGCCAACTAACTAATAAACATACAATTAATTAATATGCTTCCCCCTCACTTCAAACCAGGAGAAATAGAACACTAGGGTCAGTCCCTTTCCAAACTTTGCAAAGAGCGCAAGAAAATAGTAAATTAAAATCTCTATTCAAAATGACTAATATAGCATAACTTGATGTATCTTAAAATAATAATCATTATTAACAAAAGTATTATCCTCAAACCCAAAACTAAATTAACCTTAAATAGTACTAAATATATTTTTGAAATATCTTACTAAAGAACGAGTTTTATATGGAAGATAATATTTTTAAAAAACCTTAAAAATTCACCAAAATTTGGTTTAGGGAGTCACAAATCTACACCCCTTACAAAAATTTTGCCCTTGAAATTTCAAATGGCATAATAAACACAATTAAGATTGACCAATTACGAAAACTTGAAAATAATTAAAATTGCTTTAAACCTAGGATTCGTACGACTAGTAAAATCACGATTTTCTAGAAATGATCAAAGTAAAAAAAAAATCTAGGCAAGATAAATCCTAAATATGAGACAAATTTAAAATTTAGGCATATTAAAAATAGTACCAAATTGACATAGTCATAAAATTATGACATAAATCCAATAAAATCATTTAGGTATAACTAACGCGACTATGACTAAAATTTGAATAATTTAAACACGATTTAGTAAAAATATTGTCAAAATAATTTAGGCTTGATAAGTACTAAAATATGTTAACTACAAAAATGGTACGACTATGAACAAGGAATTTTAGAAAAATCAAAATATTGGACCATTAACAAAATGCATGCAATACACTTAAAATCAAACCATGAAAGAGACTAGAGTAACATATATTGAAGAAAGTTTCTAATAAATTTCTAAGATGAATCAAGAGATGGAATCAATTGCTGAGATTTCACATAAGATCAAGATAATTTTTCGATAAAATTGTCAATGGTGATAAGAGATCAAACATGGTATATAACACGAATATATTCTCAATAGTATCCGAAAACTATACATATTCGAAATCACTTTGCCTAGAGTTCCTGCCTCGCCAGTGTAGTATACATATGACTGCAGTGAACCTTTGGCTCAATGACTCAAATAATAACTACCGAATATTTCTATCAACTTTATCCATGTTATCGGAACAACTGAAGAGATCAAAATATTATACTTTTAGGACATTGCCTCAATAATATCCGAGAACCTATAAATACCTAAAATTACTTTAACTTAGAGCTCATGCCTCGCCAGTGCGCAGCTGGCTACAATTAGCCTACGGTCTCCATAATCCAAGTATATGACTGCAGTACGCATCTGCCACATCATAGTAGTTCATCGAATACCCTTTCAACTTTATCCATATGAATTTCAAAGGAGCTATGAAAATTCAAACAAGTTCTAAATCCTAATCATGATGAAAAGTGAAATTATCTGTTCAAGGAGTTTTATTTGATACTAAGAACCAAAGAGTAGGATAATGAGGCTTATAGAAATAAATCTTGAAATAGGAACAATGACTCGAATAGCAAACAAGAAAAAAATTTAGGAACAAAATCTAGGTGCTAAGGAAAAATCAAAAATCAAATATTTCTACTAACAAAAATTATAGGTAATAAACCAGAACCTCGAGTGTAGGAAAATCGACAATCTTAGCGTTGTGTGTCCGAGCCACCCCGAAAAATAAAAAACTGGTTAGAGAGGACGTTAACTGTAAAATAATAAGAAATCTTAGTAAAACTTTAGCTATAACCCTTTCCCACAGTTCCTACATTGTGATGAGTTTTCCTTAGTTTTGCTGGTCCCCCACTAGCACTTTATAACCTAAGTGCCAGTAGGACAGACCTGCATGGGCCACCAGTAAAAATATGTCACGACCTGCTCTCGAATAATCGGACACGAGTCGGACACGCCCAGCCTTAGTCGATGGACACGACGAAGTAAGTTGTACAATACTAAGAAAAACTCTAAGTTATAATGTAAATAAAATACCACAGCATCTATAACGTTCCAGAAAGATCACCACAATCCACCAAATCAATTTTAGTACAAAGTCATCCGGAGACAAATTCGGTAAAATAAATATACAATAATGAATCTCAAATACAATGTCCAGAAGTAAAATCTATACAATCTAAACAATGCAACATATCCTACAACTTCAATGATGATTTCCAGCTCAATGAGGACTCAAGCTCACCTGCAACGTATCCTGTCAGAAAAAGAGCAAAGTACAACCCCGACAAGAGACAGTCGACAATGTAATCTGAAATATAAGATAACAATATGGACTACAATATGAAACAAGGGTACAAGATCTGAATATAAAACTGAAGTATAGGAACGTAACAATGAACACGACAATCAATATGAACATGACAATCAATGCAAGTGTAAAATTTGAAATATTAAACTAATGTGTGATCGGCTGGTGTCACGACCCGCTACCCAAATTGTTGGGCCGGGCCGAGCCATGTCCAACTTACGCTTGGTTAAAGCGTAGTAAGCTGTTCTAAGTATAGACAATAAAAGATCTAAACTGCTAACAGTTCTAATATCACATTTAAAAGGTTCATCACAACACAACATCTATGAGCGAAAGTAAAATAAGTACAGGCTTAATAATACACTTCCGAAGTATCTAACTGGAGACAAAGTCCAGTGACTACAAGATATAGTCTAAACAGTTCAATAACTAAGCCAAAAATAATCTAAGCAAGACTACCAAGCGAGGTTCCCTGCGGGGACTTCCTCGGAAGCAAAAGCCTGGTCCTCTGTAGTGGGTCCATAGAAAAGATCACAGAGCAAATCTTCCTCCGAAAGTATGCCTACAACGTTATCCTGTCAGGACGGGAGCAAGTACTGATTCTATAAACTAAACATACTGAGCATGGAATGAAAAGAGATGTAGTAAATAAGAATCATGGCATGTCTCATGTCGTATCACAATCATGTCATATCACAGATCTATCACGTCAGGAATATATTTGTCATGGCGACATATGTATATCTAGAGTTTAAAACTGGAGCAGGTACGTGATCGTCAATAGGTGTACAATATGCAGGGGCACATAATAAAATATACTTTCGTACAAGTGGTACGGCGATAGATGTACATACGCACAAATATAGCTTTGAGAAAAAGGTCTATGGCACAGTAATATATAAAATAAAACTTTGTTCGAGTACGGTAGAGGGGGCATGATCACGTACTCAACTATCAGTTTTCCCATAACCCAGATTCTAACATGTGAGAGATACGAAAGCAGTAAAAACATGTGAGAGATACGAGAACAGAATAAAACATGTGAAAGATACTGGGAGCAGTATAAGCATGGCAGGTACTGAGAGCAATTTAATTAAAGCATGTGAAGCATACGCTAGATATATAGAAACCTGTAAGATACGGTTTTTTAGTTTAAATCACTATAATAACATGGTTCATACGTAATTCATTATCATATGCAGTAAAATAAAGTTTGTAGGGGTACTCGCCTCGAGCAAAGTAAGAATACTAGTACGAAGATATAGATGTCCGGTGTCCTGTCAAAATGATACACAATCTCAGTCTCTAAACTATGTTCAAGATTTTACACTAGTGGTGTGACACGACTCCTAACTGGACACTAGCTAAGTGGGGACCTAGCATAAAAGTCTAATGTGGGGTGACACTATATCTAAACCAACACTTAGGGTCCTTAGAAACGCAAGGATCACTTAGAGTTTCACAAAAACCATGCATATAAATATATAACAATAATTATAAATTAAGGATGATACATAAGCAAAATCTACAGATCTTGTCGGATGACAAAACAAATATCACCAATGCGTCCAGAATGGTCAAATTAGCTAGGATAGCCTACCCATAAGTCCAATTTGGACACATGAACAAAATGGTAATTTCGGGTCAAAATGATGCCCGCTGTTGGACACACTTTGCACCAAAAAATATGTCAGGATAGAAGTCTACAAAACCTAGAAAATTATATGTCCACGAATCCATAATGATGATACGAACCCAACGGTATGTCCGAAATGGGATTCCGATGACCCGATCACAAAATGGTCCGTTGACCTGTATATTGGTATCCAATTTGTACGGAAATGCGTGTCGAAGCCAAAGTCCACAAA
Source organism: Iris pallida (assembly GCA_029216955.1). Lineage (NCBI taxonomy): Eukaryota > Viridiplantae > Streptophyta > Magnoliopsida > Asparagales > Iridaceae > Iris > Iris pallida. The sequence goes on along the minus strand of JANAVB010024400.1, from coordinate 10,927,082 downwards.
ATCTAAAAACCTATATGTCAACGAGTTCAGAATGACAACATGTACTCAACGGTACATCCGAAACTAGATTTCGATGAGCCGATCTCAAAACGATACGTTGACACGGACATTTAGAATCTGGTTTGTACGGAAAAGCGTGTCGGAGCTAATGTAATCAAAACTCAGCAAATTATATGTCAACAAGTCCATAATGACGATATGAACTCAACTGTATATCCGAAACTGGATTCCGATGAGTCGATCTCAAAGTGATCCGTTGACTCGGACTATGGGTCCCGCTTTGTACCGAAATGCATGCCAGAGTCCATGTTTTCAAATCTAACAAACTTTATACGAAAACGTGCCAGAATGACGCCATGAGTCTACTGGTGGTGTCAGAAATTGAATCCGGAGTCCCGGATTCAAAAATAGAATTTTACAAGTATAAAATTAAGAATTCGGACGACCAACTTTGGCGTCGAATTCGACCAACCAAACATGCTCACAATGAAACAAAACTTAAGAAAAAGGAAGAAGGTTATACCAGCTATGCACAGGAACTGGTAGCACGCCAAACGGAGCTGCGACGGCGGAGTTTCGAGTCGACAAAATTGGCACCACAAAACTGTTCAAAAAATAGTACAATTTAAAGTGTCAACTTGGTGGCCGATTTTTATGTATCAAACGACGAAATTAATGGATGAAACTTGAGGAGAATGAAGAGCTATATACCAAGATTGTGATGGAGCAAAGAGTTCTTCGATCCAACGGTCGAATTTCTTGAAAAATGTGCACAAAGTCGTTGTCCCGAAATAAGATTTTGACTTTGATCCTGTGCGCGTCACGTCGGGATTCCGTTCAAAATGTACGAATCGTGTACATGACACATCGGGGAAGGAGGCACTGGCCATGGAAGAGTTCGCCGGAGGGTATGTCGGAGTCCCACAGCCTCGTGGAGGCACGGGTGGCGGAGCACGACGTCGCTCTCGTGCTGCACACGCACGTGCATGGCTACTACTGTTGCAGAGCTATAAGCACTGCTATGGCCATTGTTGGCTGCTGCTGCTGCAACGCTGCCGGGGGTGCTGTGCTGGCCTGGCACGACAGCGCGGCCACGACGGCACGGGGTGGCAGAGATGGTGGAAGAGAGGTGGGTGATGGGGATGGTGTTGATGATGGTAGTGGTGTTCATGGTGGTGGTGGTATGTAGTGATAAAGATGGTGATGGTGGTTATAAAAAAAAGGAGGAGAAAGGAGGAGAAGGCTGTGGTGGTGGTGCTCGGCCATAGAGGAGTGGCTGTCGGCTAGGGGGATGGGGTGGTGTGTGTGTGTTGTATTAGAGGATATATATATATATATATATATATATATATATATATATATATATATATATATATATATTTGTGCGTGTGTGTATATATAGAAAGAGAGAGAGAGTGTAAGAATAACGAGAGAGAGATATTTGAGAGAGAGAAAGAGGTCGGTTAGAGAGAGGGGGATGTGTGCTGTAAAGGAGGGTGGGGGGTGTGTTTATGTTTGTGGAGAGGGAGGTACATTTGAATATATATATTATATATTATATATATTAGAAAGAAAGAGAAAGATATTTATTAAATAAAAGAGAGGGATATTTTAAAAATAGAAAAAAGAGGAATTATGTGGGGTGTTCATAAGGGAATAACAGCTTGGATTTGGGTTCGGATGAGCCGGTTCGGGTCAAAATCAGGCTTGGTAAAATAAATGGATTAATTTTAGGTGTTTATGAACACGGATAAATAAGTAGCATACGGGGGCTCAATTAAATGAGACACAAGTTTCATGTGGGTAGTAGGCTTCATGTGGCCATGTCCATATGTTGGATTGACAGGTTGGATCGATGTCGGGTCCTGAAATTAAATTGGAAGTCAGGTCACATTTTACGGTAGATAATTAATTGGCCTAAATTGACCCGAAAGTTGTGCGAAGCAAATAAAGCACAAAATGGAGTGTCTGAGTGGGACACGAAGGTCATGGGTGTAGAGCGTCTCGAGTAGATCATTGACAAAAAGTTGGTTATGAGAAAACAACTGGTCTTGTGCTCCCAAATTAAAAGTCACGGTAACGTACAGACGATGATCAAAGATAAAAGTGGAAAATCAATTAATAATTATTTAATCAATCAAATGGTCTAAATTGATCCAAAGTTGTGCGATGCAAAAAGAGCACAAGGGAATGAGTTTAAGTGGGACATGATATATCAAAATAAAGATAATCTTGTCTACTATAAAACCCATAAAGAGAGTTTACAGAGATTGGCATCTCTGACGCTCCAGAAGTTAAAGTCACGGAAAAGGACATTAATGATCAAAACAATTAAATAATAAAATATTTATTAAAAATAATTCATTTAAAAAATTTAAAATAAATCCTAAAATTCAGGAGGCTTACAGCTAGGGTTCGGACCACAATCCATAATTCATAATTCACAATATCACAATTCTACAAGGTTCGGCTTAATCGTACGTGAGGTGTACGATTAGATATTCATAATATCTAGGTTGGGTGTGGTCACACACTAGTCAATATTTCCCCCAATCCTGCAAGAAACAATGAGCTACAATATAATGAACAAGGCACAATACAATTGTGTGTATCTCGTGTCCGATATGAGAACATGAAAGTAAGAAAGAAATATAAGGTAAAAGTTCAAGTCGGTGTACTTGCCTTGCTTGGAAGAACGAGAGTAGAAAAGCGTGAATGTTTACCTGTTATTTTGGTACAATTTTGTTAGGGTTGAAATAACGACAATTATCTAAAAAGGTTAACAAGCTAAATTATCTATAAGCTAAATATATCTAAGAACTAGGTTTATAATAGCTAACAACTTTTTTAGAAAAATATACATATATTATAACTTTGATAAAACAAATACTAGTTGAAATGCCCCTTCCCAAAATACTTAGGACTAAGTACGTAGACATGCCAGCTGCATATGTACGAAGTTGTAGCACCCAGTTTTCCAGATGAGGGTAATTTTGAAAATTTATAATTATAATTATTATTTATTGATATTTATTTCATATTATATTTTTTGGTGATTTTTAATCATTTTTAAACTATTTAAAAATTATGACTTGTGATTTGGTGTTTTGCTAGTGTAACCCTAGAGATAGTGATCTAGAGCCTAGCCTTGTGATTAGGGTATTTCATTTATCATTTTTAGCTTGAGGGTAATTTTGTCATTTTTGGGTTTATTTGATTTTAATACTATTTATTTGAATTTATGGAAATTTTTTAGGAATTATTTTGGATGATGGTTGACTAGGTTGACTTTGACTAACATTAACTTTGGTAGACTAGTCTAGATGCTAACCCTAATTGTGACTGCCTTGGTTAGGTTAAGTAACCCTAGTCTAACTAGAGTTAACCCATGATTTAGTCTTTTAGACTCGAGTTAGAATAGAGAGGGTTAAGCCATAAGTCATGACTTATGGTTTTGAGACCAATAGATAATCACTTAGCCATAGCTTGTGAAACTTGGCCCAAGGCCCATAGCCCATCACTAAACCCTAACCCTAACCCACTATGGCCAGCCACCTAGGTTATCCCACCCTATTTAATGCCTCCTTCATTTAGGGTTAGCCTCCCTTGGAAATAGATCTCAAGTTTAGAAAGTAGTAAATCCCCAACTTTAGAAATTCATATCAAATCCATTTTAATTCCTTTTCTATCCAAACCAATTGCAATAGGTTCTAAATTCCTTCTACTTGCTGTTTGTGTGTTGAGAAATTTTAGAGTGTAGACAATTTGGGAAAGTTTGGCCATCAAGAAGAACACCCCTCTTTGGAGCTTTTGAGGAGTTTTGACACCTATAGGTAAATCCCTAAAACTCTATTATAGATGCTGTTATTTTTGCATATTAACCTAGATCTAGGTGTCCCCTAGCTAACCCTAGAATTTTGTGGCATTTCGTGTCCATTTCGTGTCCTAGATGGACACGTATCAGTCCACTATAATAGGTGTTTGTGGAAATGTCCCTAAGGATTTAATGTTGCTATTTTTGAAATGTTTTTGCATAAGAATGTAGATCTATGTGTAGCTTATGGATTTCTTTTGGACTGAGCACGAATCTTGTCTAGTTCGTGTCGCTTTGGGGTCGTGGATGTAACTCCACTTTTTCCATTTTGGTGAAATTTAAAACTTTTAATAATAAATACTTCATTTCTTTTATTATAAATTTATAGTTATGAGTATTTTTGGTGGAAAGAAATTTGAAGCAGGTATATATATATATTTTAAATTTTGAAAGTTTGTTACAACCAAATAGTGGACCCCACTCAATTTTAGAAATATCCTAACTGATTTCCTTAGCATTCTGCCATTCTTGAAAAGGTGAAGGCCTTTTTGCTTAAGTAATTAAGAAGGGGGGCTGTTTAGTAAATTAGTTGATCAGGGGGGGATGTGCAAAATGCACATTTCTCTTTATTAAGTCTGATTGGCAGGAGAGAGTATTTTTCTCTCATTCTTCTGAAACTTTTGAGAAGAGTTCTTCCCCAATCCCGTCGGCTCCAAGCCCTAACCCTAATTCCGATTCGATGACGGCGAGCTTGCTCTCCCGGCGACTCCGGCGATGAAGACCCCGACGACTTCAGAGATGGCGGTAACGACGATGAGTACTACCTTCCGCGTGTGATCTACTCGAGGAAGGCTGTGGCAACAACAAGCTCCGTAGACGCTCGATCACTCGGTGAGTAGTGAATACTTTGAGGGTGATCTGTGACCGATGAGCTCCTCTATTTTTAAATTTTTGTTTGAACTCCAGATCTAGATCATCGGGTGGATCGCTCGAGTTTTGACCTTCTGCTCAACTAAATCGACTGAGGTGAGCCGATTGATTTCGGGTTTCATTTTTTTGAATTATCGATTTATCACTGAGTTTTTCGAGAATTTGAGGTTTGTATCGGTCTAGATCGATTGGATCTCTGATCTCTTCATTTCTCACAAACTCTTGCATATTTTCTCCAGATTCGATCGATTTGCTTTGAACTGATTTTCCACAACGATTTCAAATCCTCAACTTAGTTTCAGTAAGAATTGTTTTCGATTTGTCAATTTGAATTTCTAAGATCAACGAAAAATTTCATTGATAAAGCAATTCGTGGGAATCTGAACAATTTTCTGTATTCTCTTTGATTGTGAGAACAGGAAATTTGGATCAGTTCGTAACTACTGACTGTTTTCGAATTATCAGCACCATCAGGTACTAATTTGTTCTCTTGCTTACTTTTGGTTATAAGAGTGATGTTTGAATTGAGTATTGAACCATTAGGCTATTTTATCTTGGTATGTCAGTATTTTGGCAAGAGCCTGGGCTCGTATCCAGCTTGGGTTGATTTAAACTGAGATTTACATTGAATTAGTTCATTTGAGTTGAACCCTAAATACCCGTGTAATACCTTGGTTCATTCCATTGAACTTTAAGTTGTGCAATGTTGGTTTTGAATATGAGATAGTGGTGCAACTAATTCAGTCTATGGACTCGAATCCATCTGGTGGATGAACCTGGGTATTACCTAGGTGTGTGACTGGGTTCTAAGAGCCTATGGATTAATTGGAGTTTAGAACTTTTGATGTTTGGCATCTGGTACCAGTGGGTGGTTGATACCAGTTGCATACTTGAACTATGACCTTGGGATGTTGGTTTTACTTTACTGCTATCCCTGCTTTGCTGCCATAATTCAATGGGCTGTGATGCATTATTGTAGTCCTGTTTATTGTTGACAGGATTGTGGCCAAGTTCCAGTCCTTGGCTCGATTCATTAAATATGACCTGGTAGCAGGATAGGGCATCACTGAACCTAATTAACCTGAGAGTGCAATCTCAGAGCACATGAATTGAAATCTCAGGATTGTACCTGAGAGATGTTTAGCTTATAGTTGTGTATTGATAACTAGCCATATGAAAGAGAATGGTTTGAGGAGTTCATAAACATTTTTCTTCGAAATGTATGTGTATCTTTTAGCTACCAAATTATTAGACTGATAACGGTCCTGGAATACCCAGGATTTATTCAGTCTTGGGTTTACCTTGGTGTCTATATCAATTCGAGCTTGGACTTAATGACGGGATTTTGTTCAATCCTGTGTTAGGCTGGTATCAGCAATTTTAAGATGAATTAGGACAGGACACTTAATTCAGTTGTAACCAGAGTACCCCTGACCAAGGGGAGTACTGATCATATTGGGATAGGTGTTGATTCAAGTCATGTGTGATATTGAAGAATAGTGGTTTACATTTGAACCTGTGGATGTCCAGTAAACACTGAGAAGAACTCAAAATACCTGTGATGCATCTCAGTATAACCTGAGATGAATCCCTATTAGCTGGGAGAGAAATCTCAGTGAACTGAGCACTTGTACATGCTTTGGCTGAACTGAATTTAGGATGGGACAGGGTGATCCATCCTTGGACTGATTGAGATTAATTCTTATTGCAATATTTTGCTTTGGGCAAGAGCTTAATTAATAGTAGAGGTTCGATTTAACTAACGAGGGTATCTACTTTAGAAATATCATGCATTTTGTTTTCAGTTATTGAATTTGAAGTTAATATATGGTTAAAATTGATGTGGGTATTCAGGATACAATTGTTAGTGAATGACTATGTTGATTTCAGTCTTAAATGAGTACAACATCCAGTATGGTAGGACTGTTATTCCAGTCACTAGGAATTTTTGCATATCTGGGATTGATTATAATGGTCTTCCTAATTTGATTTTCTTTATAGAACTCAGTTGAGCATCTATGTTCATTGTTATCTAAAATCAGAATTGAGGTTGTTATTGCCCTGTTACCAACTGTGCAGTAAATTAGATTTTAGACTGGTTTTAACCAATGTGAAGAGGCTTACTCTGATTTGTTAAAACTGACAGTGAACATGAAGGACTAAACAGGAATTTCTAATTGGGAAACTCAGGAACCTGAGAGTCTCAGGAAAACCTGAGACACTTGATAAATTCCAGTGTAAACCCAGGAACCCAGGAATGAAGTCCTGTGTAATCCAGGAATGAATTCCAGTATTATCTTGGAATGAAGTCCAAGTTTGAACCTAGAATAAAGTTCAAGATTAACCTAAGGTATAACTAGAATTGTATTCACTATTAGATCTGAATCATGTAGATTAGCATTTGAGTTCCCAATTGCTTGAGTTTGCATAAGCATGGTTTTGACAATTAAGAAATCTCCACCATTGTTTAAAGTTTACTTTTTGAACATTTTCTCATAGAAAATCATGTATTTATCTTTATTTAAAGTTCTTGCTAGTCTAGAATATAGTGAGTAATATTGATACTCTATAGGAAACCATAGAAACTAAGGTTTATATTAGAAATTAATTGTGATTAGAATCTTTTGATAAACCAATTAGAATTAGCTGTTTATTAACCAACTTCTACACATCATTATTAAATACAGGAGAACATCTAGCCCCAATCTTCACCCGTACCTTCCTGGAGCAAAGGCAAGTACATTCTATGGTTTTGATCAGTGCATTTTCTTGTTCTTTATTGCTGACACACTGCGACATGTTCATGATCTTTTCTGGCTTGTTCTTTCATGATCTTACTTGTATCTTGGGGTGGGGGAAATACTCTAGATATGTGACCAAACCCGAATACTTATTCATGATCTTTAGCTTAGGCCTCGTACAATGCACGCGGGTCCTAAGCCGTACCATATATGATCTTTCAGGATCTTTCATGCTCTTTCATGGTCTTACCCAAGCCGGTCACATATCATAGAAGTATTTCAAATTTATAACACACATGTTCAGGATTTTGTTCTTACATTAGTTTCCTATGATCCTGATCTTGATTTTAGCTATAATCGTGATCTTTCCTGCATCTTTACATAGTCATGATCTTTCATGTATCTTATAGCAGTAGTTCATGTTCTTCATATTCTTTACATACCTTGTTCTTATCCTATTCTTTCAACATTTATTTTCCATACCATGATGTTATTGTTCATTACCTAGAACTGTACTTTGCTCCGCTCATGAATAGGATATGTTGCAGGTATGCTTGCAGGACATTGATCTACTCTATGGGCCAGAGCCCAGGATTTAGCTGAGCAGGATGAGGCTTAGCTTGAGGCTTCAGGTTTAGATTACTTAGCTTTACTTTGAGATATTGACTTTAGAGTTCATAGCACTTTTCATTCCTGTTGATTCTGGTACATTACGATATCTGGATTTGTGGATTATGGTGATCATTCTGGGATACGTTTTTAGATGCTGTAATTCTATACTTTCATGTTTATCTCGTTAGCTTTCCCTAGCTTGGTACAGCTTACTTCGTCGTGTCTAACGACGAAGGCTGGGCGTGTCCGACTCGTGTCCGATTATTCGGGAGCGGGTCGTGACATATTTTTAGTGGTGGCCCATGCAGGTCTTTTCTAATGGTACCTAGGTCTTAGCGTACTATTGGGGGACTTGATTACACTAGGGAAACTTGATCACAGCATAGGAAAATCGAGAATAAGGGTATATCAGGTTTATCAGGTATATTGATATTCTATAAACACTTGTTGTATTTAGGTCTAGGTTATTTTAACGGTTTTCTATTTTTCAGATAGTTCAAAAGCATGCGACACCGGAATGGTTGATCCACCTATACTTGAGGTCTCCAAGCTTCCACCCCGCAGGTCGTCCCTACTATCCCCATGGGTAGTACGTGGTTGACGGAGATGATTGAAGAGTTCCTTGATGCCCAGAGAGAGCAAGCCGTCATTTTCCAAGCCAGACTTGTGAATACACTTTTCGAGCCAGAAAAGACTTATGCTTTCCAGACTTCCAGACCTTAGACTTCTCCGACACCGAGCATATATTTTGCATCGAGGAGCAGATCGAGAACCTGGAGTCGCAACCGAAGATCATCCAAGTCCCTGAGGACTCGACTCCTCTGAAGATTAGAGCTATCAGCCAGGAGAACCAGAATGTAGCACAGACAATAGAACAAGACCGGAAGCTGAAGGCTAGGAGAGACATGAAGACTTATGACAAAGACAACAACTTGCCTGGACCCGCAAAGCGTCGTGACACTCAGATAGCGCTTCTTCGGTCACATTATCAAGAGACAAATTCAGGCCCACATTCACTGGATAACGGATTGCCAGCAAGTCGCAGATCACAATGATCGAGGAGAATTAAGATCTCAGCAGTCAGCAGCCAACAACCATATATTTCTGTCAAAGTCCCTGCACTTCAGTCACCTCAGCGAGAGATCCAGATTCAGATCCAGTCAACGATCATTTGTATTTTTTACCGCCATCCAGAATATCGCTTCGAGGAGTGCCACAAAAGACGGAGGCTATGCTTGTTCTACGGATCGTCTGCCCACCCAGTCAGGGATTGCCAGAGACCATTGATCACACTGCCCAAGGGCGAACACGAAGAGCACCAGGACTACAGCAAGGGGACCAGCCTATCTTGATTCAGCAACCACATGGAGTACTACTGCAGGGATCAACCTACGCCAGGACAATTGAAGGAGGTTAGAGAGATTTTCGTTCCGGAGGAATACTGAAGACAGACTAAAGACTGAAGATTTTTGCATGGTTGGGAAAACCATGTATCTTGGTTAGCAACCCAGTTTTTCTTAAATTTCTTTCAGCATCTAGACCATTTCTTGGAACTTCTTGTTTTCTATTTTGGAATCTTGGTTGGTATTCGAAACTTAACTCGAGATATTGTTTCCTATTCGTTGATTGGTACTCCTATTCGTTGATTGGTACTCCTCCAATCCATTCTTCGTAACCTTGCTCTTTTCGAGATTCTACTCAGGAATTTTGTTTCCTATTAAGGACTAGTTACAATTTGTAAATTTTGGTTTTCTTTCCGAAGTTCAGTTTTCTATTTGGGGATTGTTGGAATTTGATTTTTATTCGATAATTGTTTCTATTCACCATTCAAGACATCGTTTGAAAACTTCGATTTCGACTTGTTCCCTATAAGAGATTTCGTTTCCTACATGGCTTGTTTTCTACTTGGAAATTGTTCCGTTCACAGCTTGCTTCAATCTTTTTCCCTATTTGAGGTATCGCTTGTTTCATGGATATTGTTTTACTCACCCATTGATTCTTTTTCCTACTCGTAACTTGATTCCATTCGAGATTTTAAGATCATGTTTCCTATTTCGAGACTTTGTTTTGTTCGTGATTTTGTCTTATATATTCAAGATTTTTCGGACTTTGAAACTCCAGTTCTGTAACACCCAGTTTTCCAGATGAGGGTAATTTTGAAATTTTATAATTATAATTTAATGATATTTATTTCATATTATGATTTTTAGTGATTTTTAAATTATTTTAAACTATTTAAATTCATAACTTGTGGTTTTGACGTTTTGCTAGTGAAACCCTAGAGACTGTTTGACCTAGAGCCTAACCATGTAATTATAATATTTTAATGTCATTTTTGGCCTAAGGATATTTTTGCATTTGACCTCTTTGAATTATTTTGATATCATTTTATTATTTATGATATTGTTTTGGGGTTTTTAGTCGGGTTCGAATTTCAACTCAATCCGACTTGAAACGGGGACCCGGGGGTAGTTTGACTCTAGTGGGACCCACACATTAGTTAGGCACGGCCCACATGATATTAAATTTAGTCCACATGATAGAAATATTTTAGTTAGAGGTTAGACTAATTATTATGGATATGGTTAGTGTGATTAGAGACTTTAGAATGACTAATTTAGCCCCAACCAATTAGTCCTTTCCTAATACTCATAGAATAGGTTAGTGGGAGCATTTTGGACCTTACCATAATAGGACAAATAGCCCATATGGCCAGCCACTTTGGGAGAGGATAGGCTCAAGTTCATTTCATTATTCTCATCCACACTCTCTCTCTTGTTCTTCCCCAAATTCCTAGAGAGCAATCCCTAGCAATTTCTCCACCAAATCCTTCCATTTTGCCACCAAATTTTCTTATTTCCTTCTCCATTCTAGCCAAGAAGGAAGCTACCCAAGTTTGGGAGGATTCGGAGCTCGTTCGTGTCCTTTTGGAATCTCTACGTGTCGGTGTCGCTCCGGGAATGCTTTTCTTCGATTCGATCTACCGGAAGGTATAAATCTCTTCTCCTTTTCATTTCCTCATGCATATAGGTCTATTTTGAATCCATAGGAATGACCCCCATGGTTGCATCTCCATTTGTGTCTATTTCGTGTCTATTTGGAGGTCATAGGAGTGTCCTTTGTGTTGTGGTTGTGTCCATGTGGGAAAATCCTAAATTTGGACACACTATGTGTTATTGTTATGTATGAATGAATTATTACATGTTTAATCTCATATTTTTGTATTGGAGATGTGTTCTATAGCGTCTCATATATATATATTAGTGTAGAGAGTGAGTTCTTGATATATTATGTTATATACTTGTGTTCTTTTGTCTCAAACTACCCAAATCCGTCATGATTTTTATCCACGTTTTTAATTTCAGCCCTAACTTAGAAATGTCATAACTTCTAGCTCAAAGCTCGGTTTAATCTCTCGTTTTTTTTAAAAGAAGCGTATTGAAGTTAGATTTCCAAAAATATGTATTAATAGGCCTAATTATTTCTGTAACTTTCTGGAGAATTATTTGAGTGTCAGCTGTACGAAAGACAAATGCGTTCTCGGTGTTTTCGCGATTCCGGGAGTTTCCGGAAATGAAAACGCGATCCGTTTGAAGTTTCGGAAAGCTAACACATAGATCTATAATATACTTTAATCCTAGATTTTAATTCTTACTGAGATGGTACAGTATTGATTATTAGTAGGAGTTACTATTCGGCATATGCATTTTGTGCACCCTTGTGTGTAATATAATGTTCTATTTGATTCTAACCCATGTTAATGTATATACATTATGTAATTAAATAGAGAATGAAAGCATGAGTAAATGTTTAAATAAATGATGTATGAGGTGTAAGTATCCTATCTAATGTAAGCATGTATAAGTATGGCTTGTAATGAATATGTAGGTTCCATAGTATGTAATGTATGGTGCATATAGTGGTGCAAGAGAATAAATGAATAATGAATGAATGCAAGCATGAATGTAATGTAATAATAGATGTAATATATGTTGCCTTGTTAGGAATAAAACTGGAATTTAGTTTTGTTTCACTAAATAAGAGATACATGAGAACTCATATATGTGAATGTTAACTTCCTATTGACACTTTGCTATACAACTGTCATGCCTCACTATCACTCCACACACAATGCATACTACACTATATAACCCTCACACCCTCACTCATTGACACTCTCACTCACACATTGCCTAACATCATTCCATGATAACACACACATGTTCTTGTGCACTTTCATGACACACACACACACCCATGAACACATACACATGCTCTTCTCTCTCTCTCTCTCTCTATATATATATATATATACTATACATGGCTAAATGTGTTAATGTGGTAAATAGAGTTTTCCTATAGTTATATATACATATATGTGATATAGGGCCTAGTGTTGAATTCTCTTTTCATGTACACCTCCATGTTCACACACACACATAGCTTTACATGTTAGCTTCCTTTCTCTTATGTATAATATTGAATGTGATGGCTTGTGTTTAGCTTGTATAGCCTTGTGATTGGTGTGTGATTGCTAGACTAGGCTTGGTTAGACCAAGTGAGACTTATTAGACTTGTTGGGCTAGGATTTGACTTAGTTGACCTAGTTTGACTAGTCTAGTTGACTGGAGTTGACCAAGTGTTGACTTTAGTCTAGTTTGACATAGACAGCATGCAGATGCATTGTAGATTATATTTATCATTCCCTGTGTACATCTTGACTTGTGTTGCTCTAACTAGGAGTCAGGTACCTCATCTCGGACAGTACATTTACTTCAGACTTTCAGATACGAGGCGAGTACATTATCTGACCGTTTCATACTTGTCTGGATTTATATTCTTGCTCTAGATTACTGTACTTGATGCTGATACGATCATTATCACGGATTGGTACTATACAGATATTTTTCTGAGATGTTATCTCCTTGTATTCACTAAATACATATTGTGATGTGCGTTTCACTTACATATTGTATTTATTGAATACCCATATCCTTGTATACTCCTTGTGCATATTGTACTCTCAGTATCACATGAGTACCAGGGATAGACCATTGTACAACTATTGTATAACATTGTACATCTATTGTATAATATTGTACATCCATTATATAATATTGTACATCCATTGTATAACATTGTTCATCTATTGTATAATATTGTACATCTATTGTATAACATTCACTACTAAAATAACCCAGATTAGCGACGTCAGGAGACGTCGGTAAATACAGAAAATACGTCGCTAAAAATGATTTGCGACGTATTTAGCGACAAAAAACGTACGTCGCTTATAGGCAAGTCGCAGATGATACTTTCATCGCCGAACGTCGCTATTTGCGACGCGGCGTCCATTGTCGCTAGACGTCGCCAAATGAGCGACAGAGAGTGACGTATCAGTACGTCGCCAACATTGTGACGTAAAGCGACCACTAGCGATGCTTCAAAAGTTTATAAATGATGACGAGGCATGGCATCCACGTGGCCACGTGGGCAACTTAGCGACGTATATTAACGACGTCGAGCGACGTAATGTCGCTAGTTAGCGACGTATAGCGACGTCTATTTGCCGTCGTAGTACGTCGCAGAACGTCGCTATACGTCGCTAATGTTAAAAAAAATTTAAAAAAATATAATTGATATTTTTGTTATGCTGTGTTTCTGTGTTTACAGTGTGTGTGAAGTACAGTGTTCGAACCATCGACAGTTTCGCTTACTGTTCTATGTTTTATCTTGGATAGAAAGAGCAACTGTTCAGGGTGCACTTCTCAGAGCTTCCTCTTCACGTCCTTCACCTTCTCGGGAACCTTTATGACGTCCGAGAAAGTGAAGGACGTGAAAATGAAGCTCTCAGAAGTGCATCCTGAACTGTTGCTATTTCTATCCAAGATAAAACATACAACAGTAATCGAAACTGTCGATGGTTCCGAACACTGCATTTCACATTCACTGTAAACACAGACACACATCATAACAAAAATACATAATATATTTTTTAAAAATTTTGGCAGCACCTCCTTTGTATATCAGATCATCGCTTATAACCCAGCGTAGGTATATTTGTCATCCCGTCGCAGATATCACAAAGTAAATATCACAATAAAAATAGGAGACAGTGCAAAGTAAATATCACAGACACACATCCTCACAAACATCCAATAGAGTCAAATAAAAATAAAAGATGATAAAAAGTCTCCCACCAAGTGTATAAACAACAGTGTATGAATAAACAATTTGCCCATAGGGCCAATACATACAAGTCATAAAAAACCAATAAAATCACTGCGGACCCCTGCCGCACAACTGGGATAGAATGTAGTCATACTGCTCCTGGGTGAGCTGTACCGTAGTGGCAGTAGGAGGCAGTACAATGTCTGGAGTCGGCGCCGGAGGCAGTGCAGTATCTGGAGTCGGCGCCGTCGATGGACCCGGAGGACGTACCTGCTCCAGCTCTCGCAGTCGCTCACCATGAGCAGCAAGGGTACTCACCACCTTCTCAGTATACTGAGCGAGTGAGGCAGATAGGCTCCTCTGCGATCCCTCCAGCTCGACCTGTCTACGCTCTGTGCGCTGCGTAGACTCGGTAAGCGTCTGCAAGTTGGCAGCTGTAGCCTGATGCAGACTCATCAGGTCCTGTATACTGCGCTCGACCGCATCAAATCGTCCGGTGACGATCGGAGGGTCGGATCGTCGCTCGACCGCATCAGAAATCTGCTGCTGTAACTCGCGACGTAGCTTCTCGATCTGACGACGAACATCCTCAGCTCGTGACGACGCCTGCGTAGCCGGAGACTGCGTACTGACAGAGGGGGCCCGGGATGACTCCGAAGCCAAATACGTACCGTAGGATCCCGTACCGTAGTACGTACCCTTCTGAAGACCGCCAATAGCGGTCATCCAGAGCTCGTCCGGCGATGGCTCTGCAGGCGGCTGGGAGGAAGTACCAGTCCCTCCCTCTGCTTGCGCACTAGCAGCAGCAGCAGCATCAGCCGCCTCCTTCTGTAGCCGAACAAACTCGGCCTAGAACATGTTTGCTAACGTGTAAGTGTTTACTAAAGTCTATATTGATATCTATTTTTCTATTTTCTAAATTATAGTCAGTTAATATAAAGAATAGAACGTATATATGCCTACGTCGCCCTCTCGTCAATAAAGTCCCCAGCCCTCCGATGGGTGACCAGGAAGACGGTCACCATGTTCAGGTCCCCACCCTTCTTTACCTGTTAAAATATATTATCTATTATTAGTATTAAACATTATATCGAACTATATATAAATTAATGTCCGCCATAGGAAACGTACCAGACGATGAAAATGCTTCATCATCGGAATGGAGCCACCACACCACTTACCGGCGCTCGACCGTGCCACCTTGGCCTTCTCAGACCGCTCCTGGTACTTGGGCTCGCTGAATCTAGCCTTCATCGCAGTCCACTGCTCTGGCGTAATCCAACCCTGGATCGGCTGTCCGGAGCGATCACGACGCTTCTGGTCGTCGATCGCATCACGGATGAGCTTGGCTATGACAGCAAAAAATTGGCCCTCGATCCTCGCCGCCCGGTATGGTGGATAGAAATAGGTCCTCTACAAGAAGTAAAATACAAAAGTTGTATAATATACACAAATGATTATTTAAATTTAAAAATAAACAAATTTTTTACCTTGAAGTGGGCGAACCAAAAGGCCTTCCTATCTGCGGGAGCATCTGAGTAGTTGAGCCAAGGCCCACCATAGTTCTGCCTCACAAATGTCCCCAGCTGTCTCTGTACTGCAGAAGGCCGATATCTATACAATAATAATTTTTCATGAATATATATGTACCTATAATCATTTGAGAAATATATAATAATTAATTAACTTACTTCATATGCCCGTCCGTCCAAATTTCCATACGCGTCTCGCCCGGGGGAGCGCATGGAGGGTCGCTCTCACCTCCTGCCTGGGCAGGATCAGTCTGATCGCCGTCCTCCATATGATCGGCGTAGGCTCCCTCTATTGAGCCGTCGACAGTAGGAATGCTGGACGGGGGATCAGGGATGCTGGACGCGGGATCAGGAAGGCTGGACGACGAGGGAGGAGTCGCCAACCTGCTAGAACTGCCCTGTCCCGGTAATGGACCGGGAACAGAACGGTACACTGGCGTACTCGGAGATGAGGATGAGGGTACGGAACTGCCCTCTCTATCCCCAGCCCGAGGCTGACGGGGCTGCCTAATATATAATCCTTCGCGTCGTCCAGATGGTCTAGTCATACCTGACAATAAAACATATGACAATAAAACAAAAAACATATTTATATGATAGACATCACAGATTTTTGAAAAATATCATAGTCAAAAAGTGTCACTGAAGTGTCAATAAAAGTGTCAATAAAGTGTCACTGAAGTGTCACAGATTTATATGATAGAAGTGTCAGTAAAGTGTCAAATATGATGATAAAACAAACGTACAGATTTAATCCTCTTCTAAAAATTCATCTAGTTCGTTTAGCTCATCTTCTTCTTCTTCTTCTTCTTCTTCTTCTTCTTCTTCTTTCTCCTCTACATCTTCACTTTTATCTGCATCTTCCTCTTCAGATAATTCTACTTCTTCTACACAATTAGATGTGTAATAGGGAACTTCCGTCGTGTCCACTTCTATAATATTTGTTACAAGAGGTAGTTCATCCTGTTGATAAGCTATATCGTCAACCTCAAAGGTATTTCTAGCTTTGGTCTTGCATACTGCCCACCAGTCCGACCTTGTTGTTGTTCCCCGTTTAGGATAACTTGTGAAGTACACGAGCTGAGCCTGACTTGATAGGACAAATGGTTCATAGGCTTGATATCGACGCCGATAGTTTATATCAACAAGACTGTGCTTGTCTACTTTCCAACCTTGACCTTCAATCGGATCGAACCAATCACACCTGAATAACACAATCTTAGCAGGCTCTATTCCATAACTATATGTCAGCTCCACGATCTCCCGTAACACGCCATAGAAATCGTTGCCCGCATCAACATCTTTGTAGTTCGAAGATCTGATACACAAACAGCTATTTTTGGTGGAATCGAGATCCATAAAGTTGTCTCTGATCGGGCAAGTTGTTGACTTGAACCTAAACCCATTAACACAGTAGCTTGGCCATATTTTTGCAGCATAAATTGGTCCCTTGACTAGCGTTCTAATAGACTCATTCTCAAGTCTTGCGTATCGACGATCGACCTAAATACCACGAAAGAAGCAATTAAGCTCATTCTCAATCAAGTGCATATACAAAAAGGTAATTACAGAGTTCTCAAGTCTTACATATGCACTCAACCATGATAGAAAATAATGCCTCATTTCTTATTCTAGTTCTTCTTCTGTTATGTGTGGCCTACCCGACCTCACATCATCATTAAATATGCTGAAAACAACATCGTTCAATTAATGTAATAGTATAATAATTAACACTATTAAAATAATATAGACGTATTAATTACTTACCCCTCCAGTTTCTCTACTTCCTCCTCGTCGCAGTTGAGTAATACATACACCTGAGCAGCCCTTAGCTCATCATCGTTCAGATATCTCTTTTTCATCTTACCCGATGGCTTTCCTGGAGCATTGAATACCTTCAGTATTGTATCATTACTTTCATAATCTCCCTCGTCGTTTCTGGAAGCTCTCGTTCTATTAGTTGCAACATGAGGCTTGAAATACATCGAACAAAAGTTTGTAATCTCCTCGAGAACATAGGCTTCATAAATAGAACCCTCGACCCGTGCCTTATTTTTCACCTTTCTTTTTAGGTGATTCAAATATCGCTCGAACGGGTACATCCATCGATATTCGACGGGTCCACCAACACGTGCCTCATAGGATAGATGAATCGGTAAATGCTCCATAGAGTCGAAGAATCCAGGAGGAAACACCCTCTCTAGCTTGCATAGTGTTACCACAATGTCCTTCTCTTGCTTTTCTAGACGATCAACGAGCAATTTCTTAGAACAAAGATCCCTGAAGAATATGCTAAGCTCCGTCAATGGATCCCAAACTGCCTGCGATAAGAATTCCCGAAATACAATCGGAATTAACCTCTCCATGAATACGTGACAATCGTGGCTCTTCATACCTGTCAATTTATTTTCCTTCGGATCGACACATCTTCTCAGATTTGACACATATCCGTCTGAAAATTTTAGGCCCTGGATCCACCGACAAAGTCTCACTTTATCCTCCTTGTCCAGCGAGAAAATTGACTTCGGCAGGAACTGTTTTCCATTCTGCTGTATCAAATGCAACGCAGGGCGTTTGCATATTTCTTCTAAGTCCAACTTGGCCTTGGGATTGTCTTTCGTTTTTCCCTTTACGTCCATCACAGTATTAATTATGTTATCAAACATATTCTTCTCAATATGCATGACATCAAGATTATGTCTGACCAGATTGGTACTCCAGTATGGCAGATCCCAGAATATGCTCCTCTTTGTCCAGTTATGAACTCTACCAAATCCATCGCACTTGTACCCAGTTATAGGATCTTCTATAGCACTTGGAAAATCTTTAACCTCCTCCCATATCGTGGCTCCGCACCACCTTGGCGGTGGATCACCCTTCTCTACAACGCCGGCACGGAAAGCATTCCTGTTCCTTCTGAACGGATGATCTTTTAGCAGAAATTGTCGATGACAATCAAAGAAGCACGGTTTTCCGCCGTGTTTCAAGCGGAAAGCCTTACTACGGTCCATGCAATACGGACATGAGAGACGGCCATGAGTGCTCCATCCAGATAACATTCCATAGGCCGGAAAGTCGTTGATGGTCCACATAAGGGTTGCCTTCATCTAAAAATTCTGCTTCCTGGAAACATCGTACGTGTTAGCGCCTACTTCCCATAACTGATTTAACTCATCTATCAAAGGCTGTAAGTACATGTCAATATTTCTCTTAGGATTGTTCGGACCAGGAATTATAACGGTTAGAAACATGCACTGAGTCTTCATGCACATCCAAGGCGGTAGGTTATACGGAGTGACAATCACAGGCCAGCACGAATACTGGGATCCCGAAAGACCAAAAGGAGTAAAACCGTCAGAAGATAGTCCCAACCTGACATTTTGTGGATCTGAAGCAAAATCTGGATACACTCGATCAAAGTGCTTCCACGCTTCTCCATCGGATGGATGATCCAACACTCCTTCAATCTGTTCTCGCTGTGCCAACTCATATTTTCGGCCGTCTCTTTCACCATAAATAATCTTTGCAACCGCGGCGTTAAAGGCAAGTAGTGCATTGAATCGGTCGGTCTTCTTGCACCGGTAGACCTTCCTGTACTAGTTGTCTTATAGCGATCAGCACCACAAAATCTGCACACATCTGCGTCCTTGTCGTCTTTGTAGTACAGCATGCACCCGTTGCGACAGGAATCGATTTTCTCGTATCCCATCCAGAGCGATCTCACCATCCTCTTAGACCGGTAGAAGTCTTTAGGCAACTTAGCACCCGCCGGCAAGATCTCTATAATCAACTCCAACACTCGGTTGTAGCATTCTTGCGACATGTTAAAATCTGACTTAATGCTCAACAGTCTTGTAACCACCTCCAACGGTGAATGATCCTCACAACCAGGATACAATGGAGTCCTTGTATTCTCCAACAACTCCATGAACTGTGCAGCATCGGCATTCGGTGCCTCCTCAGGTGCATCATAAACGAAACTAGGCCCCGCAGCGTCGAAAACCATGTTCACGCACCCGTCGTCGTATGCATGATTATCTGAAACAAAATTAGGTCCCGCATGCATATACGGCTCAACATAAGGCTCCGGCTCTAATGCTAAAGACACAAGTTCTCCGTATGCGATCCACTGATAGTAATTAGGCGTAAAACCCCTCGAGTACAAATGATATGTCACTTCCACTTCTGGATAATATTTCACGTTATGACATTTCACACACGGACACTTAATTTTGGTGCCGTCCATGTACTGAGGGAACGCCTTAGCAAACTGCAGGAACTGCTCTACTCCCGCTATGTATTCATCCCGCACACCACACATATCATCAGGACGACGATTGTACATCCATAAACGATTTTGCAAGTAGTAATTCATATCCATTTGGAAATAATTCTGCAAAGATGGACACACATTATCCAACAGGCAAAAATTCGTATATTATGTCTTATTATGGGACACACATTAGTAGCGGACAGTTACTAATAACAATGATATGCAATCTAGGTCAAACTAGGTTGTACTAAGTCAAACAAGGTCAAGCTAAGTCAAACAAAGTCAAACAAGGTCAAACTAGGTCAAACTAGGTCAAACTAGGTTATACTAAGTCAAACAAGGTCAAGCTAAGTCAAACAAAGTCAAACAAGGTCAAACTAGGTCAAATAGTCAACCTTGGTCAAACAAGGTCAAATCTAAGTCAAATATCCTATTTCTAGTCATGACCTACCAAGGTACCCTTTACCTTATCGCTATTGGTATCCCAATACTAGCTAGCACACACCATTCAAGGCTATACAAGCCTAACCTATAATTCAAGTACCAATAATGACCAGAGTCAACTCAAGCTATCTCATACACACAAGTAATATCTGGTTGTCATTTGTTTAGTCTTAAAAAAACACAATCAACTAAAACTAGTACCAAGTAATGAGCAATAGTGAGTTACCAAAGCAAACTGAAACTAAAACTAGTATCTGGGTGTCATTTAAACAACTAAAACTAGTATCTGGGTGTCATTTAACAAACATAAAGACAACAAAGTCAAACAAGGTCAAGCTAAGTCAAACAAAGTCAAACAAGGTCAAACTAGGTCAAGGGTTGACCTATAGTTGACTTTGTCAACTCTTAGTCCAATCTAGGTCAGATGTTTACTCTACTTTGACTTTCAGTAAAAATAGTCAACCTTGGGGGTGACTACTATTTCATATAATTTTAAAGTAGCGGCCGATACCGATCCGATACGGCCGATACCGATACGGTTTGGCATGTTCCGATCCGATACCGACCGATACCAAATATTGACCGATACCGACATTGGGGGTCTTTGTTCCGATCAATTCAAGTACCAATAATGACCAAAGTCAACTCAAGCTATCTCATACACACAAGTAATATCTATATAGATATATACATATAATATATATATATAGGCATGTATATACTATATGCCTATATTACAAGACAAGGCAACTTTCATGCATTCATATATTTAGACACTCTAACATAGGCTATATGCCTATATCACATATGAGTTACATGATATAGTTATGTATATATATGTATACAATACCATCTATCAAACAACATTTCACACAACATTACATACTCCTATAACATATGCATATATGTATATATGTATATATGTATATATGTATGTATATAGTTATGTATATATGTATATAGTTATGTATATATGTATATATGTCCAATCTGGATAGTAAGGGGATTTACTGTGTTCAGTCAAATAGGAAAGGAAAAGAAAGGAAATCAGTTCATTTCACACAACATTACATACTCCTATAACATATTTCAGACCCATTCACCTCAAACCCAAATCGAGAACCAAAACTCTAACCAAATCACCCCAAACTTGAAACTCAGTCAGCACACATACAGATACACTACACTAGGGTTTTAAACATCTAAATTAAAGCATTAAACTAGGTTAAAATGGTTGTCAAAACTGGGTTTTCAAAATTAGAAAATACAATAAATTAACAAGGTATCAGTCAACATAGGGTATTTAAAAATTGATATATAAAAACATGTTAAAATGGAAAATAAATAGTTGGTAAAGGATCTAGGCTATGTGTACGTGTCCAACATAGTGTCTCGTGTCTACCACAATATGACACAGTGTGTCCAGTGTGTATGTGTGTGTGTCCATCTGTGTGTGTGTCCGTGTGTCCGTGTGTGTGTGTGTGTCTCTGTGTGTGTGTACGTGTGTGTCCGTGTGTGTGTGTGTGTGTGTGTCTCTGTGTGTGTGTGCGTGTGTGTCCGTGTGTGTGTCCGTGTGTGTGTGTGTCCGTAGGAGAGGAGGAGGAGGAGGAGGAGGAGGAGGAGGAGAAGGAGGAGGAGGAGTTAGGTTAGGGTTTACCTGAGCTCGAGAAGGAGGAGCTCGACGGGGGGGTATGGGTCGCCGGAGAGGGAGGGAGTCGCCGGGGGGGGGGAGGGAGTCGCCGGGGGGGGGGGGGGGGGGGAAGGGGTCGCCGAAGGAATCGCCGGAGGGGGGGAAGAAGTAGTGGAAAAAATTGGAAATTTCGAGTGAGTGGGAAAAACGAAACGCTGTGCCCTAAGTAAAAGTATTAGCGACGTCACAAGAGGACGTCGCTAAACGTCGTAAACTGGCGACATATTTTAATAATCCAGCGACGTAACGTCTCTATTCAGCAACGTAATTTTATACCTGTCGCTGAACGTCGCTATTCAGCGACGTTTTGCGATGTTTATATAAAGGAGTCGCTGAATTCCATATATAGCGACGTAATTTTACGCCGTCGCTAAATTACGTCGCTAATAGATCATATTTTAGTAGTGATTGTACACTATTGTACAAGATAACGTAACCGGAGTAGATCCTTGTGTATTGATTTGGGGAGGGGGAGTAGAATTGGTTATGTAATCAAATCCTATTGTACAACATTGTATAACTATTGTATATGTCTATTGTACACCCATGTACAATGGAGTTACCATTGTATTTTCCTAGACTGTTTACATAACCATATTGTACTCTAAATCACAGTAGGCTTACAGTTCTTATTTATCATATTTAGATATTTCCTGTTATCAAATCTCTACTATTTTTCATATACTTCTTACTTTCAGCGTTTTATGTACCTTACTCTATTGCATGCTTTATATTTCCTAACATGTTATGAACTGCGTGAGATGTTTTGTGCTCGCTTCCGTCCTGACTGGACCTGTTGAAAATTTTACTGAGAATGATGAGCCACCCTGCACCCTTACTTGGAGTTTGCCTAGTTGACACTCGTGACTTGGACCCCAGGGGAGGTTCAGGCAGCTGCTGAGGACGATACCTTGCTTAGTATAGATAGTTTAGACTGTTTTCCTTTTATGTTTAGTTGTTGTTCTTGATTCAGAGTTTGTATATTGTAGAGATGTTGAGACTTGTATTTCATTTCTGTTGTACCTCGGTTGAGGATTCTCTTATCTATTTTATCGTGCCATATTCTATCTCTAGATTGTGATTAAGTTGTACCTCTGTGTTGGCCTCCTTATGGAGAGCATTCATATTATGTTAGTTATAGTTCATGACCTAGAACAGCGTTCTACCGCCGACACTGCGGCGTAGGCTGGGCGTTGTTACGCTCTCTTACCCTCACAGTGGGTGCGGGTCGTGACACGTTTTTAGTGGTGGCCCATGCAGGTCGAGTTTATGTAGTGGTATTCGAATTAGAGTATCACTACAGCCTGCAGCAGGATTAGGATTATTTTTAGAGGTACTCAATCACATTAGGAAAAACTCTTAATCAGATTCCTTTGTCTAAAATTGTTGCTTATTGACTTTCCTTGAATATAAACTGTCCTCCTTTGAATTTTTGCTTCATTCTCAGAAATTGCTCCTTGTTTTGATCTGTTTTCATGATGGTTATGAAGAGAGGATCTCATCACTTCGGTTCGGGGGATACTATCGAGAGGCTGGCCACCTCTCGTCCTGTTCATCAGGGCCTCGAGACCGCAGCTCCTGTTGTGCCGACTCAGGTTGGCGTATCTGCTACATTGGAGGTGCACCTCTATCTGTACAAAGATTTTCTTCCGTCATTTCTGATTTCTCTCAGCAGCGGTGATTCATGCAGCATCAGCAGCAGACCAGGGGAAACCAGCAGGGCGAGCTATCGCCAGGACAGTCAAGGATGCACAGACCATTGGAGATCTTGCTGCAAGTTCCGTTCTTCTCAATTTCATTCCCGAAATTGTCTTTTATAACTACCTTGAAATCCGATTCCATCTGTTTCTTGCTGATTTATTAAGTTTGTCATGTTGTTCATTTGTTATGATATTTTTTCTTCAGAATTGTATGGGCTAGGTCACCCAAATCATGGGATCTAGGATCTTCGATAGTTGTGTTAGTTGGCATAGTGAGGACATATAGTCAGATTTCAGATGTATTTCTTGGGTATGGGAATTTAAGGTTTTCGTCGTCGCATGCGACTATACGAAAATTTTAAATACCATGAACCTAGAGGTACGTACCTTAGTCAAGGACTCTGTGATTATCGTAGCCTTGCTCACTAGCATGATGAAGACTCTAGACAACATGATTTTGGACAGACGCATATGATTAACAGATTGTATCTTGAGAAGGTTTAAACATCATACCCTTTTGATTGTTATAAATGACTTAGGAGTAGGGATATTTAGTTTTGTAGAGCTTATTCATAGGTAGTTCCTTCAGTATAATTGTATGATGACTTGTAGAGTGTCTGTACCCTAGAGGTGATAGTTAGCATTGGTGCTAGAATAGTAACCCATTGCAGATAATTCTCCTGTTATCTATAAT
Source organism: Iris pallida (assembly GCA_029216955.1). NCBI lineage: Eukaryota > Viridiplantae > Streptophyta > Magnoliopsida > Asparagales > Iridaceae > Iris > Iris pallida. The sequence continues at coordinate 10,902,481 of JANAVB010024400.1, read as the reverse complement.
ACCAACCAGTTACACATAGGATGTTAGTATACCTTACATCCTTGATGATTATTACTACTTTCCCTTACCTTTTCCAGTGAGACACCCATGACCAGAGCCTGCCTTTGAGTATAGTTATAGTTTCACCTAAGACCGAGAGGTCTATTTGCATAGATAGATTGCAGATGATATTGGCATATGGGATATAGGTTAGTTGGTATCTATAGGCAATTGTTGTATAGGGTTATAAACATGTTGTTTAGCCTATACTTGTTTCAGTTTTCCATTTTAGTTAAATTCCCTTCGTGTTGAGTTCCTTTGTGTTGATCACCTTTATAGGCAGTGTGCAGACCCTTCACTAGATACCATGCCCCCTTGATTCAGACTAATCATCCTTAGCCTAGTTCTAAGCATTGTTTCAGACCCTTATAAGTTTAGTCTGCCTTAACCCTTGGTTGATCAGTCATGTATATATATAGATGATATACTTAGGATATATGTGATGGGTTGTTGTTCTTGAGCATATATATATATATATATATATATATATATGTGGTATTTGGTATTCATGTGCTTAGCTTGTAGGTATTTAGTTATAGGTGACTTGATAGGATTTGGAAGTTAAGAGCTAGTCTATTATAGAGTTTTTTTTGCTAATCCCGAGTTGCCAACACTAGGTAGCTAGCATAGGTAAAAGTCCTAAGAAGTTGACCAGCTGATGACCAAGTACTTGGATGTTAAGAAATTGACTAGTGATTGACCCTTGACTATGTTTGACCTAGAAGGGGGTGCGATCATCTTAATTTCGAGGACAAAATTTTTATAAGGTGGGTAGGATTGTAACACCCAGTTTTCCAGATGAGGGTAATTTTAAAATTTTATAATTATAATAATTATTTAATGATATTTATTTCATATTATGATTTTTAGTAATTTTTAAATTATTTTAAACTATTTAAATTCATGACTTGTGGTTTTAACATTTTGGTAGTGAAACCCTAAAGACTGTTTGACCTAGAGCCTAACCATATGATTATGATATTTTAATGTCATTTTTGGCCTAAGGATATTTTTGCATTTGACCTCTTTGAATTATTTTGATATCATTTTATTATTTATGATATTATTTTGGGGTTATTTGAGTCGGGTTCGAATTTCAACTCAATCCGACTTGAAACGGGGACCCGGGGGTAGTTTGACTCTAGTGGGACCCACACATTAGTTAGACATGGCCCATATGATATTAAATTTAGTCCACATGATAGAAATATTTTAGTTAGAGGTTAGACTAATTATTATGGATAAGGTTAGTGTGATTAGAGACTTTAGAATGACTAATTTAGCCCCAACCAATTAGTCCTTTCCTAATACTCATAGAATAGGTTAGTGGGGACATTTTGGACCTTACCATAATAGGACAAATTGCCCATATGGCCAGCCACTTTGGGAGAGGATAGGCTCAAATTCATTTTATTATTCTCATCCACACTCTCTCTCTTGTTCTTCTCCAAATTCCTAGAGAGCAATCCCTAGCAATTTCTCCACCAAATCCTTCCATTTCGCCACCAAATCTTCTTCTTTCCTTCTCCATTCTAGCAAAGAAGGAAGCTACCCAAGTTTGGGAGGATTCGGAGCTCGTTCGTGTCCTTTTGGAATCTCTACGTGTCGGTGTCGCTCCGGGAATACTTTTCTTCGATTCGATCTACCGGGAGGTATAAATCTCTTCCCCTTTTCATTTCCTCATGCATATAGGTCTATTTTGAATCCATAGGAATGACCCCCATGGTTGCATCTCCATTTGTGTCTATTTTGTGTCTATTTGGAGGTCATAGGCGTGTCCTTTGTGTTGTGGTTGTGTCCATGTGGGAAAATCCCAAATTTGGACACACTATGTGTTGTTGTTATGTATGAATAAATTATTACATGTTTAATCTCATATTTTTGTATTGGAGATGTGTTCTATAGTGTCTCATATATATATATATTAGTGTAGAGAGTGAGTTCTTGATATATTATGTTATATACTTGTGTTCTTTTGTCTCAAACTACCCAAATCCGTCATAATTTTTATCCACGTTTTTAATTTCAGCCCTAACTTAGAAATGTCATAACTTCTAGCTCAAAGCTCGGTTTAATCTTCCATTTTTTTTAAAAGAAGAATACTGAAGTTAGCTTTCCAAAAATATGTATTAATAGGCCTAGTTCTTTCTATAACTTTCTGGAGAATTATTTGAGTGTCAGCTGTACGAAAGACAAATGCGTTCTCGGTGTTTTTGCGATTCCGGGAGTTTCTGGAAACGAAAACGCGATCCGTTTGAAGTTTCGGAAAGCTAACATATAGATCTATAACATACTTTAATCCTAGATTTTAATTCTTGCTGAGATAGTACAGTAGTGATTATTAGTAGGAGTTACTATTCGGCATATATATTTTGTGCACACTTGTGTGTAATATAATGTTCTATTTGATTTTAACCCATGTTAATGTATATACATTATGTAATTAAATAGAGAAAGCAAGCATAAGTAAATGTTTAAATAAATGATGTATGAGGTGTAAGTATCCTATCTAATATAAGCATGTATAAGTATGGCTTGTAATGAATATGTAGGTTCCATAGTATGTAATGTATGGTGCATATAGTAGTGCAAGAGAATAAATGAATGATGAATGAATGCAAGCATGAATGTAATATAATAATAGATGTAATATATGTAGCCTTGTTAGGAATAAAACTGGAATTTAGTTTTGTTTCACTAAATAAGATATACATGAGAACTCATATATGTGAATGTTAACTTCCTATTGACACTTTGCTACACAACTGTCATGCCTCACTATCACTCCACACACAATGCACACTACACTATATAACCCTCACACCCTCACTCATTGACACTCTCACTCACACATTGCCTAACACTCATTCCATGATAACACACACATGATCTTGTGCACTTTCATGACACACACACACCCCCATGAACACATACACATGCTCTTCTCTCTCTCTCTATATATATATATATACTATACATGGCTAAATGTGTTAATGTGGTAAATAGAGTTTTCCTATAGTTATATATACATATATGTGATATAGGGCCTAGTGTTGAATTCTCTTTTCATGTACACCTCCATGTTCACACACACACATAGCTTTACATGTTAGCTTCCTTTCTCTTATGTATAATATTGAATGTGATAGCTTGCGTTTGGCTTATATAGCCTTGTGATTGGTGTGTGATTGCTAGACTAGGCTTGGTTAGGCCAAGTGAGACTTATTAGACTTGTTGGGCTAGGATTTGACCTAGTTGACCTAGTTTGACTAGTCTAGTTGACTGGAGTTGACCAAGTGTTGACTTTAGTCTAGTTTGACCTAGACAGCATGCAGATGCATTGTAGATTATATTTCTCATTTCCTGTGTACATCTTGACTTGTGTTGCTCTAACTACGTGTTAGGTACCTCATCTCGGACAGTACATTTACTTCAGACATTCAGATACGAGGTGAGTACATTATCTGACCATTTCATACTTGTCTGGATTTATATTCTTGCTCGAGATTACTGTACTTGATGCTGACACGATCATTATCACGGATTGGTACTATACGAATCTTCTTCTGAGATGTTATCTCCTTGTATTCACTAAATACATATTGTGATGTGCGTTTCACTTACATATTGTATTTATTGAATACCCATATCTTTGTATACTCCTTGTGCATATTGTACTCTCAGTATCACATGAGTCACAGGGATAGACCATTGTACAACTATTGTATAACATTGTACATCTATTGTATAATATTGTACATCCATTATATAACATTGTACATCTATTGTATAATATTGTACATCTATTGTATAACATTGTACACTATTGTACAAGATAACGTAACCGGAGTAGATCCTTGTGTATTGATTTGGGGAGGGGGAGTAGAATTGGTTATGTAATCAAATCCTATTGTACAATATTGTATAACTATTGTATATGTCTATTGTACACCCACGTACAATGGAGTTACCATTGCATTTTCCTAGACCGTTTACATAACCTTATTGTACTCTAAATCACAGTAGGCTTACAGTTCTTATTTATCATATTTAGATATTTCCTGTTATCAAATCTCTACTGTTTTTCATATACTTCTTACTTTCAGCATTTCATGTACCTTACTCTATTGCATGCTTTATATTTCCTAACATGATATGAACTGCGTGAGATGTTTTGTGCTCGCTTCCGTCATGACTGGACCTGTTGAAAATTTTACAGAGGATGATGAGGCACCCTGCACCCTTACTTGGAGTTTGCCTAGTTGACACTCGCGACCTGGACCCCAGGGGAGGTTCAGGCAGCTGCTGAGGACGATACCTTGCTTAGTATAGATAGTTTAGACTGTTTTCCTTTTATGTTTAGTTGTTGTTCTTGATTCAGAGTTTGTATATTGTAGAGATGTTGAGACTTGTATTTCATTTCTGTTGTACCTCGGTTGAGGATTCTCTTATCTATTTTATCGTGCCATATTCTATCTCTAGATTGTGATTGAGTTGTACCTCTGTGTTAGCCTCCTTATGGAGAGCATTCATATTATGTTAGTTATAGTTCATGACCTAGAACAGCGTTCTACCGCCGATACTGCGACGTAGGCTGGGCGTTGTTACGCTCTCGTACCCTCACAGTGGGTGCGGGTCGTGACACGTTCCTACTTGTGACTCAATGAGCCTTGTTCCCTATTTGATATCTTGTTTCCTCGTCAAGATTTTATATTCGAGATTTTATTTCCTAATCACGACTTTGTTGATATTGGTTTTCTAATTGAGACCTTGTATTCTATTGGAGGTTATTTTCTCTTTGAAATTTTGTCTGAGGTTTCGTTGTTAATTGAGATATTGTTGAACCTTGTTTCCAGTACGGGATTTTAATTCTTATTTTAAAATTTATCTCATGTCTATCAGTTCATCCTTCGAGACTCTGTTATCCTTTTGGGATAACGTCCCACATACGGAATCTTGTTACCATTCCAAATATCAGTTGAAATTCTGTTATAATTTGAAACTTCGCTCCCTGTCTGAAATTTTAAATCTTCCTGGTTGCCCTTTTGTACTCACTACTCTTTGATTGGATTCCGTGTTGCTTCATAGTACTTAATAAACCCTTGTATTCTAACAGGTAACCTCCACTATTTTCGTGACTTGGACTATTGAAACTTATTTTGATTTCTTGAAATTTTCTATGGATAAAGTTTAAAGACTATTCGATGAACTACTAGGGCATGACAGTTGTGCGCTGCAGCCATTATCCGGATTGCGGAGACCGAAAGTTCACTGCAGCCAGCAGCGTACTGGCGAGGCAGGAACTCTAAGTTGAAGTGATTTCAGACGCCCATAGGTTTTCGAGTATTGTCGAGACTTGTCATATTCTTCATATCTTGATCTCTTGATTATTTCGTCAATGATTGTTGGAATTGGATAAGGTTAATGGAGTATTTGGAGACATTGTTATTTGAGTCACGGAGCCGAAAGTCTACTGTAGTCAGATACATACTGGCGGGGTAGGGATTCTAAGCAAAGTGATTTCAGATACCAACATGTTCTTGGATATTCTGGAGACTATATTTCCTTTTTATATGATTATTGGTTTTCGAGAATCACAAATCCTTGCATGTTCACCCTAATTTGATATTGTGTCTCCTGAGTATTTCGTACGTTCCTCAAATCAACCTTTGCTAATTACCTTCTAGTATTGTATCGTTAGATCATTGATTTCCTCAAATTATACATTGCCAGAGTGTGATTTCATACTTCGTTTGTGTCTTGTCTAAACTTCGATCTTAAATCATGACTATCTGACCATGATTTTTCTTTCTTGTGTTAAAATATCAATTTTTTTTATAGTTGTGTCTTCATAATTTTGCTCCTCAAAGTTGTAATTGAAACTTCGTTCTATCTCGTGCCTATTTGATTCTTAATCATTGTTAGATCGTGTTACTTCTACTTCTTGTGTGTAATTATAGTACTTGGTCTCAAGGCTCAAGTTGTACTGGATCAGCAGAAGCACTGGGCGGACAGCAGCAGACAACCACTGGAGTTCGCGGTTGGAGATATAGTGTTCCTGAAGATCTCGCCAACTAGGGGCGTCATCAGATTTGGCAGAGGCGAGAAGTTCAGTTCGAGATTCATCGGGCCTTTCGACGTGACGGCACAAATTGGCGAGGTGGCATATCGACTAGCGCTTCCAGCCAGCTTAGAGGGAGTACACGACGTTTTCCACGTGTTCCAGCTTCGACGCTACATTCCGGACCCGAGCCATGTGGTAGACTTTTCGGAGCTATAGGTGGGTCCGAGATTGACCTACGAGGAGCAGGCGGTGAAAATCCTTGATCGGAGGAAGAAGCGCTTGCGGAACCAGACTATTCCACTTGTCCGTATCATGTGGAGACACCACTCTCCGGAGAGTCCACGTAGGAGCGCGAGGACGAAATGCGGAAGCGATATCCCAATTTGTTTGCTTAACTGTATTGCTTGGTTTGAGATTTTCTTAATTCAATAAATGATTGCGTTTAAACATTTTGTCGTGATTTTGTTTTGAGAACTCATTTTGTTCCTTGAATTTCGAGGACAAAATTATTTTAAGGGGGGAAGATTTGTAACTCCACTTTTTCCATTTTGGTGAAATTTAAAACTTTTAATAATAAATACTTCATTTCTTTTATTATAAATTTATAGTTATGAGTATTTTTGGAGGGAAGAAATTTGAAGCAGGTATATATATATATATTTTTTAAATTTTGAAAGTTTGTTACAACCAAATAGTGGACCCCACTCAATTTTAGAAATATCCTAACTGATTTCCTTAGCATTCTGCCATTCTTGAAAAGGTGAAGGCCTTTTTGCTTAAGTAATTAAGAAGGGGGGCTGTTTAGTAAATTAGTTGATCGAGGGGAGGGGATGTGCAAAATGCACATTTCTCTTTATTAAGTCTGATTGGCAGGAGAGAGAGTATTTTTCTCTCATTCTTCTGAAACTTTTGAGAAGAGTTCTTCCCCAATCCCGTCGGCTCCAAGCCCTAACCCTAATTCCGATTCGATGACGGCGAGCTTGCTCTCCCGGTGACCCCGGCGATGAAGACCCCGACGACTTCAGAGACGGCGGCGATGACGATGAGTACTGCCTTCCGCGTGTGATCTACTCGAGGAAGGCTGTGGCAACAACAAGCTCCATAGACGCTCGATCACTCGGTGAGTAGTGAATACTTTGAGGGTGATCTGTGACCGATGAGCTCATCTGTTTCTAAATTTTTGTTTGAACTCCAGATCTAGATCATCGGGTGGATCGCTCGAGTTTTGACCTTCTGCTCAACTAAATCGACTGAGGTGAGCCGATTGATTTTGGGTTTCAATTTTTCGAATTGTCGATTTATAACTGAGTTTTTCGAGAATTTGTGGTTTGTATCGGTCTAGATCGATTGGATCTCTGATCTCTTCATTTCTAACAAACTCTTGCATATTTTCTCCAGATTCGATCGATTTGCTTTGAACTGATTTTCCACAACGATTTCAAATCCTCAACTTAGTTTCAGTAAGAATTGTTTTCGATTTGTCAATTTGAATTTCTAAGATCAACGGAAAATTTCATTGATAAAGCAATTCGTGGGAATCTGAACAATTTTCTGTATTCTCTTTGATTGTGAGAACAGGAAATTCGGATCAGTTCGTAACTACTGACTGTTTTCGAATTATCAGCACCATCAGGTACTAATTTGTTCTCTTGCTTACTTTTGGTTATAAGAGTGATGTTTGAATTGAGTATTGAACCATTAGGCTATTTTATCTTGGTATGTCAGTATTTTGGCAAGAGCCTGGGCTCGTATCCAGCTTGGGTTGATTTAAACTGAGATTTACATTGAATTAGTTCATTTGAGTTGAACCCTAAATACCCGTGTAATACCTTGGTTCATTCCATTAAACTTTAAGTTGTGCAATGTTGGTTTTGAATATGAGATAGTGGTGCAACTAATTCAGTCTATGGACTCGAATCCATCTGGTGGATGAACCTGGGTATTACCTAGGTGTGTGACTGGGTTCCAAGAGCCTATGGATTAATTGGAGTTTAGAACTTTTGATGTTTGGCATCTGGTACCAGTGGGTGGTTGATACCAGTTGCATACTTGAACTATGACCTTGGGATGTTGGTTTTACTTTACTGCTGTCCCTGCTTTGCTGCCATAATTCAATGGGCTGTGATGCATTGTTGTAGTCCTGTTTATTGTTGACAGGATTGTGGCCAAGTTCCAGTCCTTGGCTCGATTCATTAAATATGACCTGGTAGCAGGATAGGGCATCACTGAACCTAATTAACCTGAGAGTGCAATCTCAGAGCACATGAATTGAAATCTCAGGATTGTACCTGAGAGATGTTTAGCTTATAGTTGTGTATTGATAATTAGCCATATGAAAGAGAATGGTTTGCGGAGTTCCTAAACATTTTTCTTCGAAATGTATGTGTATCTTTTAGCTACCAAATTGTTAGACTGATAACAGTCCTGGAATACCCAGGATTTATTCAGTCTTGGGTTTACCTTGGTGTCTATATCAATTCGAGCTTGGACTTAATGACTGGGATTTTGTTCAATCCTGTGTTAGGCTGGTATCAGCATTTTTAAGATGAATTAGGACAAGACACTTAATTCAGTTGTAACCAGAGTACCCCTGACCAAGGAGAGTACTGATCATATTGGGATAGGTGTTGATTCAAGTCATGTGTGATATTGAAGAATAGTGGTTTACATTTGAACCTGTGGATGTCCAGTGAACACTGAGAAGAACTCAAAATACCTGTGATGCATCTCAGTATAACCTGAGATGAATTCCTATTAGCTGGGAGAGAAATCTCAGTGAACTGAGCACTTGTACATGCTTTGGCTGAACTAAATTTAGGATGGGGCAGTGTGATCCATCCTTGGACTGATTGAGATTAATTCTTATTGCAATATTTTGTTTTGGGCAAGAGCTTAATTAATAGTAGAGGTTCGATTTAACTAAGGAGGGTATCTACTTTAGAAATATCATGCATTTTGTTTTCAGTTATTGTATTTGAAGTTAATATATGGTTAAAATTGATGTGGATATTCAGGATACAATTGTTAGTGAATGACTGTGTTGATTTCAGTCTTAAATGAGTACAACATCCAGTATGGTAGGACTGTTATTCCAGTCACTAAAAATTTCTACATATCTGGGATTGATTATAATGGTCTTCCTAATTTGATTTTCTTTATAGAACTCAGTTGATCATCTATGTTCATTGTTATCTAAAATCAGAATTGAGGTTGTTATTGCCCTGTTACCAACTGTGCAGTAAATTAGATTTTAGACTGGTTTTAACCAATGTGAAGAGGCTTACTCTAATTTGTTAAAACTGACAATGAACATGAAGGACTAAGAAGGAATTTCTAATTGGGAAACTCAGGAACCTGAGAGTCTCAGGAAAACCTGAGACACTTGATAAATTCCAGTGTAAACCCAGGAACCCAGGAATGAAGTCCTGTGTAATCCAGGAATGAATTCCAGTATTATCCTGGAATGAAGTCCAAGTTTGAACCTAGAATAAAGTTCAAGATTAACCTAAGGTATAACTAGAATTGTATTCACTATTAGATGTATTGGCTAATCTGAATTCATGTAGATTAGCATTTGAGTTCCCAATTGCTTGAGTTTGCATAAGCATGGTTTTGACAATTAAGAAATCTCCACCATTGTTTAAAGTTTACTTTTTGAACATTGTCTCATAGAAAATCATGTATTTAGCTTTATTTAAAGTTCTTGCTAGTCTAGAATATAGTGAGTAATATTGATACTTTATAGGAAACCATAGAAACTAAGGTTTATATTAGGAATTAATTGTGATTAGAATCTTTTGATAAACCAATTAGAATTAGCTGTTTATTAACCAACTTGTACACATCATTATTAAATACATGAGAACATCTAGCCCCAATCTTCATCCGTACCTTCCTGGAGCAAAGGCAAGTACATTCTATGGTTTTGATCAGTGCATTTTCTTGTTCTTTATTGCTGACACACTGCGACACGTTCATGATCTTTTCTGGCTTGTTCTTTCATGATCTTACTTGTATCTTGGGGTGGGGGAAATACTCTAGATATGTGACCAAACCCGGATACTTATTCATGATCTTTAGCTTAGGCCTCGTACAGTGCACGCGGGTCCTAAGCCGTACCATATATGATCTTTCAGGATCTTTCATGCTCTTTCATGGTCTTACCCAAGCCGGTCACATATCATAGAAGTATTTCAAATTTATAAGACACATATTCAGGATTTTGTTCTTACATTAGTTTCCTATGATCCTGATCTTGATTTTAGCTATAGTCGTGATCTTTTCTGCATCTTTACATAGTCATGATCTTTCATGTATCTTATAGCAGTAGTTCATGTTCTTCATGTTCTTTACATACCTTGTTCTTATCCTGTTCTTTCAGCATTTATTTTCCATACCATGATGATTGTTCATTACCTAGAACTGTACTTTACTCCGCTCCTGAATAGGATATGTTGCAGGTATGCTTGCAGGACATTGATCTACTCTATGGGCCAGAGCCCAGGATTTAGCTGAACAGGATGAGGCTTAGCTTGAGGCTTCAGGTTTAGATTACTTAGCTTTACTTTGAGATATTGACTTTAGAGTTCATAGCACTTTTCATTCATGTTGATTCTGGTACATTACGATATCTGGATTTGTGGATTATGGTGATCATTCTGGGATACGTTTTTAGATGCTGTGATTCTATACTTTCATGTTTATCTCGTTAGCTTTCCCTAGCTTGGTACAGCTTACTTCGTCGTGTCTAACGACGAAGGCTGGGCGTGTCCGACTCGTGTCCGATTATTCAGAAGCGGGTCGTGACATATTTTTAGTGGTGGCCCATGCAGGTCTTTCCTAATGGTACCTAGGTCTTAGCGTACTATTGGGGGACTTGATTACACTAGGGAAACTTGATCACAGCATAGGAAAATTGGGAATAAGGGTATATCAGGTTTATCAGGTTTATTGATATTCTATAAACACTTGTTGTATTTAGGTCTAGGTTATTTTAACGGTTTTCTGTTTTTCAGATAGTTCAAAAGCATGCGACACCGGAATGGTTGATCCACCTATACTTGAGGTCTCCAAGCTTCCACCCCGCAGGTCGTCCCTACTATCCCCATGGGTAGTACGTGGTTGACGGTGATGATTGAAGAGTTCCTTGATGCCCAGAGAGAGCAAGCCGTCATTTTCCAAGCCAGACTTGTGAATGCACTTTTCGAGCCAGAAAAGACTTATGCTTTCCAGACTTTCAGACCTTGGACTTCTCTGACACCGAGCATATATCTTGCATCGAGGAGCAGATCGAGAACCTGGAGTCACAACCGAAGATCATCCAAGTCCCTGAGGACTCGACTCCTCTGAAGATTGGAGCTATCAGCCAGGAGAACCAGAATGTAGCACAGATAATAGAACAAGACCGGAAGCTGAAGGCCAGGAGAGACATGAAGACTTATGACAAAGACAACAACTTGCCTGGACCCGCAAAGCATCGTAACACTCAGACAGCGCTTCTTCGGTCATATTATCAAGAGACAAATTCAGGCCCACATTCACTGGATGAAGGATTGCCAGCAAGTCGCAGATCACAATGATCGAGGAGAATTAAGATCTCAGCAATCAGCAAACAGCAACCATATATTTCTGTCAGAGTCCCTGCACTTCAGTCACCTCAGCGAGAGATCCAGATTCAGATCCAGTGGCACGTACCACACGTTCAGAGCTCACTGACACGGCTCTCGTGTCCACTGTGGACACGAGGTGGACTCGATTCAGGGCCCTAGGTTTGTAGCCCTACACGTGACGAATGTTGGGACACGAGCACGAGACTTGATTCGTGTCGTATCGTGTCCACGAACACGATGAACACGTGCACGATGTAGTGTTGGTTCTGTGTCCTATTGCTTTGCTGATTTAGGTTTTCTCGATTTGGACACGTTTGTGTCATTGTGGTGGACACAAATTTGACTCTGGGACACGAACATATGTTGGTTTATCATTACCAAACAATGATTTGGCATGTTAACATGTTTTTGATTGATATCTTGCATTTTCCTAATTTTTGAAACCCAGTTCAATTCCTGTATTTTTCCAGTTTTTGTGATCAAGTTTTAGCAGTCTTTTGAACCTAATTAAATGATATTATCTGCATGTTTTATACCCTAATGTTGTTTACCTATAAGTATTCTAGCTATATGTCAATTTTGGGGTGATAGGATTCAAATTGGTTTTTGGGATTGAAATAGATTCTGAATGTTCAAACTATCATTTGCTTAAACTAAATCCTATTCACTGTTTCCTGATATCCCTGTTAACTAAGAACTTAACCATGGATGTACACACACAGCCCCTGTTTTCTGATGACACTGAGATGATTCCCTACTTAATGTTCACTGGTATGTTAAAAATATGAGAATGATTAAGGGATTCGAATTTAGGTTGAGTTGTTTAAAAATGTCTTTTGATTTCATTCCTTTTAAACTGATTTTTGGAGTTTAGATTCATGTTGGTTAAATGCTTTGGTTTATTAAACCGTCAATCAACTTCATAAACCTGAGTTTGATTCCTTCCTTAAACCAAATACCTGAAATAATTTCCTTCCCTTTTACTACTGGCTTCATGATTTAATACCATGTTGAATGTTATTCCTATACATGGTATTGATTCACACTAGAGTAGTTCCCTGATTCCTAAAAACTTTACTGTTTTCCTATTCCCTGTTCACCTCACTGATTCTACGTTTTTACACACTTTTCTCTTAATGAATACACGCACAGGTATCAATGTGTCACTCCATGTTTCAGGCTCTACACACATTGACACCCTCAAGTGACATACACTCTTGTACTCTCATGACACACACTTGAACACATGAGCACATATGCCCTTCCCTATTCTTGTATGTGTGGTATACATATAGTAGCCTACATGTTAAGGTGTATTTCTATATTAGATTATATAAATATATCAATATGTGTATTATATTTTAGATATATGAATTGATATGTATAGATGTGATTTGTAGGTTGGTTATAGGCATGAGATAGCCTATAGCCTAGGGCACTTAGCCTATGGTGGCTTGAATGTCAGCATAGAGTCTAGATTGGACTTGTATAGCCTTGGGTAGTCTTGATAGACTAGTATAGGCTAGATTGACCTAGTTTAGACTTGGTAGACCTTGGTTGGACCTAGTTGACCTAGTTTGACTTCTAGGGTTGACCAGAGTTGACCAAGAGTTGACTTTGGCCTAGATTGACCTAGAATCATATAGAATGTATTGAATTACATCTTTTTAATATTTTAGACATGTTGTGACTTGTGCTGTTCTGATTAGGAGCCAGACACCTCTCCTCGGATAGTATATTTATCTTGGACATTCAGACATCAGGCGAGTACATTCTCTGATCATTTCATATCTTGTTAGAATTATATTCCTGCTTTAGGTTACTTTACTTGATGCTGTCACGACATTATCACGGATTAGTACTATATGGATCCCTTCATGCGATGTTATTTTCCTCGGGAGCATCGGGTATATTATGTTATGTGCGTTTCACTTTCATCATGTACTCTTGTGCTTTCACCATACATGTACACTCTTGTGAATTATGTACTCTCATGTTCACGGAGCCCTCATGTATACTATCACGTGCACCCTTTCATGGGCTTTCATGTGATATCATGTATAATAACATAACCTGCTTAGATCCTTGTGTATTGATTGGGGAAAACGGAGGAGTGCAAATAGTCATGTGAACAAATTCCATAGTAGTGTAGATCATGTGAAACTCCTTAGTGTAGATCATGTACTAATCTGTCCTGTTCACATGTGCTATCCTGTACTCTACATAACTAGCCACTGTTAGTTCTCTATATACAGTAGCTATTTACTTACAGTTCTCTTTCTTTTACATCATGTACTTCCTTTCAGTTTCCTGTATCTTACTCTACTGCATGTTTATATTTCTAACCTGCTATGATCTGTTGAGATGTATTATGCACGTTCATGTCCTGAATGGACATGTTGAAAATATTATAGAGGACGAGGAGGAGGCCTGTGTGGATACCTTCTATGGGACAGTCCTAGACGACACTTGTGAGCTGGACTCTCAGGAGGACCCAGCTCTAGCTGATGACATTACCCCTACTGCCTAGACTAGTTTAGTTAGGCTTTATCTTACTTATGTTGTCTTGGGACTAGTTTAGTTAGGCTTTATTTCTGTCATTGAGATCTGGATTGTATATATTCTTTCATATTCAGTAGTTGAGGCTTGTATTTCTGGATGTTTGCTGAGATGTTATCTTAGACACTTAGACTCTTCTGATCATCTGTATTTCTTTTGAGTTCTATATCATATCGTGCTTCTTCTTCCTTAGTTGTGATTGAGTTTACATTCTGCTATGTCACCCCCATTCGGGGAGTATAAACTGTTTAGCCTTATACTGTTGGATGCATGAGACCTAGGACAGCGTTCTACCGCCGACACTGCGGCGTAGGCTGGACGTACCCACTTCTCGTGCCCTTACTCTAGGGTGCGGGTCGTGACACGTTTTTAGTGGTGGCCCATGCAGGTCGAGTTTATGTAGTGGTATTCGAACTAGAGTATCACTACAGCCTGCAGTAGGATTAAGATATTTTGAAGGTACTTAATCATATTAGGAAAAAACTCCTTATCAGATCCCTTTTATCTAAATTTGCTGCTTATTATTTTCCCTTGAATATTAACTTTCTTCCTTTGATTTCTCGTTTCATTCTCAGTAATTGCTTGTTTTTTTGATCTATCTTCATAATAGTTATGGAGAGATGATCTCATCGCTTCGGTTTGGGGGATACTATCGAGAGGCTGGCCACCTCTCGTCCTGTTCATCAGGGCCTCGAGACCGCAGCTCCTGTTGTGCCGACTCAGGTTGGCGTTTCTGCTACATTGGAGGTGCACCTCTGTCTGTACAGAAACTTTTCTCGTCAATCCTAATTTCTCTCAGCAGCAGCGGTTCATGCAGCATCAGCTGCAGACCAGGGGAAACCAGCAGGGGCAAGCTATCGTTAGGACAGTCGATGATACACAGTCTATTGGAGATCTTGCTGCAAGTTCTGTTCTTCTCGATACCATTCCCGTAATTATCTTTTATAACTACCTTGAAATCCGATTCCATCTGTTTCTTGTTGATTGATTAATTTTGTCCTGTTGCTCTTTTGTTATGTTTGTTTTTCTTCTAAAAAAAATCATATGGGCTAGGTCACCTCAGTTATGGGATCTAGAATCTTCGATAGTCATGTTAGCTGGCATAGTGAGGACATATAGTCAAATTTTGGACGTATTTCTTGGGTGTAGAAATTTAAGATTTTTGCCATCGCATGCGGCAATACAGAAATTTTAAATACCATAATTCTAGAGGTATGTACCTTAGTCAAGGACTCTGTGATTATTGTAGCCTTGCTCACTAGCATGACGAAGACTCTGAGTAACATGATTTTGGACAGACGCATATGATTATCAGATTTTATCTTGAGGAGGTTTTAACCTATCATCTTTATCATACCCTTCTATTGTTATAAGATTGTATTCTATCATCAATAACTTAGAAGTAAGGATATTTTAGTTTGTAGAACTTATTCATAGGTAGATCTTCATAGTGTAATGATATGACAACTTGTAGAGTGTCTGTACCCTAGAGATGATAGTTAGTATTGGTATTAGAATAGTAGCCCATGATGGATGATTTTTCTGTTATTTATAATACCAACCAGTTTACATATAGGATGTTAGTATGTCCTACAGCCTTGATGATTGTTATTACCTTTCTTGCCTTTTTCCAGTGAGACACCAATGACCAGAGCCTGTCCTTGAATATAGTGGTAGTTTCACCTAAGACTGAGAGGTCAATATATATATAGATTACAGATGATATTGGCATATAGGATATGGGTTTGGTTGATATCTATAGGTCATTGTTGTAAAGGATTATTGACATGTTGTTAGCCTATTGGTCCACTTCCTATTTTAGTAAGTTCTCTTTGTGTTGAGTTCAGTCATATTAATCAACCTTTATAGGCAGTGTGCAGACCCTTCACTAGATACCCTGTTCCCTTGGTTCAGACTTGTACAAGTTGTTCACTGCACTCAGCTTTCATTATCTACCATGTTGCATCATAGGTTTTACTGGACCATAGTTCAGACCCCAATTATTGACTCACCAATATGACCATCAACCCTTACCATATTCTGCATATCTGGAGAGTTAGTATCATGCATACTAGAGGTCTGCACTCACCACTTGGGACAGTTCACTGTTCTGTCCCAGTAAACCTTACAGTATCTGACCCCTTCATTGGAGTGATAGGCATGTGGTAGGGAGTCTGTGTTATTAGACCCTGAGTAGAGTTGAGGTGATGAGGGTTAATATATATATAGTTTATATATATATATATGTAATGTATTTTGATTTGGTATGTAGCCTGCACCCATTTGCAGTATACTGCCTATTGCATTCCCTGTACACCAGTTTGGTTCACTTCTTCAGACCACTGTCCTTCATGTAGTTAGTTCAGCCAGATATAGAGGAGAGGCCAGGTTGATCTAGAGGCATGTTTCAGTCACCATGTAGGTTCCTTTCACTTTGACTTTACAAGTGGACCCAAATGTCCTGTCCATTAGCTCATAATTTCAGTCCCCTTGGCATCATCCTCTTTTGCCTATATTAATGATTCAGACCATTCAACCTTAGCCTAAATTCTAAGCATCTGTTCAGTCACTTATAAGTTTAGTCTACTTTAACCCTTGGTTGATCATTCATATATATATATATATATATATATATATATATATATATATATATATATATATATATTTTCATATATATATATATATATATATATATATATATATATATATTTTAATATATATAGATGATATACTTAGGATATATATGATGGGTTGTTGTTCTTGAGCATATATATATGTGGTATTTGGAATTGGTGTGCTTAGCTTGTAGGTACTTAGTTATGGGTGACTTGATAGAATTGTAAAGTTAAGAGCTAGCCTATTATAGAGTTCTCTTTTTGCTAAGTTCTAGTTGCAACCACCTAGGTAGCTAGCATAGGTAAAATCCTAAGAAGTTGACCAACTGATGACCAAGTACTTGGATATTGAGAAATTGAGTAGTGATTGACCCTTGACTATGTTTGACCCAGAAAGGGGTGCGATCATCTTAATTTCGTGGACGAAATTTTTATAAGGTGGGTAGGATTGTAACACCCAGTTTTCCAGATGAGAGTAATTTTGAAATTTTATAATTATAATTATTATTTATTGATATTTATTTTATATTATAATTTTTGGTAATTTTTAATCATTTTTAAACTATTTAAAAATTATGACTTGTGATTTGGTGTTTTGTTAGTGTAACCCTAGAGATAGTGATCTAGAGCCTAGCCTTGTGATTAGAGTATTTCATTTATCATTTTTAGCTTGAGGGTATTTTTGTCATTTTTGGGTTTATTTGATTTTAATATTATTTATTTGAATTTATGGAATTTTTTTAGGAATTTTTTTGGATGATGGTTGACTAGGTTGACTTTGACTAGCATTAACTTTGGTAGACTAGTCTAGAAGCTAACCCTAGTTGTGACTGCCTTGGTTAGGTTAAGTAACCCTAGTCTAACTAGAGTTAACCCATGATTTAGTCTTTTAGACTCGAGTTAGAATAGAGAGGGTTAAGTCATAAGTCATGACTTATGGTTTTGAGCCCAATAGATAATCACTTAGCCATAGCTTGTGAAACTTGGCCCAAGGCCCATAGTCCATCACTAAACCCTAACCCTAACCCACTATGGCCAGCCACTTAGGGAATCCTAATCTATTTAATGCCTCCTTTATTTAGGGTTAGCCTCCCTTGGAAATAGATCTCAAGTTTAGAAAGAGGTAAATCCCCAAATTTAGAAATTCATATCAAATCCATTTTAATTCCTTTTCCATCCAAACTAATTGCAATAGGTTCTAAATTCCTTCTACTTGCTGTTTGTGTTGAGAAATTTCAGAGTGTGGACAATTTGGTGAACTTTGGCCATCAAGAAGAACACCCCTCTTTGGAGCTTTTGAGAAGTTTTGACACCTATAGGTAAATCCCTAAAACTCTATTATAGATGCTGTTATTTTTGCATATTAACATAGATCTAGGTGTCCCCTAGCTAACCCTAGAATTTCGTGGCATTTCGTGTCCATTTCGTATCCTAGATGGACACGTATAAGTCCACTACGATAGATGTTTATGGAAATGTCCCTAAGGATTTAATGTTGCTGTTTTCAAAATGTTTTTGAATAAGAATGTAGATCTATGTGTGGCTTATGTATTTTTTTTGGACTGAGCACGAATCTTGTCCAATTCGTGTCGCTTTGGGGTCGTGGACACGTCCAGTACACGTACAGTCAGGCTGTCCTGCTACTCGTGGCTCAGTGTGGCGTGTCTGTGTCACCAGCGGACACGATACTTGGCATGTAGCACGGACACATGACTGACATGACACCCTCCAAGTGCCAAGTCATATGGTGTCATGTCGGACACGCATTTAGGTGTGCACGGGTTTTGCACTGGCACGCACCACACGTTCAGAGCTCACTGACACGGCTCTCGTGTCCACTGTGGACACGAGGTGGACTCGATTCAGGGCCCTAGGTTTGTAGCCCTACACATGACGAATGTTGGGACACAAGCACGAGACTTGATTCGTGTCGTGTCGTGTCCACGAACACGATGAACACGTGCACGATATAGTATTGGTTCTATGTCCTGTTGCTTTGCTGATTTAGGTTTTCTCGATTTGGACACGTTTGTGTCATTGTGGTGGACATGAATTTGACTCTGGGACACGAACACATGTTGGTTTATCATTACCAACCAATGATTTGGCATGTTAACATGTTTTTGATTGATATCTTGCATTTGCCTGATTTCTGAAACCTAGTTCAATTCCTGTATTTTTCCAGTTTTTGTGATCAAGTTTTAGCAGTCTTTTTAACCTAATTAAATGATTTTATCTGCATGTTTTATACCCTAATGTTGTTTATAAGTATTCCAGCTATATGTCAATTTTGGGGTGATAGGATTCAAATTGGTTTTTGGGATTGAAATGGATTCTGAATGTTCAAACTGTCATTTGCTTAAACTAAATCCTATTCACTGTTTCCTGATATCCCTGTTAACAGAGAACTTAACCATGTATGTACACATACAGCCCCTGTTTTCTGATGATACTGAGATGATTCCCTACTTAATGTTCACTGGTTTGTTAAAAATCTGAGAATGATTAAGGGATTCGAATTTAGGTTGAGTTGTTTATAAATGTCTTTTGATTTCATTTCTTTTAAACTGATTTTTGGAGTTTAGATTCATGTTGGTTAAATGCTTTGGTTTATTAAACTGTCAATCAACTTCACAAACCTGAGTTTAATTCCTTCCTTAAACCAAATAACTGAAATGATTTCCTTCCCTTTTAATACTGGCTTCATGATTTAATACCATGTTTAATGTTATTCCTATACATGGTATTGATTCACACTAGAGTAGTTCTCTGATTCCTAAAAACTTTACTGTTTTCCTATTCCCTGTTCACCTCACTGATTCCAGGTTTTCACACACTTTTCTCTTAATGAATACACACACAGGTATCAATGTATCACTCCATGTTTCAGGCTCTACACACATTGACACCCTCAAGTGACACACACTCTTGTACTCTCATGACACACACACTTGAACACATGAGCACATATGCCCTTCCCTATTCTTGTATGTGTGGTATACATATAGTAGCCTACATGTTAAGGTGTATTTCTATATTAGATTATATAAATATATCAATATGTGTATTATATTTTAGATATATGAATTGATATGTGTAGATGTGATTTGTAGGTTGGTTATAGGCATGAGATAGCCTATAGCCTAGGGCTCTTAGCCTATGGTAGCTTGAATGTCAGCATAGAGTCTAGATTGGACTTGTATAGCCTTGGGTAGTCTTGATAGAATAGTATAGGCTAGATTGACCTAGTTTAGACTTGTTAGACCTTGGTTGGACCTAGTTGACCGAGTTTGACTTCTAGGGTTGACTAGAGTTGACCAAGAGTTGACTTTGGCCTAGATTGACCTAGAATCATATAGATTACATTGAATTACATCTTGTTAGCATTTTAGACATGTTGTGACTTGTGCTGTTCTGATTAGGAGCCAGACACCTCTCCTCGTACAGTATATTTACCTTGGACATTCAGACATCAGGCGAGTACATTCTCTGATCATTTCATATCTTATTAGAATTATATTCCTGCTTTACATTACTTTACTTGTTGCTGTCACGACATTATCACGGATTAGTACTATATGGATCTCTTCATGCGATGTTATTTCCCTCGGGAGCATCGGGTACATTATGTCATGTGCGTTTCACTTTCATCATGTACTCCTGTGCTTTCACCATACATGTACACTCTTGTGAATCATGTACTCTCATGCAAGTAAATATAAAGAAACATGCAACTAATTATAAGCTGTAAATAAGACAAGGTATCTTACTTGAGGTTGTCTGCAGAAAGGGCGACATCCAATAGCTCGAATCGAAAGATCAGTGAACCATAGAAAGTTAAATCTCACAAACGTCCTCGGATGCTAAAATAAACACCATAAACATTTTTGATATAAAAGATATGTCTTGAAACGCTTGCCCAAAAGTCTAATTCTGGACACAGGGGCAAAATCATAATTTTTGGGTCAAAACGATGTCCGTCGTTGGACCCGTTTTGTACCAAAAAGTGTGCCAGTACCTATGATTTCTAAATTCATCAAACTACATGTCTACATAACCAATTTGAAGAGATGAACGTAACCATATATCTAAAGTTGGATTCCGGTGGGCCATGCACAAATTCGTTGGATCAGGTCACAAGCCTACCAAAAAGGCATTCTGATCGACCTTTTCAGAATCGGACCAAACTTGGCATACGGGACTAGAAAAATAATACGGTCATGTTGGAACAAGTTTCGTCTTAATACGATGAACGTGCACAAAGTTATAGCCTAGTTTGTAAAGTAGCCGATACGGGGTATCTCGACGGATACGCTTCGATTTCGTCACACACGCACAACGAAATCGAGTTTCGTCGATTCCTACACGTCAAAAACATCCATACGCGTCTTTCAATACTTATGGGTTGCGACCACATCGCCCGGTTTGTCGGGACACACGCCGTATCAATGAATTTTCTAAAAATTCTACAGTTTTAGAAATTGTTGTGGACACACACAAAAAGTAGAAGAAATGCTGTCTTTTCTTTATTGGCACAAGGCACCACAAATCGAGTACGCCTGAGAGATCCAATACTAAGGATCCCTGAGTACAAAAAAGAATTCTGGGGAATGGGACGATGGAGATCGAGCGACAATTGCTCCTTTAATTTGTTGACACTCCGATTACAAAGTGGGAGAAAACCTAAGAAAATTGCTAATTCTCGGCTCACTGGCAAGAAGTGCAGCAATCTGGCTCTTGAAAATGCTCTCCATTTTTGTGTTTTGAAGAGGCATGAGACCTCCTTTTATATTCGTTCTTAACCTGGAATGATGTTATGCACCCACATGAAGGGGATACACTAGTTTTCTTGTGGGCGCATAACCCTACCTTGAGCGCATAGGGTGTAGGTGCATACAAGCTGTGAGATCGTGGATTGGTCGTGGTGTTAACATGGCTGCATGCTTCGGTGCACGACTGCTCGTGGAGACTGACGTGGCCGTGTGCTTCTGTGCACATTTTGATCATGGCTTTGACCGAGTCAAGCTTGGGCACATAGCCCTATTTCAGGCTATGCGCCCTCCTTCACAGGATGATGGGCACATATAGCTTCACAGGGTAATTGGCACATATGGCTTCACAGGAAGATCGGCGCATATGGCTTCACAGGGTGATGGGCACATATGGCTTCACAGGGTGAAGGGCGCATATATCCTCCTCTGGCTTTGGGCGCATAAGGCTTAACTTGCTAAAATTTTCATGCTTCTACAGGACCCCCTTCAAGGTTTTCGATACTTGAATAAGTTCGAAATACTTTAAAAGAAGCATGGACTATCTTCCTGTGATGTAATAGGTGCATAGTACGGCTTCTCTCCTTGGGCGCATAATGTTTGGCCAGCCTGTCAGAGAGATACGACTGTTGAGATCTTCCTTGAAATTCGAACTGACAGATTCATCGGGGTAAAATTTGAAGAGGTCCATCCTTCGTACGTTGTCCACATCGACAAATGGCAGTTGCATAGTGTGCAAGGAGCTGGTTTTCACGTGGGCGTATAGGCCATTGTGGGCGCATGCGGCGCAATGGGCGCATAGGCGCATAAGGCTTAGTGGGCGCATCTGATGCGGCCTGTGCCTATAAATAGGTCCTAAAGGAGAGAGAGAGCTCATTATTTCCGTCACTTAGAATTTTTCAGAAAACTCTTCATCTTCTTAATTCGTAAACCATGTCTCCCAAGGTTGCTAAGAGATCCGCAAAGGAAAAGGGGGCTGCACCGAGTGGCTCTCCTCCGGCGGCAGCGTCCTTGGCGGTCCAGGATCCAATTCTGGATGAGGGTATGCTTCAAAAAACAAAGTCTCTAGCATTAATTTATGACACTCAGACTTTTCTTCTGCCTGGGGTTTACGCCTAAGGCAACATACTTCTGTGGACATCATTATGCGCTCACAGAAGTCAAGTGCCAGCACTGTGGTGAGCTATGCGCCCACATGTTGCCATGTTATGTGCTTACGTGCTATGACATATTATGCGCCCATATACTGTTCGTGTGTTTATGCGCCCATTTGCTTTTGGGCGCATAGCCTCTTTGGGCGCATGAAAGCCTTTTAGAACTTAGTTTTTCCTACGGTTTTCTGAGTCTGACTTTCTTTATGTCCTTACAATAAACATGTTTGTCCCGGAGCTTGAGGGAATCCCTTTCGGCTCTGCCTATCAAGCCCTTGACACTAGTCCCATAACAAGTATGATCAGCAAGGTTCAAGCCACGATAAGTCAGAACCAGCCTACAGAGCGTACACTTGCCATACTTGAACATGATAAGACCTTTTTGAGACTGATGATAAATAATGAGAAGTTTGTGCTTGGAGGGGCGCGTCGTTACAAGAAGCCGTATTTCCTGTTTGGTGATAGTATGGGGTTTGAAAGTGGTGATTCCATACGTTTGAGAAACCCGATGGTGATCTGTCCGCATGATCAGAGGATATGGCTACCATCGATGGAGCGTCAATATCCTTTGTCTGCTTTTACTGCCTTAGCCGTGTGGCGATAGATGAAGTAGAACCTGACTCCTGGACTCCCTGGAGTTGTCTCTGGAGGAATTCAGCTCAACTCAGGCGATCAGAAGAAGGACACATTCAAAAGTGTCAAAGGTTCCACTTTCTATTCTATAAGAGGATTATAACCTGGTGCCATAGTGAACGATATTCCGACTAACCTCCATCCTTATGCCGCTGACACGCTCTGTAATTTGATGATGACGGAGGATGTGTCGTATCCCGCGGGGAATATACGGATAGAAGGCTGGAGGTATCGATCCTTATTCTGGAGCAATCTCACTGGCTAGGTGCTTTCCACGTATGAAGCCACCCTGAAAACTGCGGGCCTATACTATGCTATTAGGGCCACTCAATATGGTGTAAGGGTCAACTGGCCAATGTTTGTCTCTTTGGCAGAGTTATATAACCTTCACACCTTTACCTTCTTTACTCCGGTGGGGAGATGGGATTAGCCCTCCACGAAATGCAGGAAGTGTCGAAGCTACCCTGGGGTACGAAGCCCTACGAAGAGTACATGCCTTGTGATGAAGAGCTCCGAGATCTGGAGAATAAAAACTCCGGGATGGTTGATGTATACAAGGAATTTCTCTGCCACCTCTTTATCTGTCATAGGATTAATAAGAAAGGGAGGACCGAGGGGGCCAATCCCCATACGAGAGCTTGGATGGGCTATATCTTTGTTCAAGGAGAAGGGGAAGATCCGACCTCCTTTTCGATATTAAAACCTATGATCAAGTCTGATATAGAAGCCCGAATGACGGATTATGATACGTCGTATACTGAGGATAGTGATGATCCTGAGTCTCCGATTGGCTACTACTTTCTTCAAGCCGAATATCCATTGTCGGAGAAAGCTGTGATGGCTGCTTTCTTAATAATTTGGCTTCGTGATTGCATAGTCCCTGGAAGTTCGGGGTCCATTGAGAGGATAAGCCGGGGTATGATACTTTCGGCTGTAAAGCTAGCGTTCGGACACCGTCTTGCATTGCTCCCTGCGATGGTCTGTGCCAATGGACGAGGTATGCGAGACTTTGTTAGGGATGCGGCGACTCCTGATGGCAGGGCAAATTTTGCCCGAACCGAACTTCCGTAACATTTGCTAATGGGGTGGCTGCTACTGTATTATCCTAATCTGATGAATGTTGGACCGATGGCGGACCCTTTGGCGAAAGACATCTTTCTTCGTAGATTTTACGATACAGATTGGACCATCACCGGTGTACCTGCCTGCAGGAAGGCTTTAGGCTTCCTGCAGAACTATGAGTTCTTCAGAGTATCCCCCCGTTTGGCAGTAGAAATACGGGAGATACCTTAGTGGATGAGGGGGTTCATGTTACTAGTTTGACAGCTGGGGCGTTTCTCTGGCTCCAGTCCATTAGGCCATCGCATCTGGTGCTCCAGAACAGGAATCATGCCTACCTAGAGCTATATTTGCCGAGCTGTTTTGCGTGGCAGTTTGGCTACAGCCAACTCCTTTTGGGAAATGCCAGCTCACATTTGGAGTCGATAGGTAGCTTAATCGACGGGGTGCGTGCTTGGATGTACTGCAATACCGGGTACACGGGAGCAGTTTTCACTCTGTCCTTAGATAAGCCTGAGACCCATTTACGCAGTGCTGTTGCCAGGTTTTATGTTCAGATCAATACTTTTTATCCACAATATGATCGTGAACAGAGCTTGATATCGGAAACTCGGTTTGGCCCCCTTTTTACGAAAAAGGCGTCGAAGGGCCGTAAGAAGGAGAGTGTCGTTCCCGCCGTGAAGCTGGTCGTAGTACTACGACCAACAGTGTCTCGAAAGGAAGACACGGAAGATGATAACTTTTTTTCTCTCAACCCTCCTCAGAAGAGGAAAGCTTCATCTGAATTGGACCAGGAGCCAACTTTAAAGCAGAGGAAGAAAACTGTTGCCCTGAGGAGCGCCAAGGAAGTGGGTGCCGGCTCGTCTCCCATGAGAAGGTCCTCCTGACAAACTGGAAGAGGAGGAACGGCATCGCGGGCTGTTACTATTTGGGAGGTAGATCCTTTCCTAGACTCCATAGCCGTTCTGGTCAAGTCCTTAGAAGCTTTCTCACCTTTGTGTTTGTCCTTTGCACAAGACCCCGAAGTTGTAGTTGAGGCTGGTGCCTCTTCATCTGAGGAGGGGGACGTGACAACGGTGTCCCCTGCCCGTCCTCGGTCGATGGATGAGGGCGGGTCTTCTTTGGTTGTGAGAGTTAAGCGGCGGGGTGATCAGGGCGAAGGCCTCGACAATGATGACAACCAGAGGACCAGTCCTTCTTATGACATTTCTCTGGGGGATATGTCTGCAATTGGAGTCGTGATGAGGGAGCTGGATGAGAACCAAGTCCAATCGGCTCATCCTCCTGCGACTACATTGCCTCTGCGCCTCTCTTCGAATGAGTTTTTTAGACTTCGATTTTGCGTGCTCCTCGTGAAGCTGACCACGACTGATATTCCCTCGCAGATAAGGGAAGAGAATCCCTCATGAAGGTAATCCCCGCCATTGGAGAAAGGACATAAGTTATTCCTGGCTCCTCCAATTTTGCTGGTATGGGGGGAGCTGTTAGTAAGCCGGTATCAGCTGCAGTAGGAGAAGTTGTGCAGCCTGCTGAGGGGGCTGTTAAGGAATCCGCTCCAGTTCTAGCTGAGGTTGTGGAGGATATCAGGCCAGATGCCGCTCAGAGCCTTGATATCGTCTCTCTTGAGCAGTCCAGGCTTGCTTTTGGTTTTCCTGAAACCAAGGTTGATAGTGCAGCCCAAGTTGGAGTGGTGCAAGCCGAAGGTATAAAATTATAACTCTTTCGCCTTTCCTTCCTCTTCTTTGGTTACTAATTTATATTATTTTCCCTGTCAGGTTTGGCTTCTTGTCAGGTGTTACTTCCAGAATGGAAGAAACTTTCCAAGCCTCTTCTCCGATGACCTCTACGGAAGATGAGGAGATGGCCCAAGAAGTTGTCAGGGCTTTCTACTCTGTATTGAAGGTGAAGCTTCCGGGCATCCTGAATCGAAATGCTGCCTTCGGTCCTGTAAAGGCTGTTATAGAGTGCTTAGTGGCGGCCCTTGAGAGTATTGTCATCTGTGAAGAGCGGGTTAATACTCTGAGGTAAGTTCTGAACGACCTGGAGGGTCAAGTGGCTCGTTTCCGGGATGCTAAGCAACGGAGCCCGTCATCCCTGTTCTGTACGGAAGACGAGGCTCTGCTTAAGGATCTTGCGAAGGAAAAGGCTACTTTCAAGGCGAGGAAGGACGCCTTGGTTCAAGAGATTGGCGTGCTGGCTGACTAGTACGGCCAGTTCAATGCTGCAAGTGAGGCACGTGCTGCCTCAAAGAACAGGCTAGCTGCGCAGATCACCGAGAGGTACAATCATATTGCACAGGTCAAGAACCAGATCGCCCAGCTGGAAGCCGACTTGAGGGCGACGACATCTGAACAGGAGGAATACTTGGCTCGGGCTGCCATGACTGCTACCACTTTTGCCCATTTAGAAGAACAGCTGGCAAAGTTCGAGGGGAAGCATCTAAGTCTGATCCTCTTCGAGGATGAAGCCGTTCGCCAAGAAGAGGCACGACGCCGAGCTACTGCAAATACTGAGGCCGAGATTGCAGCTCTGAGGAACAGCATCAATCGCCTGTGTATCCCATAGATTTTTTTTGTAACTTCTCTTTTTTTTGGCCGTCACGTCTCTTGTACCTTTTTTTCGTCTCTTGATAGACGTTTAAGTACAAAAATAAAGAATATTTTTATAAGTGAATGTGGTTTTGTGAAATATCAATGCTAGAGGTAATGTGGACGTAGTAAAGATATTTCCGGTGGGTATTCCGCTGGGGAATTTTGATGTGGACCTATTATCCGTTTTATATTCAAGTTATTTAATATAGATAATAAGCTGAATGAATATGCTAATAGAGGTAATATGGACGTAATAGCAAAGGATGTTCTATATCTGACCAGAGGTAATATGGAGGTGGAAAGATATATAATGTTTTTAGGTGGGAATAGATAATTCAGAGGTAATAAGGACATGATTTATCCTTGATGAATGCTTTTCTCAGAGGTTATATGGACGTGGCAAAACATAATCATTTCACTGGAGAAATAATTATCGAAAAACAATTCAGAGGTAATATGGACGTGACTTGTTTTCGTCAAACCGAGTTTGGACGGAGTCAAAAACGGAAGTGATTCCACTGGGGAAATATTTTAGAGGACCTATTATCCAGGATGTATTCAAGACTCTTGAAATACGGATAATAGTTAGATAGTTTTTTTAAATCATATAAACATCGCACTGTACATTTACATGACTGAACACATGTGAACAAAAAAGGTTACACATAGTATTTCTTCAGGAACTTACCGTTGATAGGCATCATGAGCAAGTCACCATCATGTTTGGTTAGTCGGTACGCACCATTAGAATACATTGATTCTATGATGAAATAACCTTCCCATTTAGGCTGAAATTTTTCTTTTATTTTGTGCATCATGACCATTGGTATAGCTCAATGTGCTGCTGAGCTAACAAGCATTTTTCGTCTAGCGCTTCGAGCTCCTGGAGTCGCAGACGGTAGCTTTCTTCGCTAGTCAACTTTCTGGCTAAGACTACTCGAAGAGATGGAATCTGGATTTCTAGGGGAAGAACTGCTTCGCTCCCATAAACTAGAGAGAATAGCGTAATGTCTGTTGGAGTCTGGACCGTTGTATGATAGGCCCATAGACATTCACCAAGCTTCTCACTCCAATCGCGCTTGTTTGAAGACACGAACTTCTTGAGAAGTTTTATGATAGTTTTGTTGAAGGCTTCGGCTAGCCCGTTAGCCACTGGATTCTAGGCAGTAGAGGCTACGTTCTGGATTCGATTCCTATCGCAGAACCGATAGAATGCATGGCTTACAAACTGTAGACCATTATCATGGATGATCCTGTGAGGTAGGCCGAAGCGGTAGATGACGTGATGTTTAATGAAACTAATCACGTTCGATACCTTTACTTCGGTGAGCGGTATAGCTTCCACCCATTTGAAGAAGTAATCGGTTATGGCTAGGATGAACCGATATCCTTTGGAGGATGGCGGGCTGATTGGTCCTATGACGTCCATGCCCCAGGCTTCAAACGGCCAAGATGCTGTCGTCGGATGTAGAAACTTCGAAGGTTGATGAATGAAATTGGCATGGAACTGACAATACTTTTTTGCATATTCAACAGCATCTGCTATCATTGTGGGCCAGTAATAACCCATTCTTTTGAAACGATCTTGTAATTTGGGGCCTGGTTGATGTGCACCACAAACTCCATTGTGCGCCTCCCGGAGTGCATGTTTAGCTTCTGTGTCTGATAAGCATCGTAATAGTAGCCCTTCATAAGAGCATCGGTACAACATCTTGGTGCCTGTATCATAGTAAAATCTAAGGGATCTTCTTTGGATAGATACTGCTTCCTTTTGGTCCTCGGGGAGGATTCCATAGACAGCGTAGTCTATGAAGGAAAATCTCCAGTCTTTGACATTGACTTTTTATTTCCGCTGCATAACTGTGATGAATATGCAAGGCATCTTTCATACAGAATAGTTTTCAACCAGACACTGTGATCGACTGCTGGGTATTGGTAGGAACGGTCAAGGAAGCAACAAAATCGGCTAGAGCATTTGCTTCTATATTCTGTAGTCGAGGTACATGCTCGATAAAGAATCCAGCAAAAGTAGACACCAACTCAATTGTTGCTCTGAGCTAGGGGATGAGATCTTCGTGACGAACTTCATAATCCCCTCGGACCTGGCTAACTATTAGCTTGGAATCTCCGTGAGCTTCTAGATATTCAACTCCCAGTTGCTTTGCCAGTTGTAGGCTGATTAATAGAGCATTATATTCAGCCACATTATTGGTGCATGGTTCCACGAAAAAATATGTACGGTATATAACTAGATGATCAGGTGACACGAGCACAACACCTACTCCAGCCACGATATTTCCTTTGGGTCCTGCTCTTGATGCGCCGTCAAAGAACATTCGCCAAATGGGGATTTCTTCAGTTGTAGTGTTAGATTTTACCACTTCGTCGGGGATTTTATCGTAGAGTTTGGACGATTCTGGCACCGGAAGAGCTGCTAGGAAATCAGCTAATGCTTGGCCTTTTACCGCATTCTGAGGGATGAAGGTCATATCGTATGGAGTCAGCAGCATTATCCATGTAGCTAAACGGGAATTAAGAGAACCCGGTTTAGTCATGAGTATTCTGAGAGGGTTGACTTTAGATATGATGTAGATAGTCTGCCCTGACACGTAGTGGCGTGTCTTTTGGATGACAAATACTATTACAAGGTATTCCTTCTCCACTGGTGTGTATCTGTGTTCGGCACCCACCATTGTGCGGCTAAGGTAGTAGATTGCATGTTCACGGCCGCCTTTATTCTTCTGAGCGAGGAGGGCGCCAAGAGAATGGTCTATCGCGCGAACATATAGTGAGAAAGGCTTCCATATTATTGGAGCTACCAATACTGGAGGGCTTGTGAGATACGCCTTGATGTCGTCGAACGCACGTTGACATTGTTCAGTCCAGATGAAAGACACGCCTTTCTTCATGAGATGAGTGAATGGTTGACACCTTCCAGAGAGGTTCAAAATGAATCGTCTGATGTAGGCTAGCCTTCCTTGTAGTCCGCGTAGCTCTTTGAGGTTTATTGGAGGATGCATATCGAGGATAGCCTTCACTTTCTCCGGGTCCAGATGTATACCCTTTGAAGTGATGACGAAACCAAGGAACTTGCCGCTGGAGACTCCCAGAAAAGCCTTGGTTGGATTCATCTTGAGTTGGTGTGCACGTATTAGTTCGAACACCGTTCTCAAGTCTTGGAGGTTGTTGCCCTTGAGACGACTTTTAACAGCGATATCGTCTACGTAGCATTCCACTATTTTGCGTAAATGATCACGAAAAATTATGTTCATGGTCGCTGGTATGTCGCCCCTGTATTTTTCAATCCAAAGGACATCACCGTATAGCAATATACCCCCAACAGTATTTGAAAAGATGTGTGCTTCTCGTTGGGGAACATCTTGATCTGGTTGTAGCCGGAGAACCCATCCATGAAGGACATCCGCTCGAAGCCACAAGTATTGTCGATCATTACATCGGTGATCGGTAGAGAAAACTCGTCCTTGGGCATGCAGAGTTCAAATTACGGTAATCGATACAAACTCGAACTTTTTTGTTCTTTTTTATGACTGGGACGATGGCTTCCATGACGTCTGGTCGGAATCGTCGTTGTTGCTGCTTTACCGACTTAGCTTTAGACGAAATATTCAGGTGGTACATGGCGACTTTTGGGTCCAAGCCTGGCATGTCTTCATAGCTCTATGCGAAGTCGTTGATGTATTCTCTTATAAGCTGTATAAGAGATTGACATTCTTCGTCAGATAGACTTTTGCTGATGAAGATTGGTTTGAAAGATGCTTCATCTTCTAGATTGACTTGGATGACTTCATCTTCGGTAGGTGGTTCACGTTGTTCGAAGCGCAGCTCCCATCTAGTGTCCATCTTTTGAGCCCATTGTTCAAGCTCGATTGATTGATCATCGTCTGCAATTTGGTCAACGGAAACCATGTTGATGGACAGAGTTGTCTTGAATATGTCGCCAATGCTGGAGTCTAAGTCCCAGAGGGTGGAGTCTGAAGAATAAGAACAATAATCTGCTTCATCATCTGATCTTTCGAGAGTTGTTGGAGGAGTGACATAGCCCAAACCAGTACTGTTCCGGCCGTTGATAGTAGTTCTCAAGTTTGTCGGGAGGAACGAAGTGTCGTATTGGCAATCGTCGTCCCCGGCCATAATTTAGCCCCTGGTCGCTTTTGATATCATATCCCATGTTCTGGATGATGTTCTTGGCCTGCCAACTATATCGAAAAAGTTACATTTTTTTGGAGTCATAGTCAGCCTCTGTGTTGTGCTTAGGAGAAGTAGAGTCTGGAACGAACTTTCTCTCGCCAATTATACCACCGAAGATGATTAGTTCTTCATCCTTCTTTCTGGCTAGAACGATGAAGTAGTGGATGTCTTCTGGGTAAACTTTTTTCGCAGGTGAGGCATCGTGACCGACATGCAAAGGTGTGGTCCTATATCGTTCTCTAGAGCGTATATCGTATCTATGTAGTGGTTTACAGATTGATTGACATTGGAGTAATTCAAAGATAAACCTTTACTAAGGAAATGCGAAAGTTCTTCTTCAGGGATAATATCATCCGCTGAAGGTACATTTTTATGAGTATTGATATACTCATTGAGAGGATCGTCATCTTGAAGAGGAGCCACAGTCTTGGCCGAATTCACCACGCACAGGGTTGGGAGGACGAGCATCAGTAGGTTTCTTCCAGGGTGTTTTGTTGAGAGTGATGGTTAATGGTTTGACCTTGTCAAGGTTCTTCTTTTTCATCCAGATTGTGAGAGGCTTCAGAGTACTTTTTGGGGTAGTACGTCCTTTGACTCGGATAATCAGGGGACCATCATTGGAGGATGGACTTACTTCAGCTTCACTTTCAGCTTTGTTGTCGTCATCCTTGGGGGGCTGAGATTGATAAAGTGCCGAATCCCCATAGTAAGCTTCGATGCCCTTAAAAGGATCGACATCAGCAAACTCCGTCTTTACGATACCGTCGCTGTTGACGTACTTGAAGCACTGGTGAAGTATGGAAGGAACGATCATGTTCTCGTGTATCCATGGACATCCCAACAAGACGTTGCAGGATACGTTGGCATCGATCACATAGCAGGAAACCTTCGTTCGGATATCACCAATCTGGCATTTGAGACGGATCTTGTCCAACGGATGGCTTCGACCTGCATTGAAGGCCATGATAGTTGTGTTGGTTACAGATAGCTTGTGCAGTAGGATTCTTAGAATTTGGAGCAAACTTCTAGAAATGATGCTGAGGGAGGAGCCTGGATCGATGTGCATGCGGTCCACCTTGATCGCCCCGATATATCCTGTATAGTACATGGGTCTATCATGACGATTATTTTTTAGTAGCATGTCTCCCTGTGAAAAGGTGATATTGGGCAACACTTCCATAGTAATGTGGCAGTGAGGATGGGCGACAGGGTCTTCAGCGGGGGCTTTTACTTCAGCGAGATACAAGTCGACATGTAGTAAAGCTTCGCTTAAGGCCTTCCGTATTTCTTTGGAGAGTCGCAACAGATCGAACAGAGACAACCTGGTAGGTATATTGGCTAGCTGTGCCAGTATGTCAAAGTTGTAGGGCTGATCCATGCCTTCGGGAGTTGGCGCCTTCAGAGACTTGTCAAACCGCGTCTCTTTCTGTTTGGCTTTGTCCGAAGTTAAAGGCTTAGACGGGCCGACTTCTGAGCTTGTGGGGACAGCAGGAGGTTGAGAGGGTACCGCTTCTTCTTGTGCGGGGTCGTATGTTCGAAGATAATTATTTTTCGATCGTGTCTCGCCAGATAGAACCTCGTAGATGGGAGAGGATATCATATGGCATGACTTGTATTTCTTGTCCTTTTTTGCTTTGGAAGGTACCACCCCCTGCATCACTTCTTGCATAAGGTCCAGATGGACCCACATGATCTCACCACGTTCGGTCGTGAGTGGCACCAAGGTTGAGTTGCGAGCTGGCGGTAGGTTGACGACTTTTATTATTGCTTTGGGAATCGGGACCACACCGTCCAGGACTTTTGGGATCGTTGAGCTGGCTCGCCTCTGCAGGACGTCGTGGTGGAGGCAACGTCAGCTTATTACCCTTCGTCAGTATGTGGAAGATAGTAATGACATCGTCTTCGTCAAAGGAGAAGGTCTCCTTAGGCTTGTCGGAGGCACCCTGGGAATTGGAAGCCCCTTTGGATGTGTCGACCTTCTTTCCTTTTACCCCCGCGGACATGGATAGTTTGAGGATGTTGCTTTTATCTTCAGATTTGGGTGCTTTCAACCCCAGTAGTTCCAGGTTAGGAACATCATTTTTAGCAGCATCAGCGGCCCTAATAAAAGCGGGCCATGTATTATACTTATGTATGCCCAGAAAAAACTTTACCGTGGAAAGGAAGTTATGTCGACAGGTATCCATAAGTTCTGAGTCTGGTAGGCCGAAGGGCATCTTCAGTGCTAGCCGTCTGAAGCGTTCGATAAAGGCGATGATAGACTCAGTCCTCCTTTTCTTGGTCTCGATGAGAGTGGACATATTGACATGCATGCCACTCTCGTAAAACCTGTTGAGGAACAACCTCTCCAAGTCTTTGAATGAATTGATACATCCGTCAGGCAGTCTGCAGAACCATTCGAAAGCTACCCCCTGCAAGGTGCTAATGAACAGCTTTGATAAGAACAGATCATCTCTGGGCAGGTGTATAGTTTGCATGTTGAAGTAAGTCATGTGTTGACGAGGAGAAGTCAACTCGTCAAATGAATTCAGCGTCAGCAGCTTGTAGTTGGAAGGACAAGTAGCATTCTCCCACTCAGGAGGATAAGGTTGAGATATTCCCATCTTCTGCAGCTCGTCTTTGTGTGAGATGGTATCGAGACGAGCGACCAGGAAATTAATTGCATCCTGTTGATTAAGCAGGTGTTTGGAAACAGCTGCTGAACGGTTGTCAGGAGTCGTTGGCAAAGGACCACCCCCAACATTTGCAAGATTTGGAGTAGGCACAACGGAATGATACTCCTTTTGTAGAGAAGGAGGGTTGTTGCTATGTGCCGGACTAGCATGAGCCGAGATATTTTATTGAGGTGGAGGAATAGTCCCAGCAGCTTGAACTGCCATGATACTAGCAAGCATATCGGTGATCTTGGCGAATGCTGTTTCAAGACCCTCTAGCCATTTGCTGGTCTGATCACTGGCTTCTTCAGGTCTTTCTCCGTCCGCCATGTATGTAGATAACATGCGAGGATGAATATAGGAGATAGTACA
Organism: Iris pallida; assembly: GCA_029216955.1. NCBI lineage: Eukaryota > Viridiplantae > Streptophyta > Magnoliopsida > Asparagales > Iridaceae > Iris > Iris pallida. The sequence continues at coordinate 10,868,157 of JANAVB010024400.1, read as the reverse complement.
ACCGGTGCTGATACTGTCTGTCTCTGAGTGGGCGAGTCCTTCGTCTACAGGTAGAGGAGGTAGATAGTCACCATCGGACTCGGAGAGGTCTTCGTCTTCTAGATGGCTACCCCCAGTGTGGGGGTCATCTGCTTCAGACCCTGAGGAAATACTACCCCCATCTTGGGATTCTTCGTCTTTTGTACAGAATCTCGCCCTTGATCGGGTGCCCATATAGACTCTTTCAGATGTGACAAGCTTTTGGCCATATGTTGGTAGACTTCGTCTTCTCCTTCCCGTGGAACCGAGAGAGAAGGTTGGGTTTGTGGTCCACCATCTTTGATTAGGGCTCCCGTAAGGAGGACCCCATAAATCCATGTTGGATGAGACACATAGCGGCTTCTCATCGTCAGAGAAGTGCAGCCGTCGAAACACGGACTTTTTCTGAGATACTCTTATTACTTTGGAGCAACAATAGTCGATAACAATACTGGTGCATGGGTGTGCACTATGGATTGCTATGTCCTCCCTCGCTTTACGCTTATGATTTATCATATCGCATAAGTCAGCGGAAGGGAGTTGTGCCTTACAACCCATGTTGCATGCATCGTCAAGCTTTGCATGCGGGTTCGTAAAGAGAGTTGGCGCATCCAGACTTAGTTCATGTGCAGGGGCAACCCCCACATCTACGTTCTATGATGTCCTTGAAGATAGCCCCGTGCTATACGCATTGGGGCCTATCTTTTTGCAGTGGGCGCATAGGCCTTGGAGACTAGGCTTGGGCGCATGCTTCTTGATAGCATATTTGAGTCTCCTTAATGTGGGCGCATAATATAGATCCAGAGAGCCTGGGCGCATAGCCTTGGCGCATGACCCTAGATGCCCAGCCCGCTGAAGACAGAAGTGCTCTGGTTGGGGCTATGCGCCCAAACACTCCCTTGGGCGCATGGCTTTGGACGCATGCTTGGTGGAGCAGCGCTATTTTCTCCCAGTTTTGCCTCCTTCGTTTGTGAGCCTCGTCGGGTTTGGCCAGAGTATCGCATGCCCCGATCCTTGGCATTGTAGTATTTTCCTCTGCCAAGTCTCGAGTGTCGAACACTCTATTATTGGTTGTGGAGGAAAGAAGTCACTGGGCTAGTAGAGCCGGAACGGTGTAAGCCTTCTCTATTTGGGGAACTTCTGTGGCAGAGTCATGCGCCCATGTGACAGAGTCCTCCAGCTGCATATTTGCCATGACACTAGCAGGATATGCGCAGCAAGCCTTCGGAAGCCAATTCTTGAGAGACTTGTTTGGCTTCGCTGATTTTGAGGGAGTAGAGCTATCCCTCGAGAGTATCTCTTCGAACGCCTACGGATCAAATTTTATGATCAGTATCTTCTGAGTGCTCCCCACTTTGTCGGTATCGGATTGCATCACCACCTTCTCGTCAGAGGAAAAGGTAGTCCCCAGCAGAGTCGCCATTTATGTGGACACACACAAAAAGAAGAAGAAATATTGTCTTTTCTTTATTGGCGCAAGGCACCACAAATCGAGTACGCCTGAGAGATCCTGCGCTGAGGATTCCCGCATACAAAAAAGAATTCTGGAGAATGGGATGATGGAGATCGAGCGACAGTTGCTTCTTTACTCCGTTGACACTCCGATTACAAAAGTGGAAGAAAACCTAAAAAAATTGCTAACTCTCGGCTCACTGGCAAGAAGTGCAGCAATCTGGCTCTTGAAAATGCCTTCCATTCTTGTGTTTTGAAGAGGAATGAGACCCCCCTTTTATAGTCATTCTTGACCAGGAATCATATTATGCGCCCACATGAAGGGGACACACTGGTTTTTATGTGGGCGCATAACCCTGCCTTGGGCGCATAGGGTGTAGGCGCATACAAGCTGTGAGATCGTGGGTTGGTCGTGGTGTTAACATGGCCGCATGCTTCGGTGCACGAATGCTCGTGGAGACTGACATAGCCATGCGCTTCGGTGCATGTTTTGATCATGGCTTTGATCGAGTCAGTCTTAGGCGCATAGTCCTGTTTCAGGCTATGCGCCCTCCTTCACAGGATGATGGGCGCATATAGCTTTACAGGGTGATGGGCGCATATGGCTTCACAGGGTGATGGGCGCATATGGCTTCACAGGGTGATGGGCGCATATATCCTCCTCTGGCTTTGGGCGCATAAGGCTTAACTTGCTGAAATTTTCATGCTTCTACAACAGTTTTTCGTCAATTTGGGAAAACAATTTCTCGACGCATAGTCGATGAAATTTGAACCTACGAAGAGGGTTACGAAGCCGTACAGGTTTTCTGTGACTGCCTTTAAATAGATTATTAATATCTCAATATATTGTTTACAATCACTACAACAAATATGGCCTACAATAGCATGCGCAAAATGCTATAGAAAGTCTTCTATAATATTTTATGTCCGCTATAATTACCCACGCTATAGTATGTTAAGACATGTGAACGCTATAACATTATAGCATTCTTGAATGCTATAGATGGATTATAGCGTTCATGAATGATGTAGATGGTTTATAGCATTCGTGAATGTTGTAGATAGATTATAGTGTTCGTGAATGTTGTGGATGGTCTATAACGTTCTTGAATGTTGTTGATGAATAATAGCGTTCACGAATGTTGTAGATGGTGCATAGCGTTCTTTAATGCTGTTGATTTATTATAGCATTTCTGAACGCTGTCGATTTTTATAGCATTTTGAGTGCCATAAATACGCTATAAAATTTCATATTTGAATAACCTGTTTTGTATCACATACAATTAACCTGTGCATCATAAAAATTCATGCTGAATTGTAATTTTGATTTCAACAATTTCAATCGTAACTTCCATTTCGATTAATCAAGATATAGAAAACATTCAAGATGTACAAATGGTTATTGTACGCCTAAAGTGATCGAAATAGTAGTCCAAAATAAAATTTTCATATAAAGAGAATCCAAAACAACAAAATGTTTGTAACCTAATACTAGTCCAAAATTCAACTAAACCATTCCATTTCCATACAAAATCTTTGTAGGCCAAAATACAGCTCGATCGACACTTTCCTTCTAGCTTATATCCACAACCATCAAAAATTTACATGCAACCTACACAAAATTGAGAAGAAAACACATTAGCATTATTATATAAAAAATATGCACATCACACGTCCAAAAACTTTGTGAGATTCATCTTTAAAACAAGTTCAACCCTCACGCTTCAGCTCCCAAATTAGAATTATTAAAATATTAATGATTTGCTTAATATCTAAAAAAATGTGAACTGATAGACATCAGAAAAATAAATATTAGCATACTCATAACTCCTAGAGCAAGAACCCCATATCCTCCCCAACCCTTCTCTTAAGAAAATTTTGATGTCTCATCTTCTTGTTAAGGGGATTTCCAATGGTAGCATCAACTCATAAAAACTACTGGTTAAGTTTTAAGCTATATGAAATAATTGTTAATTTGCTCATGCAATGACAGCCGGGATAAAATACACAAACAAGACAATTTATGAAAAGAAACAAACCTACCAACCAATTCCCCAACTCAAGACATATGCAGGAGGAGTGGCAATTGCTAGACGGGCAACAGCCTTGTATGCAGCAGTCGACTGCAACATGCAAACAATTCCTGTAAAAATGCAATATCGAAGGCACCAAAATTATCAGAAAGAGAGTACCTCCTGGAAAGCGTTCAGAGATGGGAATATCCCTGAATGGTTTGTAATGCTTCAAATATTGCAGGTATCAAGAAAAATGTATCATATTATGGTAAATAACAACATAATAGAAAATAACTAAGTAAAATTCAGCTTTCAAACCGAAATACATGTGACAAACCAATGACCAATAAGAGCATTAATCCATATGTAAACGTTGAAAAACAAATACCTTGAAACAACATATCAGCCTCGTATCGTGTCGGTGCAACATAGTATCAGTCTAGGTTGACATTCTGCTCACCTTTTTGTTGTTTCTTACCCATGGCTTCCTACAACCAACATATCTGCCTCGTATTTTTCTACTTGGTCCTTGCAAGTACATTCCTCGGATCCTCTTCCACTGTCTCACACACAAAATTAGTCTCCTGTAAATTCAAAAAAAGAAGAATAAATGAACTCATGTTAGTGGTAAATTCATCTTTCTTCATTCAATTTTGTATGCTTATTTGATACATATTGAAGCTATAAAAAGGAGGTTTATGTTGACTAGGAAGAACCTTGAAAGCATGGACAAAAAAAACTAGCTAATGTTGTGTCCATGTTGTATCAGTTTGGTCAGTCAAATATGAAGGAATAATAGGAATATCGTTACATATTTTCGACTGCCCTTCAATTTCAGAGTGTTTCTTAACCATGGAGGCCAATTTATGATTATAAACCCGTCAAGAATACATTTAGATGATAAAAAAATACCTTCATTTTATTTTCATTTATTAGTCCCACTAATTTTCACATGTATATTATATCAGAAAAAGAAACTATCATATCCTTCATGTGCACATTTTAGGCAGCAGATAAGAAAAAAATCATGTGAATGTTGTAGATTTTAATTTTTAACTCAATCAGATCAACCAAAATGTACCTATTCTAGATGCCTTCCAAAAGAAGCCAAGAAACATGCAAAAGGTAAGATCTCATCAGAAATAAAATATACTAAATTTTATAGTTTCTGTATACCTATATAATTTTATATGATGTGGCATTAGAAAAATTGTATACTGCTTTATCAAATAGCTAGAAAAAGTACAAAATATGTGATACAAAGGATTATTTCAATCACAAGCAAAACTAGTCCTGGTTGGGCATAGATTATAAATAGATATTATAAGTAGCAAAGACTAAAATGAGAAGAGTAAAAAGATCTAAAATAAGAACTTACCAAGATATCTTTTAATTATAAGGAACCAACTTTCATTTTCCCTAAAATTAGTAGGACACCGGGGAAAAGCATCAACATAAAGAACTTAACATATTTAAATGATTAACAAAAAATAGTTGCTTCGCTTCTAGGCGTTGTGTGTGAGGTGTGTGCATCTGTGTGTGTGTGCGTGTAGACCAAACATGTATGCATGTATGTCTGACGGTAAACATGTATGAATGTAAACAAGACCAAACATGAACTTATACAGAATCCAAGAGAATAAGGTGAATATAATAATGTATTCTCTCTGTTTAAATACGGTTACTTTAAGCAATCAGTACAGAAATTTCATATATAAGCCTTATATCTGTGCTCGTGCTCGAAATTCACCATTTCAACAATAATTTGGCAGCAGGCTCATCCTTAACATTAACATATCCAGTAAGCCAACCTCTCTTGAACTGCTCTCTCCTTTGTGAACCAACTATTAGAATTAAGCCGAGAATGTCCACCCATTTCTATGTTATATCTCAAGTACATCAATCCACGTGTTTCTTGTCAAGGTTTGACAATACGCATTTGTTTGTCTTTTTCCTATGTTGCATCTTATCGATATTCGTTTAACGTAGGTGATTAAACTGAAGGTATTTGAAAATTGCCATTTATCTTGTATACTATTATGTCCTTATTTGTATCGTATCCATACAATATAGGTTAGTTCAGAACAGTTAAAAGTTTTCAATTAATCTTAAGCCAAAATGTATAGCGAACCATTTTTCGATTAAATAGTTCACGGTAACACTGATAGAGAGGAAAAAAGATACTCATTAGGATAATGTAGTAATTACTAGAGAAGGGCTAATACCTTGGCAGCAAGAACCTGAACTCTATCATACTTGATATCCCAACTGAATAGATATGACCCACCCAGTCCTACAGGAGCACGCGTTCTCCGTCGCGTACTCCAAGTTCATGCCGTTTCCCATAGAGCCAAAGGGTCACCCACAGCAGCTCATCCCCGTATCTGCTAATGTACGGGTAGTGGCCCTTGGTCACCTCCATGCTCATGTCATACCTCTCCCTGTACTTGTCCCCGAACTTGAATAACTACAATGCCAACCAACCATTTGAAATAAAGTATATGTATAGTATTGACTCTGATTGCTTTATCTATGTATATTGGAATCAGTACCTCTCCGACATGGCACAACAGGAGGCAAGAGTAGTACAGGTTCGATTTCTTATGTACCATCGATACGGCAGCCAAGGCCGCAGCAATCTTCCCTGCAGCCTTCGATCCGGGATTGTGCTCGTCAATCTTGTGAGCTCTTTTTGATGTTTTCATGTCCTTTGGCCTCTACCATAAGTAATGGTCAAAGGATCCATCCCCAACCTGCTACCAATTCAAACAATTTTATAGGAGTCCCTAGGAAACACGAACACTCCACAAGTGTGGGCTGTGTCATGTTGGATGCGTATCTAACACGTATCGAACAATAACCCAGACACTCCAAAATAAACTCGGACAGACCACTGTGAAGGATATATTAGATATATATGCCCAGAACACATTACTAGGAGTGTGTGCTCTAGGCAATACCACTAAGAAAAATAAAAACCTTGGCATGTGCATCTCGGCACAATGGTTGGAAATCCCCCCAAAAAATAGACCTAGAGAACATATCTTTCTTGAAAAAGTAATAATGCTAATAAATCGTGGACAAAATCGATATAGCATGAAAGCTCCCCCCAAAATAGAAAAACCTAATTCGAAATCTACCTCAAAATCAAAATCCATGGATCAGAATGGAGGAAAAAAAGTGAGGTCTCCCCTTGGGTCCATCTGGCCCTCCTCTCCAGGGAGGGGTCTTGGTGGTTTGACTATTGGTGAGCTCTTCAAGGTACCGCCCCGTTGCTCGAGTCAGAGTCAGACGCCATGTCAGAACTTTTTCGACTTATCGAATCTAGAGCTCCCGACTCCTAAAATCTATAGCTCCAAGATCGATCGATGCTCCGGTCTCCTTATTCTTTTTAGACTGTTTGATTTAAGAGTAGAGAAGGAAAGAGGGTTTTAGAAAAATAGAGAGAGAGAGATGATAGGAGGGAAAGGAAAATTCGTGGAGGGAGAGGATTCTGAAGCCAAGCCCTAACCCTAACCCTAATTTGATGAAGAATAAGATGAATGGGAGATAAAAAGAGGAAGGAAGAAGAGAGAGTTGGGGAAAATTAATTTGGAGAAGTGACTACGTACAGATCCCTTATCGCGCGGGCTGAAATGCAGCTCCAAATTTTTTGTAAAATTTTAAGCGGTAAAATAAAAAAAGATTCTACAGTATTCAAAAAACGCTATAGATAGATATTTTTATACCACTACAGAAAGAGCGCTATTGTTGATAACATTCTATAGCGGGGACACTTGAACGCTATAGAAAAACTGCTATTATAGGTCCTATTTGTTGTAGTTAATACATCGCTAAACAGGGGTCTTGTCTCGCAAAAATCTGTCATTATGACAGTGATTTTTTTCCATACATTCAGGATTTTTTATGAGACGCACAGGAAAAACTAAATTAATCTATTTATTGGGTTGGGTAGAGGGTCAACTAGGCTCTCAGTAAAAATTTATGGATCGTAAAACGCTCACATATTCTAAAAGAAATTTGCTGGGGAAGTTGGTACCTCGCAATAGAGCTTGCTCTGTTCACCAGCAGTTTTGGGGTTCCCTTGGCAGCGCTGCGGTGGTCGACGGTGGCTCTGGGCCGGCCAGCGCACAGGGGACGTCGGCACGCAGGGGAGGGAGCGATCACATCTAGGATTTTTTTGGAGATTTTTTTTTATATATAACCGATTATATAGGTTCGCAGGGAAAGGGAGTTGACCCCTTACGGGTCAAGATGGGTAATGTTCCCCTGCGGGGGAATAGTAGCTATATTTTTTTCTTATATACTATTTCTTTTTGTTTTATACTATATTATCTTTAATCATTTAAGATGCACAAAATACTATGGAATTTATAAAAATTCTAATTAATATACAAAAATTTATTTTTCTATATATATATTTTTTAAGCTGATATATATATATATATATATATATATTATATATAAAGTATGATATACTTAAACCTTTATAAAAATCTAATATTTCTAATAATATCTAAAAATGCCAAAATAATTTCAAATAATTATATTTTTTTTGTAAGTTTTACCTACTCATAATTTATGTCAAAAAAATTGTTACTTATTTTATGAAAATAATTAAAATCCTTGTTAACCATATACCAAGTTTCTAGATTAAAAATAAGAAGAATAAACATAATAAAAATCCTTAAAAACCATTTTTTTGGGAAATTGAAAGGGGTTTCCATCCTACCCAATTTATAAAAATTTCGTCCTCGAAATTAAAATAAGTCTTATTATCAATGAATAACGAGATTAATACTAAGGGAGGGTAAGTATGTCAATTTGTAACTCGGCTTCTGAAATGATGGAAAAGGTGGTTATAACAGGAATCCAAATTGACACTATATTCTACATGGTAGGGTATTCTTGGTTCAAGACTCTGCCCAACTTTTAAAAAATATTTAACCATAAAAATTGTCTTTACACGACTTCGGGAAGGGTCAAATTCTATTGAAAGATATCTGAGTACTAGATACTTCTGTCTATAGTCACGGGCCCCAATGGAATGCATAAGTCATGGGTGTTATGTGTCTTGCATGGATCATGGGTTTTCAGTTTGTTTGAGTGAAGGGTCGATATTGTCTGGTTAAATCAAAATGGGAAATGAGCCCTTATGGTTTGTTCAAAGGAAAAGTGTGTCATACAGGCAATGTAATTAAAATGGAGCACATGAAGCAATATTTGTGTGGGACATGTATATCATGTGCGTAGCTTGACTGTTCTAGTTTATGAGTGTAAAATTTATTGGAAGAAAAATGCTAGTATTGTACTCTAAATATCGAAGTCACGGTAGGGGTTATCAGATGATATGGATAGAAGTGGACGCTATGAACCACTGTTTATTAGTTCAATCGGAACCAATCTATCACAATCATTTGCTAATACAAGAAACCCTACGTTCTAAAGGCTTGCAATCTATGCGCTAGAAAAATTTTCATTCTCGTAATTAAACTAAGACATGATCCTAAGATAGCATGGAATTTGAAGAATCATGGTCGCGATTCCTTGTACCTTGATTGTTGGAATAACCGTACTATAAACTAGAAACAATATACAATATGAAGAAAGTCATGTATGGAGCTCGTGCCGTGATTTTGAGCAACTTGGAAGAAGTGGGTATATATGTCGTTCTTGCATTCCCAAACTTGCGAGTTTAAATAATGACCCATGAACCGAGTATAGCATGTTTAACTCTTTTTATGGCCTAGTCAAGATTATAGTCAAGGGCAACTTCTATAGTTCGTCAAAAAATACCTTGGATTACTAATCCCTAATTTCTTGCTCATCCCAAGCTTACTCATTTACGGCTATAAGGCTACTATGGTGTCAAAGATAGTAATTTGTGATATTATTGCTAACTAATAAGTCCAAGTGTTTTTCTAGGAAATTATGGGTTAAATATATTAAGCAGGACAACTAAACTTTTAAGGGTGTTGCTCTCCTATCACTAGCATCTTAACAATAAATGGCGTATCTAGGACAATGCTCTATGTGATATTCTATGTTGCAACTGAGGTTCTACAGATCGTCCAATCGACCTGCTCCGAGTTATTCTAGCTGGTAATACGGCTCGATTGACCAAAACATAAATCCTTGATTAAATGAAACTCGGGTTTTATTTATATTGGCTCGACAAGATTTCCATAAAAATTAATCTAACCCATTCTTATTAGGTTAGGGTAACTAGAACATGTTTCAACTCCAGTGGTTGGGCTAATTGCAAATCGGGTTGGTTAACAAGGTTCCTTAAGCCTAAAAATGTGTCTTATGTGCCTTTTGAGTTTAAGTTGCACACAGGGCCGCAATTGGGTGGCATACTAGTGGCATGTGCGTAGAGGGCTTTGATTCGATCACAACCATATATTGGGTCGAAAGATTTGAGTCGAGGTTGAGTCTCTAATTGGAGTCGAAAAGTATATGGGTATCATGGTAAGGGTTATAGCTAGTCCTTTTGACCTGAAAGTCGTATCATAAAAATAGAGTACAAGAGGATGTGTTCTAGTAGGACATATTATGCCTACATGAAGGTAGAGTCGTCTAGGTCTTGCATATGAAATTTGTTGAAAGGTAACAGTCGGTCTCGCGCTCCGAATATCAATGGCACGGTCGAAGACATCAAATGATATAAATAGAAAGTGGGTGTTCCTGAGACACTAATTATCACCCTAAAGGGGAACCAATTTATCCCAATCACTCGGTAATACTAGTAAGTCCTAAAATATAGAGGGGCTTTATAATCTATAATCTTCCAAAATTTCTTTCTAGAAGCTTAACTAAGACAGAGTTCTATGGTTAATGAAGTTAGGAAACCTTCAAGTTATGATATCGTACCCCAAATTTTGATTATGAAAGGATACTATACGACGTAATAGAAAATATGATACGGTAGATATGAATCAAGTTCGAGGATCGTTCTCCGATTTATAATAAAGGAAAAATGATTCCGTACAACGACATACGAGTTGATAAAATAGAATGATCCGCTCGTCCATAGTATACGAGAGTTATAGATGGGGTAACGAACTCTAAGGCACGCCATATTAAAGATCTCTAACGGCTAAGTCATAAACTTCTATTTGTGTTAAGCCTGCCAGACTATAGTCATAAGATTTCTAATGGTGTTGAATGTAGTGCTCATACATTGATGTTGGTAACTAGCAGTCATAATATGACGGAGTATTATGTTATGGATATTGTCTAAGATAGTGAACATGTTGTTCTAATGCTAAGTCATGTCTTAGATTAATACCTGCTAGATCCTAAATCTTGGGGTGGGTGTCTATCATAGTCATGGTAAATGCTTGTCCTTGCTTTTGTCTATCCATCTCATGTATAAACTGTAGGGCTCGGTCGGGTAATGGTTGGGGTAAGACATAAGGGTTTCTAGTTAACGCAAAATCAAGAGAAAAATAATAATAATTAGAGACTCATAATAATTGGTTCCTTGATATTAGATCGTCTCCTAGGTTAGTGCTTTGACCAAGGTTAAGATCGTACTCATTCTCAAATTCAAATGACTAAAAGGTCACGATATTAGTTTTAGGGTCGAGGGGTGGACAAGTGACTCAAGGCGAGGTCGTAGTCATATGACTTGGCCGATGGTTGCTACCTTGCATATATATAGCTTTTCATGGCCATAGGTGGTATGGCGAACCAAGGGGAACTTTCTGTGTCTATCTTCCTTCCGATACGAGCATTTGCTTCCTTCCTTTTTTTTGGAGTAAGTAAGGGCAGAAAAACAATAAGGAGTTCAAGGGAGAGGGAATCGATTACAATTACGGGGTTCGAACGATGATTGAATAATTTCAAAAAAAAGTTGTCAAGACAGTGGCGGATGAGATCCTAAAGACATCTATATCCCAATCCACGTGAAAATTCATATGAAAAGCGAACCAAGTGTGTTAAGGTTGATCAGACCATAATACACTGATTTAAATTAAACAATATGTTAGTGGACGTCCCCAATATATATTTGTCCCGAACAAGCTCGATAAATAATAAGCTTGCAAAACTAGGCTGTAATAGTGGCATCCATCATGGTAGTGTAAAATATAATCACTGGAGATAACTATGAAAGTAGTTATAAATGGTTCAAGTTCCTCAAGAGTCTAAGCCTTGCCCGTTGTTTGTGCTTATACAGCCGTCATACTGTCTTCTTATCTAAGGCCTCGGTTGACCTAATGGGGTATGGACCTCTTAGTTTTACAGTCTAAGTAATTATCTTAGTATCTTTCATGGTTTGTAAGGACAACTAGAGTGATAGGTTATGAGACATACTACCCAACTTATAAGATTGCAACTAGTGAGTGATTGAGCAATATAACACGTATACTGAGTATGAGTCATCTTCCTAACCTTTTTATCAAGTACGAAGGAAACAAATAAGATTTATGGTAAAAAAAATCAATCAAGAGGCAAATCAAAGTAGTCAAACGAGAGTTCGAGAATGGAATTCAATGGAGGAGATCAAGTATGTGGATGAGATCATAAACTCTAATCCTATATGCAGGCTCATATTGGTACAGTAACGTAACTAAAGTGATAAAATCGACCTGCATGGGCAATTACAAAAATATGTAACGACCCAGTCCCAAAATACTTAGGACTAAGTATGTAGACATGCCAGCTGCATATGTATAAAGTATACTCCAATATATGGAACCCTCGTATGTATACATAAGCTGCAAATATAGTAAACTATGATAACTAAATCTCATCCACGAAAGTAAAAGAATAATAATATAAATCAACTATAAATTTTTTATTTGTACATGTAGTTGGGGGGAGACAAATCCACTACCAACCAGTGAAATTACAAGAAAGGTACAAAGAAGAATGGATAAAATAGTAATGGATGATCCAAGAGCAATCATCCTTGATAGAAAAGAGAAGACCATAATCTTGGCTAGAGCACATGCGAAAAGACATGAAAGCACACACCTGGAGAGATAACCAGGTCCTCAGAGGGACGTAACAAGATACAGGAATAACATGCCATATAAACTGAATATAAAATATTCCATCAAGTCACAAAGTAAAAGTAAAGTTTCCCAACCATAACACGGTCCAATATTCCATCATCGAAGTAGTGGACTACCCCTACAACCAAAAAAGGACAAGGAGCAGCATACTATTCTGCGATGTGACATTGCTCTATGCCATGACTAGAACGAAGTGTGACATGACATTACTAAGGTCTCCTAACCTTTACAGTATGAAATTTAGAAGACATACCAATGTATGGGCCGGTGAAGGCTGACTCCCCCAAGACTAACTCACAACACGCATACGTCAAGTACCAATACTATCAACTGGCATAACTCGAGGCTAGCGGCCCATGTAACCTATCAGTCCACATAGCTCGAGGCTAGTGACCGTCGCGACATGACTACCATAGTACATAGTTACTATGACTTTTGGATTTGGATAGCCCATATATGTAGCTGTCTTCTTCCTTCCAAGGGTCACTGTCATAAGGTAGTCCGCTAAGACTAGGTCCACATGCATATTAAAAGACAAGAAGAAAAAAAATAACTGAAAACAAAATAAAGTAACTATAAACAGCAAGTAAACATGAAGTAATCAAATAAAGAAACATGCAACTAATTATAAGCTGTAAATAAGGTAAGGTATCTTGCTTGAGGTTGCGTGCAGAAAGGGCGACGTCCAATAGCTCGAATCGACAGATCAGTGAAGTATAGAAAGTAAAATCTCACAAACATCCTCGGATGCTGAAATAAATACCATGAACATTTTTGGTATAAAATATATGTCTTGAAACGCCTGTCCAAAAGTCCAATTCTGGACACAGGGGAAAAATCATAATTTTTGGGTCAAAACGATGTTCGTCGTTGGATCCGTTTTGTACCAAAAATTGTGCCAGTACCTACAGTCTCTAAAGTCATCAAACTACATGTCTACAGGTCCTGTTTGAAGAGACGAACCCAACTGTATGTCCAAAGTTGGATTCCGGAGGATCGTACACAAATTCGTCCGTTGGATCAGGTCGCGGGCCCACCAAAAAGGCGTTTCGGTCGAACTTCTCAGAATCGGACCAAACTTGGTATACAGAACTAAAAAAATAATACGGTCCTGTTGGCACAAGTTTCGGCTTAATACGACGAACATGCACAATGTTACGGTCTAGTTTATAAAGTGGCCGATACGGGGTATCTCGACGGATACGTTTCGATTTCGTTACGTACAGACAACGAAATCGAATTTTGTCGATTCCTACATATCGACAACATCCATACGCTTCTTTTGATGCTTATGGGTTGCAAACACATCGCCCGGTTTGGCGGGACTCACGCCGTATCGGTAAATTTTCTAAAAATTTTACAGTTTTAAAAACAGTTTTTCGTCAATTTGGGAAAACGATTTCTCGACGCATAGTCGATGAAATTTGAACCTACGAAGAGGGTTGGGAAGCAGTATAGGTTGTCTGTGACTGTCTTCAAATAGATTTTTAATATTCTCAACATATTGTTTGCAATACGGCGCTAAACAGGGGGCTTGTCTCACAAAAATCTATCATTACGATAGTGATTATTTTCCATACTTTCAGGATTTTTCATGAGACACACAGGAAAAACTAAATTAATCTATTTACTGGGTTAGGTAGAAGGTCAACTAGGCTCTCAGTAGAAATTTATGGATCGTAAAACGGTCACGTATTCGAAAGGAAATTTGATGGTTGGTACCTCGCAACAGAGCTTGCTCTGTTCACCAGCGGTTTTGGGGTTCCCTTGGCGGTGCTGCTGTGGCCGACGGTGGCTCTGTGCCGACCAGTGCACAGGGGATGTCGGCACGCAGGGGAGGGGTAGATCGCAGCTAGGGTTTCTTTTTAAGATTTCTTCTTCTTTTTTTATATATAACTGACCCCTTACGGTTCATGATGGGTATTGTTCCCCTACGGGGGAACAATAGCTATATTTTCTTTTCTTTTATTTTCTTTTCTTATATACTATTTCTTTTTCTTTTATACTCTATTTTCTTTAATCATTTAAGATTGTAACATCACAGTCCCAAAATATGTAGGACTAGGTACATAGACATGCCAACTGTATACATACGAAGTATACTTAAATATATGGAAACCTCGTATGAATACATAAGCTGTAAAATACAGTAAACCAAGAGTAATCTAATCTCATCCACAAATGTAAGAATAAAAGATATCATATAATCAACTGTAATAAGTCTTTGTACAATCTGTTGGGCGGAGACAAATCTACTACCAACAAGTAAGGAAAAAATATACATGGAAACTGAAATGATTTGGCGGGAGTAGCAAAGAAAGACCCAAGACACGTTATCTCCGAATGAATAGAGAAGATCGCGACCTTGGCTAGAATACCTGCGAATGACAATAGCACACACCTGGAAGATAACCAGATCCTCAGAGGGACGTAACAAGATACACAATATCATGCCATATAAACTGAACATAACTGCTCAATAATAATAAGTAAGATCGAATCATAATATGGCCCAATACCTCACCTTTTGGATTAGCGTACTATCCCCCAACCAAAAAAGGACAAGAGATGGCACATTAACCCACGATGAAGTATATTTCCAAGTCACAAATCCAATATAGTATCCAGACCCCAACAAGGTTCAATACCTTCTCATCGGAGTAGTAAGCCACACCTACAACGAAACAAGGACAAGATGTGGCAAACTAATTCGCGACAAGTTATTGTTCCAAGCTACGGTCAGATACAAGTGTCCAAACCAAGAGTACTCATACCTAACGGATAAGGGCGCCTAACCAATCTAAGTGAATGCAGTTTTAAGAATAGTTCATGGTTGCATGACTACCAGGTTAAGTCAGGAAAATACCAATGCAGTACAGTACCTCAGTAGCGAGTCACAAACACCATATACTATTCCTCAGTATCGAGCGAGTCTATAGCATATAGTCTACCTATCATTCCTCAGTAGCGAGCGAGTCTACGACAGATAGGGTGGTAGTCAATTTCCAATCATGTTCTCCCCGTCCAATGCCAACTCATAACTGCTAAGTCTTCTAGCATGTAACTCTATTAGCAGTTATTTCCTAACGCACGGCTTATACGTACTGGTGGCCAGCCAATCACGCATGTTCGAGTCCTATAAGTGACTCACAACAACGTGGTATAAATGTGTCAAGGCCTATGAATACAACACACAAAGGGTGGTCCCTTAAATCTAGGTTCAATGTATAATAAAATAGTACATAGCAGGGAATAAAACTAAACAGTAAATATTCTATCTACTTGTGCCATGTATCATAATTTATTTTATCGAAAATAAATAATAAATAAATGCATGAATATGAGCTACAGTAAAATAATCAGCTAATGGCAATGTATCTTGCCTGAGGTTATGTGCAAAAGGGAATAATCCAGTAGCTCGAACCGACAAATAAACGAAGCAAGAAAAGCCAAATCCTGCAGATGACTCCGGATGCTGCAACAAACATTACGAACGATTTTGGAATAAAATATATGCCTAGAAAATGCCTGTCCAAAAGTTAGATTTTGGAACAGGGGCAAAATTATAATTTCGGGTCAAAACGATATCCGCCGTTGGACCCGTTTTGCACCGAAATGCGTGCCAGAACCTATGATCTCTAAAGTCATCAAACTATATGTCTATGGATTTGTTTAGATGAGACGAACCCAAAAGTATGTCCAATTTTGAATTTCGGTGGGCCGTGCACAAAATCTCCAATTGAGTGGGATTGTGGGCCCGCCAAAATGGCGTCCCGGTCAACGGTCTCAGAATCGGACCAAACTTGGCTCACAGGACCAAAAAAATATTTTGAGTCCAACAGCGCAAGTTTCGTCGCAATTTGATGAGTGTGCACAAATTAATTGAGAAATTTCGAAAAATCCCGATACAGAAAATTTTGACGGATACGGGTCAAATTCGCCGCGCACGCGTGATCAGTTTGAATTCCGTCAAAGCCCGTACGTCCATAAAGTCGATACGGACCTTTCAGTACTCTCGGTTTGCTACGGGGGCGTCCAGTTTGTCGAGACGGACCTCGTACCGAGGTTTTAAAGTTTTTAAAAAACTAATTTTTTTTGCAATTTTTAATCTGATTAAACATAAAATTTATTGCAGAATAAATAAATCTATTTGACGGGGATAATAGAGGGTCATGTGGGCTTTCAACACGAATTTACGGATCTGAAAACGGAT
The DNA here is from genome assembly GCA_029216955.1 of Iris pallida. Lineage (NCBI taxonomy): Eukaryota > Viridiplantae > Streptophyta > Magnoliopsida > Asparagales > Iridaceae > Iris > Iris pallida. Next base: position 10,851,436 of record JANAVB010024400.1, on the reverse strand, counting down.
TAGAATTGAAGGAGAAATCGCATGGCGAAGTTGGGTACCTCGATGTTAAATTCTGTTGTTGTGGGTGTTTGTTGTTGTTGCATTTGCTGCCGCTGTCGCTGCGACCGTGTAAAACCCCTAAAATTCTACTATTTTTTTAATTTGTACTGATTTAAAATTTTGTATTGTACGTCACGTAGTCGTATTGTACGTCGTGTGCGAAAGTTCGTTTTTCGAATTTGCTCGACGAGTGCAACTATGTGCGAGCGTACATATTTTAGAAAAAATATTTTCTATCATTTATAGTTTCAAAATAATATACAAAATAATTATTTTGCTATCGTACCAAAGTTTTCAAATTATTATTTTATTTATTATTTATAAAAAAGTCTTTCGTGAAAAATAGTTATTACTAGTAAATAATATTATTCGCGCATACATATATATTTCATAAATATTTATTGAGTTTAATTGTAAATAATAATGTATTTTCGAAAGTATTATTTTATTATTTTTAGAAAATATATTTTGAAATTTTTGTAGCAATTTAAAACTTGATTTGATTTATGGATGTGTTTTAAATAGTAGATTAATATTTATATTTGGAATTTACTTTATCCCAATTGATTTTAAACCAAAAGAATTTAATCAGATTTAAATTAGATTTTGATTTGGATTGGATTTATTGAATTAATTTAAATTAATAGATTGAATTATCTGAATTGGGTTTAAACTACTCCTAACCCTTATCCAATTGGGAATTTCCACATCCTATAAATAGGCAGGTACTCCTTCAATTCATATTTCATCCACAACAATTTTTTCCACAAATCTACGTGCATCGTGTCTGTGTCCACCCAAATTCTTACTCCATATTTTACATATACATTATCGTCTCTTCGTGTCGGACACACCCCGACACAATAAAATCCTAAAACTATTCCTAGTTTGCCTCGCCTTCTGGTCCTGTCGCCTTCCTGTCTGAGACGCCACCCCGACTTCCTGACTAGCCTTTCCGACACGATAGCCAACCCAACTCCCATCGCCATCACCGATCTTCTTCCCTCCTCCTGGTCACCCCTGACCAACGATGCTGGCGCCACCACCAGGTCACCGACATCACCACCACAGCAAACCAAAAACCCCGCTCCCTGTCTCCAATCCATCGCCACCGTGACCGGCCTTCTCCGACGAAACACCATTGCTTCCACCAACGACCCCGAACCCCCGACACCAGCAAACCCACGCCCAGCTTTCACCACTGTCACGACCCGCACCCTAGAGTAAGGGCACGAGAAGTGGGTACGTCCAGCCTACGCCGCAGTGTCGACGGTAGAGCGCTGTCCTAGGTCACAACATCTAACAATATAAAGCTAAACAGTTTATACTCCCCGAATGGGGGTGACATAGCAGATACAGTCTCAATCACATCTAAGGTAGAGCATAATGGAAGATAGATAAAACATGAAATCCAAAAGGGATACAACAGATAGAAGTCTAAGTGTCTAAGATACACAACCCAAAAATACATATCAAAGCTCAAATACAGTAATCCATAAAGTAAATACAACTCCAGACAACTGAAATAACTATCTAAACAACCTCTAATGTGTCTCCTCTAGGCTAGCAGGCAACCTCCAAGCTATCTGTAAAATTTATCAACAGGTCCAGTCAGGACAGGAACGAGCACAGTACATCTCACGCAGTTCATATCATGTCAGAATATAATAAACATGCAATAGAGTACGATATATGAATAACTGAAGAAAAGTACATGAAGTAAAAGAGATAACTGTAATGGAAATATCTACTATAGGTAGAGAACTATCAGTGACTAGTAAATCAGAGTACAAGCTAGACATGTGAACAGGTAGAGGTGATTCATGAGAGGTGGTTCAAGATTATATTATTTGGAATTATTCACATGCTATTTCTACCCCCCAGTCCCAACCAATACACAAGGATCCAGACATGTTATGTTAAGGTTCAAGATTTCACTATCTCCGTGATGAGAGCACACGTGAAATTGATTCATGGGGAACTCTGCGAACATGAGAGTACATAAATACAGAACGAGCATGAATAGTGAAGCATGATGATACATGATATAAGTGAAACGCACAGACATAAAGTACCTGATGCTCCTGAGGGGGATAACATCTCATGAAGGGATCCACATAGTACCAATTCGTGTTACCAACGTGTCAGCATGCAAATAAGGTAAATCTAGAGCAGAAATATAAATTCTAGCAAGTATGAAATGGTCAGAGAATGTACTCGCCTGCTATCTGAATGTCCAAAGGAAATGTACTATCCGAGGAGAGGTGTCTGGCTCCTCTTTAGAACAACACAAGTCACAACATGTCTAAAATGATAAAATAAAGCTCTACTATGCATTCTACATAGGTCTAGGTCAAACTAGGTCAAAGTCAACTATTGGTCAACTCTGGTCAACCATACTAGTCAAACTAGGTTAACTTAGGTAGTACTAGGTCTAAACCTAGACTAACAAGTTTCATTAGGCCTAACCAAGCCTAGACTAACACTCACACAAAATCACAAAGCTACACAAGTTATCAAACACACATTACATATATATTCATATATATTTTTATTACAAGCAAGGTGCACAAAGACAAGGAGTGAGTGATACATGAATGTGTATATGACAATGTGTACATAGCAGTACAATGTGTTCAAGTGTGAGGGTATTATGTTAGAAGGATAACATTTAGCAAGGGTTCATTGTGTCACATAGAAGAAATAACATGTAAAGCATAGGTTTAGCATGTGTGTGTGGGTGTTAATCATAACAAAAGGGTTTATTTATACATCAAAGGGTTTACGCATAATAGTAAGTAGGTTTTATGTGTATTCATGCTTGGGATTACTGTCAACATGTAGAAGGGGTTTTAACATATGAACATGGTGCTAAGTGCTAATATGGCATCATACATTTCTATCATGTTGGCATTCATATATAGCATACATTCATACTTGGTTACGTTACTTACTTACATATGGATACTTGCATACATGTTTCAATACCTTGCATTACCCACATGCTTGCATTTCATCCATTCATTCATGCATTGCATTCATTCATTCATTCATGCACCTATACATACATATTTGAATACATTATATACTTTCATACATTATATCATTTATGCATACTCTATATTATATTATATTCTCTTACACACACACATATATATACACATGCATACATACATATTTGTACATACAAGGATACACAAAATGCATATATCGTATAGTAATATTCTACTTAAATCAATACTGTACAAATAAGCATTCATTAAATTTTAGGATTAAAGTATGTTATAGATCTTTGTGTTAGATTTCCGAAACTTTAAACGGATCGCATTTTCGTGTCCGGAAGCTCCCGGAATCGCAAAAATACCGAAACGCATTCGTCTTTCGTACAACTGACACTCAAATAATTTTACAAAAAGTTTCAGAACGAATTTGGCTTATTAAAATATATATTTGGAAAGCTAATTTTGATATGGTTCTTTTAAAAAAATAGGAGATAAATCGGAGTTTTAAGCGAAAAGTTATGACATTTCTAAGTTGCTATTGCTACTAAAAACGTGGATAAATATTATGACGAATTTAGGTAGTTTGAGACAAAAGAAACACAAGTATATAACATAATATATCAAGAACTCACTCTCTACACTAATATATATATATATATATATATATATATATATATATATATATATATATATATATATATATATCTCCAATACAAAAATATGAGATTAAATATGTAATAATTCATTCATACATAACAACAACACATAGTGTGTCCAAATTTGGGGTTTTTCCACATGGACACAACCACAGCACAAAGGACACTCCTATGACCTCCAAATGGACACGAAATGGACACAAATGGAGATACAACCATGGGGTCATTCCTATGGGTTCAAAATATTTCTATATGCATGTAGGGATGGATTAAAGGAGAGATTATACCTTCCGGGAGAGAGATTCAAAGAAAAATCCTTCCGACACGACACCGACACGTAGAGATTCTAAAAGGACACGAACGAGCTCCGAATCCTCCCAAACTTGGCTAGCACCCTCTAACCATGGATTAGAGAAGAAATGAAGAAGATTTGGTGGAAGAAGGGGTTGATTTGGAGATAAAATCAATGGAGGTTCATCTCTAAATTAATTTGGGGAAGAATAAGAGAGAGAAAGTGGATGAAAATAAATGAATGAAGGAGTGACTCACTCCTTATCCCCCCCATAAGTGGCAGCCCAAAAATGGTTAGGTGTCCCCTATTTGAATGTCCAAAATGTCCTCCACTAATCTATTTGATTTAAATTAGGAATGGGTTTAAAGGTTGAGGTCAATTTAGTCTAGTTTTAAGTCTCTAATTAAACTAAACCTATCCATAAATAATTAGTCTAACTACTAACTAAAATTAATATCATGTGGACTAAAATTAATATCATGTGGGTCATGCCTAACTAGTGTGTGGGTGCACTAGAGTCAAACTACCCCCCGGGTCCCCGTTTCAAGTCGGATTGAGTTGAAATTCGAACCCGACTCAAATAACTCCAAAATAATATCATAAATAATAAAATAAATTTCAACCCCAAATAATATCATAAATGATAAAATAAATTTCAAAAATATTTAAAAATGTAAAATGACAAAAATACCCCTGTTTCTGAAAACTGGGGGTGACAAATCTATCTACCTTAAAAAAATTTTGTCCTCGAAATTAAAATAAAACAATCACAGGAAACACATGCAGAAAACAATCTCATTCAAATACTTTTCAAAACAAATCAGCAATAAAAAAATCTCTTTGAGGCACATCAAACATTCGTAAATAAAAACTGATACGTGTCCGCTACGGACACAAAATCACACCTATCAAAGGTCAAAATCAACAATCACCAACGCAATAAATATAAAATAATTCAAAGGGGTCAAATGCAAAATATCCTTAGGCCAGAAATGACATTAAAACATCCTAATCACATGGTTAGGCTCTAGGTCAAACAGTCTCTAGGGTTCACTAGCAAAACATCAAAATTACAAGTCATGAATTTAAATAGTTTTAAAATAATTTAAAAAAATTACCAAAAATCATATCATGATTTAAATGTCAAATCAATAAATGTAAAATTACAAAATTTCAAAATTACTCTAATTTAGAAAACTGGGTGTACAAGTCTACCCACCTTAGAAAAATTTGTCCTCGAAAATTAAAATGTTCAACTCCCTCTAGGTCAAACCCCACAATCAAGTCCCAGAACTTAAACAATTTATACCATCAAAAAGGACGGCATACAGGGTCATGACATACGGTGGTAGTGAAAGTCTCATCTAGGTATACCAGTAATGCTAACCGAAACGGTCATAGGGTATCAAAACACACAAGCAATCTAGGGTGCTAAACTAGAAAAGATACAGAAATATAATCATCAAAACTGTAAGGCAGTTACCATCCTATATGAAACTGGTACTTGTCAAAAAATAAATAAAGATGACTACCAATTTCTATAAAGGGGTACTATTCAAAGAAAATCACAATCAAAAGTTAAAGAATGAAAGTCAATTGCATTGAAATCCAATCACAATATATATAGAGAGAGTGTTAGAGAAGGAAAAGCTAGCATATTAGTAAGGCTATGTGGTTCGTGTGTGTGTATGGGGTATGTGGACTGTTCATATGGTAGATAGTAGGCATGTGTATAGGAGGATTTGGATTTCAAGACAATAGCTATCAAGTTACACTACTCGTGGCATATGGTTAAACAATTAAATACACAACCCATTTGCTCATAACTGCATGGCTACCATATATAATATATATATATATATATATAATATATATATATTAATATATATATATAGATATATATATATATAAGTAGGATTTAGTTATGTATCTATATACATTATAACATGTATGCATAAAACTCTATATATATCTAGATAGATATAGACATAACATAGAGAGGGAGGGTTAGGTTTACATGGCAGTGTATACTAAGTTAGGGTGTGTGTGTCCTTGTACAGGGTTATAGCTTAGTACTGAAAGGTTAAATCCAGTTTTAGTTCAACATTTACATACAAAATCTGAAAATAAGCTAACATTTAAACCAGTTAATATTACTAATGCAGTTTCAGATTTTTAGGGATTGAAACATCACAACTAACTCAATGCTCCCAACACATCCTAACATGATGGAGATGAAACCCTAACATACTATCCTACATTTATCTATGCACACAGTTCAATATTACATATTAAATCTGAAATTGAACTAAATATTGGAAATCAATGATAAAATGTCAACATGTATTCAGTTTTAGGATTTTGGAGAAATTCGGACATCAACCAACCCAATGTTATCACAACCTAACAGGTAAGAATATGAAACCTAAATTTATATACCTACTTACCACAATGTATATAGTTCAAAATATACATTTAAAAACTACAAATTGAACTAATCACTTAGAATCCAGTAAGGGTTTAATATGTACACAGTCTTAGATTTGACAAGTTTAAACACAAAACTCAACCAATTCTTTAAGGATTGAAACCTGTATATAACGTACATGTGCAGTGATGTAAACAAAACTAAAAACATAAATTTATATTTAAATTATGAATTTAAACTGGAAAAAGCAGAAAACCAGAAATATTAGAATTTTGACAATTTAAACATCAACAACATATTAATATGTATTTAGATAGGTGAAAAATCACGTTAGCATGCATACGTGTCAGGCAAAGAGTCTGTGTCCACTATATATTCTTATATCCAATATAAAATCAAATTCTATATCAAGACCAACGTTTAGATTCCTACCAAGATGCAAAGTAGGTGATGGTTAATCAAGCAGTTTTATATTATTATCATTATTTAATACAATAATAATGCAAGAAGAAATAACAATGAAATCTATTGCTTATCTGTTTAAGGAAGAACCATTTTAAAACCATAGCTATAATATCAAATCCAGATAAGGTCTAGCAAAATCGTTGATTCATTGTATTAAGAAAAAATTCATAGTAAGAAGTTTGCACAAGGTTAATAAAAATAGCTAAAGCTACTCCTAAGTTAAATAATGAAGCCAAACAAAACAAATAATAACTTTTTTTTTTGAAGGACTGAAACAAAAGTAGAAAAAATATTTCGAAAATATTAAGGTACAATCTGATAATCATATGCGTCTATCCACAATCATGGTACTCTAAATCCTCGTCATACTAGTAAGCAAGGCTATGAAAATCACAGAGTCCTCGACTTAGGCACATACCTCTAGAATCATGGTATTTAACATTTTCGCGATGCCGCTAGCTTGGCTGCGAAACCTTAAATTCCACACCCGAGAAATATATCCAAAATTAGACTATATGTCCTCACCATGCTGGCTAATGTGACTATAGAAGACTAGATCCCATAACTTAGATGACCTAGCCCATATAATTTTATCTGACAAAAATTAAATTAAATCAACAATAAAATACCCAACAATTAAATTTATCAACGAACATCAAGATTCAAAAATGAACAAAAATCCTTCAAATCATATAAATACAAACTCGGATGCTAAGCTAACATCAAGATTCAAAATCAACAATCTCCATCAAATAAAAAATACTAACTTAAATACAATAATCCATCAAAATCAAATTCAACAACAGAAAGTAAAGATAAATCAAATCAAGGGGAGAGAGTTTCAAATCGAAGTTAAAATAAGATTCTCAAGGGTCATCCCAGGAATCTCTCAAGGGATCCAATAACGTGATTGAGTACCTTCAAAAATATATTCTAATCCTACTGCAGCTGTAGTGGTACTCTAGTTCGAATACCAATACACAAACTCGACCTGCATGGGCTACCACTAAAAATGTGTCACGAACCCGCACCCTAGAGTAAGGGCACGAGAAGTGGGTACGTCCAGCCTACACCGCAGTGTGGCGGTAGAGCGCTGTCTAGGTCACAACATCTAAAATATAAGCTAAACAGTTTATACTCCCCGAATGGGGGTGACATAGCAGATACAGTCTCAATCACATCTAAGGTAGAGCATAATGGAAGATAGATAAAATATAAAATTCAAAAGGGATACACAGATAAAAGTCTAAGTGTCTAAGATACACAACCCAAAAATACATATCAAAGCTCAAATACAGAATCCATAAAGTAAATACAACTCCAGACAACTGAAATAACTATCTAACAACCTCGAATGTGTCTCCTCTATGCTAGCAGGCAACCCTAAGCTATCTGAAAAATTATCAACAGGTCCAGTCAGGACAAGAACGAGCACAGTACATCTCACGCAGTTCATATCATGTAGAAGATATAAAAAATGCAATAGAGTACGATATATGAATAACTGAAGGAAAGTACATGAAGTAAAAGAGATAACTGTAATGGAAATATCTACTATAGGTAGAGAACTATCGTGACTAGTAAATCAGAGTACAAGCTAGATATGTGAACAGGTAGAGTGATCATGAGAGGTGGTTCAGATTATTATTTGGAATTATTCACATGCTATTCTACTCCCCCAATCCCAACCAATACAAGGATCCAGACAGTTACGTTAAGGTTCAAGATTTCACTGTCTCCGTGATGAGAGCACACGTAAAATTAATTCATGGGAGACTCTGCGAACATGAGAGTACATGAATACAAAGCGAGCATGAATAGTGAAGCATGATGATACATGATGTAAGTAAAACGCACAGACATGAAGTACCTGATGCTCCTGAGGGGATAACATCTCATGAAGGGATCCATATAGTACCAATTCGTGTTACCAACGTGTCAGCATGCAAGTAAGGTAAATCTAGAGCAGGAATATAAGTTCTAGCAGTATGAAACGGTCAGAGAATGTATCGCCTGCTATCTAAATGTCCAAAGGAAATGACTATCCGAGGAGAGGTGTCTGGCTCCTATTTAGAACAAACACAAGTCACAACATGTCTAAAATGATAAAATAAAGCTCTACTATGTATCTACATGGGTCTAGGTCAAACTAGGTCAAAGTCAACTCTGGTCAACTCTGGTCAACCGTACTAGTCAAACTAGGTTAACTTAGGCAGTACTAGGTCTAAACCTAGACTAACAAGTCTCATTAGGCCTAACCAAGCCTAGACACACTCACACAAAATCAAAAGCTCCACAAGTTATCAAACACATTAATATATATTCATATATATTTATTACAAGCAAGGTGCATAAAGACAAGGAGTGATGATACATGAATGTGGATATGGCAATGTGTACATAGCAGTAATGTGTTCAAGTGTGAGGGTATATGTTAGAAGGATAATATTTAGCAAGGTTCATTGTGTCACATAGAAGAAATACATGTAAAGCATAAGTTAGCATGTGTGTGTGGGGTGTTAATAACAAAAGAGTTTATTTATACATCAAAGGGTTTACTCATAACAGTAAGTAGGTTTATGTGTATTCATGCTTGGGGTTACTGTCAACATGTAGAAGGGGTTTTAACATATGAACATGGTGCTAAGTGCTAATATGGCATCATACATTCCTATCATGTTGTCATTCATATATAGCATACATCATACTTGATTATGTTACTTACTTACAATGGATACTTGCATACATGTTTCAATACCTTCATTACCACATGCTTGTATTTCATCTTCATTCATGCATTCATTCATGCACCTATACATACATATTTGAATACATTATATACTTTCATACATTAT
>JANAVB010024400.1:10157518-10185018 GCA_029216955.1 Iris pallida | reverse complement strand
AATATGGAAGCATAACAAAAAAAATTAAAAAGGACAAAAATATGAGATGGGTATAAAAAAAAAAGGGATATTTTGTAAAACCTCCCCTAAATAATGGGCTAATTTGCGAAATACCCCCTAAAGATCTCGAATTGGTAAAACCTCCTTTCCGTCAAGACGCTGTTTGATTTTGGGTGACGTGGCAATCCGTGTGTGTTATTAAGTAAAAAAATAAAAGTTAGACGAAAATACCCCTGCAAATTAGTCCATTATTTAGGGGAGGTTTTGCAAAATATCCCAAAAATATACGTTAGAAATTTCTTCTCCTTCTGTGGTTCAGGAGGAGGAAGTTGTCGAGGAAGTACCAATCGAAGACCTGGCTGCCCTTCTCCGACACCGGAGCCACCACTCACAGTGTGGGGAGCGGAGGTTCCAACGAGGCTACCAACAGCTTCTCTTTCGCGGCGGTCAACGAGGCTACCAACAGCTTCGACGAGAGCTGGGTGATCGGAGTCGGCGGCTTCGGGAAGGTCTACAAGGGGGTGATGGCGGACGAGACCCAGGTGGCGGTGAAGCGGGGCAATCCGAAGTCCCAGCAGGGGCTCAACGAGTTCCGGACCGAGATCGAGCTGCTCTTCCGGCTGCGGCACCGCCACCTGGTCTCCCTGATCGGGTTCTGCGACGAGGGGAACGAGATGATCCTCGTGTACGAGTACATGGAGAAGGGGACCCTGAAGAGCCACCTCTACGGCTCGGACTTCCCCAACCTCTCCTGGAGGCAGAGGCTCGAGGCCTGCATTGGCGCGGCGAGGGGGCTGCACTACCTCCACACGGGCTCCGCGAAGGCCATCATCCACCGTGACGTCAAGTCCGCCAACATCCTGCTGGACGGGAACCTCCTGGCGAAGGTGGCGGACTTCGGGCTGTCCAAGACCGGGCCCGAGCTGGACCAGACGCACGTCAGCACGGCGGTGAAGGGGAGCTTCGGGTACCTCGACCCGGAGTACTTCCGGAGGGCAGCAGCTGACGGAGAAGTCGGACGTGTACTCATTCGGCGTGGTGCTGCTGGAGGTGCTCTGCGCGAGGCCGGTGATAGACCCGACGCTCCCGAGGGAGATGGTGAACCTGGCGGAGTGGGGCATGAAGTGGCAGGCGAGGGGGGAGCTGGACCAGATCGTGGACGCCCGCTGCGGTGGTGCAACCAGCTCTCCCCGCAGGTGGAGCACCGCCCCTTCACCGCCGAGGAGGACGACACCATCGTGCGGGCCCACCGCCGCTTCGGCAACAAGTGGGCCACCATCGCCCGCCTCCTCTCCGGCCGCACCGACAACGCCATCAAGAACCACTGGAACTCCACCCTCAAGAGGAAGTTCGCCCCCGGGTCCGACGACGGGTCCGCCGCCTTCCCGGATCCGGAGGACTCGAGACCCGTTAAGAGATCCAACAGCGCCGGGCCGCTCGTCTCTTTCGCTCGTCTCTTTCGCTCCGGGGAGATCCAACGCGGCGGCGGCGGAGGAGGAGAGGAGTTCGCCGGAGATATCGGAGGAGAGGTCGGGGTTCCCTTTCAGCGCGGAGTTCCTGTCGGTGATGCAGGAGATGATCAGGAAGGAGTAATTTTCTAACGTATATTTTTGGGATATTTTGCAAAACCTCCCCTAAATAATGGACTAATTTGCAGGGGTATTTTCGTCTAACTTTTATTTTTTTACTTAATAACACACACGGATTGCCACGTCACCCAAAATCAAACAGTGTCTTGACGGAAAGGGAGTTTTACCAATTCGAGATCTTTAGGAGGTATTTCGCAAATTAGCCCATTATTTAGGGGAGGTTTTACAAAATATCCCAAAAAAAAAAGGAGGAAGGAGATGGGAGGAAATAAAGAAAGGGAGGAGATGGGCATATTTGGCTAGCGCTGCTGCTGATGTGGGAGCAAGACAGGGCATGGGCGGTAGAATGGGAGGGACACACAGCCCAACAGTAGCCCCCACACACTATCGACTACACCTGTACTTTTCTTTTTTCCTACACAAAACCAAAATCAAATCACAATTTTTTTTTCTTTTATCATTCTCTTATGAGTTTCTGTTGTTGTTGTCGTCGCCAGCCAGGGTGCTGTAATGCTTCTACAGTATAACTAATGCAGAGTTCGTCCCAGTGCACGACCGACAGAAAAATTACGATTGCAATTACAAAACCGAATTTTTTTATCTTGTGTTACCAAAAAAAATAAACAAAATTTTAATTTGATACCATCAACTATTATATTATAGTTTTTCAATTTCGTATGATAAACTTTGATATATATTAATTTGATATCTCAATTATTATTGTACAACTTAATATCCTATTGATATTAACCACAAAAAAAATGACAAAAATATTTCTACCTACATTTTGTCCCCTCTCCTCGGCTGCGGTGACGACAAAGATAGCAACAATGGGATAACGGACGGCAGGAGGAAGGGGGACGAGAGGGGGCATCGGGAGGGGACAACCGGTGGATGAGGGGAGGAGCAGGAAGGGGCAACAGAAAGAGAGGGTGCGAGTTGGGGGGGGGGGGGGGGGGGGGGGTGGTGCAGTAGAGGGGAGGGCGGGTTGTTGGGTGGAAACATGGGTAGGGGGTTTGGAGTGGGAGGGGGACGGATATTTTAGGGTTTATTTTATTTTTTAGTTTTTTAGCGAAAAACTTGACCCACAATTGACGGAAGGTATAAAGTTAAAAATATTCAATAGGTGATGGTATCAAGTTGATAATTTTTTTTTTTTGGATTTGAAGTTAAAAAACTGTAATAGTTAAGTATATCAAATTAAATTTAGCAAAAACAAAAAAAAAGAAAAAGAAAAACAAGCATTACGACCCTATGATTTTTTTTTTTTGCTGGGAGCACTACAAGTGGCGAAGAATAGTGGAAGACGAATTATGAAGCATTATTCGAGGTTAACCATTGAATCAAAAGATTTGGTGTTCAATTTGGGAGAGGGCAGCGGGAGGAGGACGAGGGAGAGGGCAACGGATGCGGGGGTGGGGCATGCGGGGGGGGGGGGGGGGGGGGGGGGGGGGGTTAAAGGGGGGTTTTTGGGCTGCAGCAGGGGCTAGGGGGTTTGGAGTGGGAGGGGAACATATATTTTAGGGCTTATGTTTATTTTTTAGTTTTTTTAGCGAAAAGCTTGACCCAAGACTTGTGAAAGGTACCAAGTTAAAAATATTCAATAGTTGATGGTATCAAATTGTCGAACAAAAAAAGTTTAGAATATGATGTTAAAAACTGTAATAGTTGAGGGTATCAAATTTAATTTTTAGCAAAAAAATATTGCGCTCTATAAAATGAATTTTTTGCATTAGTTAGATTTGTGGGAGCACTTCAAGAGACCAAGAACTGTGAAAGATGAATTAAGAAGCATTATTCTGGGTTAACCACTGTCAGCAGCCATGTCATATGTCACATAATGGGTGATTTTTTTTTTTTTTTTATAGAGAAAAGAACATTTTTTGCATCCTATTCCTAGCTTTTCAAACACATATAAATAATGGCACAACCCCAACCCCTCTCTCCACCAGGACTACACAAACACATGCACCATTTCTCTTCTTACAATTGCTCTTTAATTTCCCCACTATGGTCGGGACGTCGTCCAAGCCCCGACTGAAGCTCTTCGGCTTCCACGTCTCCGACGAAGCCACCTCCGCCTCCGCCGACACTGTCACCTCCTCCAACGTGTTGTCGTCCCCGACGTCCTCCCCTTCTTCCTCAACCCACACCGCCGCGAGGAGGTACGAGTGCCAGTACTGCTGCCGGGAGTTCGCCAACTCCCAGGCTCTCGGAGGCCACCAGAACGCGCACAAGAAAGAGCGACAGCAGCTCAAGCGAGCCCAGCTGCACCAAGCGGCATCCGCCGAGCTCCGGTTGCCGAGCCCCGGTCATCCACTCTACCCCTCCCCCTCCTTCTCTCCTCCTCCGGCGAACTCGTGCTTCTACTTCTCCCGACCGGGCCCACCGTTCCACGTGCTGCGGGACCCGGCTGCGGCCGGAATGTTCTACGTCGGCGGCGAGCCGAGGAACGACGGTCCGGGTCGAGCAGGCCGTGAGCGCGTGAACCGGTACGCTGAACCGGGTTCGGGAGGGATGGACGAGGCCTGTGGGTTGGACTTGCATCTCAGTCTCGCACCAGCTGGATCATGATTTAATTTGGTCTTTTTTTTTCGTCTGTAATTTTCATAATTTTTTTGATGATAATAGGAGGAGCAGCATCTAAATTTCTTCTTCTTCTTCTTCTTCTTGCAAATAGAAACTTATTTATTTCATGATATCACTTGATATGGATTAGTGGCAATCAGGAGTCCAAATATTTTGTACTTTCAATGTAGTATACGTACAAAATAAAAATCCATATAACTAATGCTTAATATATTATTTGTATATTTTTTAATTACTTTATCACGTTAATTTGTACCTAAGAAATGTGTGATTTTGAGAAATATTTAGTGATGGGTAATAGGGGTGGACATGAATTTTGTAGATACTTCAATAAAAAATTATTAGCTTACGATACAAGGCACACATGCATAAAAATTGAAATTTTATATAAAAAGACATATAGTCTCCTTTTTCATCGAAGAAGACATATATACTTTAAAATAAATTCTACTCTCTCCAGAAAAATGTTATGGAACTATTTATTCGTTGCCAATTTCAATTTGAATAAACATTATATATATATATATATATATATATATATATATATATATATATATATATATATATATATATATATATATATATATAGAGTTCGCCACAAGTACCCATTGCTTCAAAATATATATATATATATATATATATATATATATATATATATATATATATATATATATATATATATAAAGGCCAAAACGAGGCACCCTATACAAGTATACTCCAACGCCCCCACAGATCCCTAACCCATCCACAAGAACGCAAAACAAAAACAAGCTCCCACAAAAACCGCACACCCACAAACAGATGCTTGGCAGAGCCGAAAAGAAAAAAAAATGGGGGAGACAAAAGGCAACCCCGGGGAAGGAAAGGCAACCCCGGGGAAGGAGAAGGACGCTCCACCAAGGAAATCTGCCGATCGATTTCCGCAATCATCTTGACGCTGCTAAAGTTGTTCCCTTCATACCTGGCTTTGTTTATGTTCTTCCAAAATACCTAAATGATAGATGCCGCAGTAATGCGTCGATCGATGGCAGCGGCGTTGGCTTCCCAAGCTCCCAGGTGCGACACGATGATCCTGTCCTGGCTCCACTCCTCCATTTGATGTAATCTCCCGAAATGACCCCAGACTTCCCGTGCCCGCTCACTACTGGCAAGAATGTGGTCGATGTCTTCCACCTCAGGGTCTGCACAACAGTGGCATCTCGACGCTAGACTAAATCTGAGCTGGTTCAGAACATCATCAGTCGGAAGCTTTCGCCGTCTGGCCCTCCAGATAAGGATAGACCATTTGCGCAGAATACGATGATGCCAGAAATTTGCCATCACTTCAGAAATAGGACGTCTCTCCCTGATTACATTCCATGCCGATGTCGTAGAAAACAAACCCGACGTGTTAGCAACCCACTGATACCTGACGCCGCCGTGGGCGGTACCCTCCTCATAGTCCGTGGAAGGACCATCCCCATCCTGCTGATAAGTGCGCCCAACAAGAGGGGAATTGCCTCAACCGCGCGCGGGGGTGAGCCTCCTGTCGCACGGTCCCCCAAAGCTGACCCATCCGACCTAGCCTTCATCCCCACTGGTGCGTTGGCCCTTGCCACCTTCTCCTCCACGCCATCCGAGCTCTTCCCCGACCTGGGTTCTAGAGTAGGAAGGCTGCCTTCCCGCTCCACCTCCACAGTACCCCGAATGTATGGGTCCCCTAGGTCCCGACCATGGAGGATCCGCCGCTAGGAAGCCGACGCATTGCTGTTAGCGATGACTTGCGAAGGATGAGTGCGGCTACAATACCTGACATTGAGGAATTGGCTCCAAAGGGACGAGGATGTGCGGGCCTTCCACCAAAGTTTAATGGAGAAAGCATCCACGATGTCGTTAAGCTTCCGGGGCCCCATACCACCCTCCGCCGTCGGACCAGAAAGGTTGTTCCAGCTTGACCAAACCCGCTTGTCGCTTCCCCTCTTGTGCCCCCACAAGAATCTGCCAAACATGCTCTCGATGTTGGAGAGCACCTTCTTCGGAGGATCACAGGCAGCAAGGGTGTAGATAGGGATAGAGTAGAGGACATGCTGCAGTAGTGTCAGTTTCCCGCCCGGAGAGAGGATACAATTGTGCCACCCTTCCAACTTTTGTCTGATTTTGCCCATCAACGGCTCAAACATAATGGTACTTTTCCTGTCGTACGAAAGCGGACAACCAAGGTACACGAAATGTGGTCCCATGATCTCGAAGCCAATAGCCTCCCCGTAAGCCTCCCTCTTAGACGTGTCAGCAGAACGATGAACGTAAATGAAACTTTTAGCCGCATTTATACGCTGCCCAGATGCCCGAGTATATCTGCGCAATATGCACATAACCACCTCCATCGAACCCATATCGCTTGCCGAAAAAATGAGCACGTCGTCAGCGTACGCCAAGTGGGTGATGATGGAACAGCCGCTAGCAGTGTGGAAGTGAGAGAACTGAGGAATATCCCCTATTTTGTTGAGATTTCTACTCAGCGCTTCAGCCGCCATGATGAAGATGATAGGGGAGATGGGATCTCCCTGCCTGACACCGCTGAAGGAAGGAAAGTAACCAGCAGCCACCCTATTGATTAGAATGGAGAAGCAGCAGCCCGATATGGTTCTCCAAATAATATCAATCCAAGCTTCGCCGAACTCGAAGGCCCTAAGCATCTGAATCATGAAGTGCCAATCAAGCCTATCGTAGACCTTCTCTATGTCCAGCTTGATGGCAATGTTCCCTCCACGGGCCAGACTAATGAGGCAGTGGATCAGCTCCTAAGCCAGCATGATATTGTCGACAATGTCTCGACCTCGGACGAAGCCACTTTTTCAGGTGAGATGATCTTCAACAGAATGTGGGCCATCCTATTAGCCAAAATCTTGGAGATAATCTTGTTGAAGAAAGTGCACATGCTGATAGGCCTAAAATCCGAGAAGGAGGAGGGATTAGATACCCTAGGGATGAGGACCAAGAGGGTGATCGACATCGCTTTCGGATATCTATCTCCTTGGAAGAAAACAGTGATGGCCTCAACAGTGTTCCTGCAGACAATGGACCAGCAGTGCCGGAAGAAGTTCCCCGAGAACCCATCCAGGCCGGAGGAGTTATCCTTGCTCATACGCCAAATCACCTCCTTAACCTCGTCGGCAGAGGGAAGCCGAGTAAGCTCAACGTTGTCCTACTCCGAGACAAGATCCGGAATGGTGGCAATGAGATCCGCATCCGAAAAGATCAACTCCTTCTCGAAGAGGCGCTTAAAGTGAGTGCATGCCCCCCTCTAGATGTCCCTCTCCTCTGTCAAAAGATTCTCTTCGTTGTCTGAGATTTTATGGATGTGCAGCACCTTTCTTTTCCCTTTCACACAGTCATGGAAGTACTTGGAGTTCTTATCACCATCCACCGCCCACCTGAGTCTTGCGTTTTGCTTCCAGAATACCTCCTCTATTATGGTTCTGGATCTCAACTTAGCAGCCGCCAAGTTCAGAGCCGCTCTGTTCACCCCGAGGCGTCCGATTGGAAGGCGCCTTCGGCACAGTTCACTGCAGCCTCCGTCGCCCTGGCCTTCGCAAAGATGTCCCCGAACTCAGACCTACTCCAAACTGTAAGAGCCCTCCTCGTCGCCTTAAGCCACCCTGTAACACGGTACAAGGGATCAAGGCAATTAAAAGAGGTCCACGCCCCACGCACGGTCTCAATGAAGTCCTGGTGTCTCGTCCAAAAATTCTGGAATCTGAATGCTCTCGTGGCGACCTGAGCTTTGGGCCGAATCTCGAGCAAGATCGGAGAGTGGACGAACTCCCAAAAATTGAGATTAATGACCGAAGAGTCCACCAAGTCAGACTAACGGAAGTCCATCAAGACTCTGTCCAATCGAGAGCGTTAGCGTTGCCTCCCCTTCTGCATGTTGCACCAGATGAAATCGCACCCCGAGAAGGGAGAGGAGGAGAGACCAGTATCCAGAATATAGTTGGCAAAGTCTGCAATCGACGAAGCCGAAGGCTGTCTCCCACCTTGCTTCTCGACAACGTCCAAGATAGCGTTGAAATTGCCAATGCACACCCAAGGCTTGTCAGGAAACTGCTTCCCGATTGCAGCAAGGTGCGTCCAAAGCAGTCTGCGGTCCCGCTTAGAATAGCTGCCATGAACCGCAAAAATGACTGCAAGTTGAGAGAACTTCGGATGGTCAATGGTGACAGTAAGCGACTGCACTACATCACAAATTGTGTGAAGGTCTAGACCATGCCTGTAGAGAATCCAGATATCCTTCGTCCCCGCGATCGTTCCCAAGAAACCCAGCTGAAGTTGGATGTGAGTGAGCTTGTCGAGGAGAACTTTCGGTTCAATGATAATCAAAATTGACACCTTATGAACCCTGCAGAGGAGCCTAGCCCTTCTCATGGTCAACTTATTGGCTATCCCTCTTGCATTCCAAGAGAGGATGTTCAACATCTAGAGGGAGGAGAGGAGGAACGGGGGCATTTGCCCGCCGACCTCAGGATCATGGGGAGAGCTCTCTCCTTTTCTGCCGCCTCTTTTTTTTCCCCTGCTTCCTAGCCTCCATGGACTCCCTGAATGCCACAGCGGATTGGAACGGAGCTTCTTCCGGGTGCTGCATGTAGTGCCCCGTTCCTTGCGGTCCACTATGTAATACCTACGGCTTGTTGACTCAGTCATGAACTGAGTATTTGGTGAAACCTTTGCCGATATCGATTGATCACGAATGAAATGCAATGAACCTTTCTAATTGATGGATTGGCTTCTATTGAAATGAATCCAAGGGTTTTGCTGAATGTTTTCTTTCGCTGCTTGGTTTTGATGAATGCGTTTTTGTGTTGGTTTTCGATGATTGGTTTTCATTGTTCGCTTTCATCGTATTTCGCATTCATTCCGAATCTTGAGAGAAAGAGATGAAGTATGCTAATCAACTGTTGGTGCCAATGTAGGCCACGTGAATTGTTCGTGAACGGCACGTGAAGTCCCTCCTTCTCTCAACTAAGATTCATCTTGGTGAGTTACTTCAATCGAACAAACATTGATCTGTACGCCTAAGAAAAATGATCTCTAGTTCACTCTATTGCCTTGTCCCGATGATCAACGATACCACATCAACAAAAGATAAGAGAAGATAATTGAATTGAATCAATTGCAAGAATATGTATTACTACTCTATCTACTCGATATGAATGATCATCTGCTTGTCACTAGTATGCTTGAAATGTAGACATGTACATACGAACTTGTACGTGTTGAGAGGAATCTGAAGGCACAAAATAAATGTGTCATATATCTGTACATAAGTCCAAGTGTGTCTCATTTGATAGAACGGCTAGAGCATGCATTTGGTCTCGGATAACTTATATACAAGGCAATATTTATCTCTCGGGTGGTATCTGGGGGCACCTGGAACCGCTCGGCCTAGGAGAGATTATGAGCACCCTGGGTAAAAGAAACCCATGTTAAAAGGGTACCCGACATCTGAGTCCTTAGCGACGAGCTGAACCAAAGAGTCACAGCGGCTAATCATGGGAATAACCTATGGACCAACATGTAGAATAGTCCACCTGCATGACCCGAATGACAACTTCAATATCTGCAAGAATGAACATGAATTACTCGTTATGCAAATTGTGCTAACATGTTTTGTACAGGGATGACTGCCGGCGTTGGTAAGTTGCTTATGATATATTTCTACTATAATGTTCTTATGAATTGTTAAAAAGAACCTAGACAAGTAGAAAGATCACTAGTAAATGTTAGCTCAACATGTTGAATTAGTGCAGAGATTTGCGAGTTCGGCCAAAAGCCGCTCGCCAGTACATGATGTGTGCTGACCCACGTTGTGGGCTTCCTTTTCAGAAAGCAAAAGGAGACAGGGGGATTTCAAGAGAGACACCGAAGCTCGTCTAGCCCAGTAGAGCTCGTGGATCGCCTCGAAGTTTCGTTTTCATTCCAGTCAAGTTTTAAGTTTTCATTTCCTTTGAAGGTGTCTTTCAATTCCAGCTTGTAATAAAGGGATATCATGTATGGACATTGCAGCTTTTTTCAAAAGAGAGTTTCAAAGAGAATCATGTAGCCAATATAAGGCACTCTGAGTTTGCAAAGCTTTGTACTTGTATTCCTATCAAGTTATCAATAAGAGAAGTCTTTCTATTTCAAATCTCTTTGTCCAATATTTGGTTTTCTGCAATAAATGGGTGCGTGCGTGTGTTTTGCTTAACTAATGGGTGCGTGCGTATGTTTTTGCTTGACTAGTTGTTTTGTGTAGGTACATGGCCTTGTGCAAGCGCAACTTAGGCTTGTACGGAATTACGCCTTAGCGAGGACGATCGATCCCGCAGGGATCCAGGCAAGACGGATGACCCTAACGGGATCGGGGCGTGACACTGCGGGTCCATACAAGAGTCTTCTTCCAGGTGCGACGTGTCGCTACAAGAACCGACAACCTTAACATAATGAGCCAGAGGATGAGGAAGGATCCTGCGAGTATATGGGATGGTATGGGCTAGCCTGTGCGAGTCCGGGGAGGATAAGTTGCCAGTTGCACCCGAAGAGCCGAGAACGAAACTAGAATGAGACGGAGGAGGAGGGGGCTCCCGCGGAAGGATGGAAGGACTTGGGCAAGCAGGTACGAATCCGTCATAGGATCGTTCGTGGAGGTATCGTCGTAACACGACGGAGAATACTGAGAAGGAGAGGAAAAAGCAGCTGGCATACCAAGTTTGTCACCTCCCCTAATGAGGGAAGGCCCCTCCTGACAGTTGGTCGCAGCAACCGACCGACAATGTGGCAGCCCGGCGTCCACACTAAGGAGATCCCCTGGAGCGGGGACAGCTGGGGGATGCATGGACGAGAGGGGACCCTTGTTCGGCAGGTTGGGATGAGTTTCAGGGATGTCCAACACAGGCTCCACACGATCCGTGCACACCTTACAAGTCGTCTCCGAATGGTATTGATAAAGGCAAGAGGAGCAGTATAGGGGGACTGCTTCGACTTCTATAGGTTGCCACTTCCTGTCTTCTTCTGGAAGGATGAGCCGAATCCGCAACGGAGGCGGCTTGCTGATATCCATGTCCACAAGCACTCGGGCCCTGCTAGGCCTCGACAACGTCGAAGTAGCTTTGTCGATGGTCAGGGGTGTACCCAGGCACTGGGCCAGAAGAAACAACAAGGATCGAGCGAAGAGGAAGAGGGGAAGTCCAGGAAAGGAAGCCCATACCGGAGCAATAGGGGTTTCGACATTCGTGTCGAAGTCCGGAGTCCACTTGAAGAGCCACATTGGAGCCCTGCCAATGTATCATGTAGCCTTGGATCGAAGGCAAAGGTAGTCTGCTTTCGCCGCCGGCTGGATGAGTATATGCTTCTGGTCAATAACACCCATCTTTACCTTTCCGGAGAACCCACATCTCTCAATAATGGCCCTTATCGAAGCAATATGAGGCTTAGAATAAGAGAATTTGCCGATCAGCGCCCAACGAAAAGGCTGGACGAGCTTAGCAATGTTTGTGTCGTTGAATGAGATCGATGGGGCACCTTCTAAAGACGCAGGGACACGGGCCCGGAGCTTCGGATCCGGCAGTCCCATACGCAGGCCCCCAGCAGCTGCTAGGAACGACTTAGGGGGCTGGGCTTCCGCATCACCAAGGGCGGCCGGTCGCCCACTGCCAGCTGCCGTCGGGCGTAAAGGAGGGAGGGTAGGGGACGAAGAATAAATGGAGGCCTCAAGGGGGGAAGTCCTGGAGGGAAGGCGAGGGGGGAGGGGAGGGAGCCGATGAAGATGGAGAGGCGGATGAGAGGAGTCAAGCAAGATGAAGGGGTTAGGGAGCAAGGGGGAGGGCAGATGTTAGGGGGGAGGGAACAACAGGCCGTGGGCAGAGGATGGAGGGCTGGTCGAGTTGGGGGTGGGGGTGGGGGTTGAGGGGGACGGGGGGCGGCCGACGGCTGCGGGCTGGACGGAGGAGGGGGGAGGCCCCCAGATCTAGATCCGCCGCCAACGGAGAGGAGACGACCTAGAGATGGAAAAAAGAGAGCCATATATATATATATATATATATATATATATATATATATATATATATATATATATATATATATATATATATATATATATAGTTTTTGCATCCCCAAATATTTCCATGATATCTACCGCTGAATGTTGGTTTAATTAGTCATCTAATTTTAACCAATGATTTGGATGATTCAAATCAACGGTTAAGATTAGACGATTTAAACAAGATCAAACGGTTGTTAATATGGGAATGCAAAAAATGAGGGAATGCAGATTTCTCTCTCACCCAAACCCCTATTTATAGGCTTGGACCGTGCGTAACTCG
The DNA here is from genome assembly GCA_029216955.1 of Iris pallida. Lineage (NCBI taxonomy): Eukaryota > Viridiplantae > Streptophyta > Magnoliopsida > Asparagales > Iridaceae > Iris > Iris pallida. Next base: position 10,172,504 of record JANAVB010024400.1, on the reverse strand, counting down.
ATGAGGCGTGACATCAGCAACCAATGCTTCGAGTTTCGTGAAATTGACGGCTGTAAATCTTCCAAAAGATTATCATTAATCACTCGCAAGTCGTGGCGTTATCTTTTTTATTTAAATCAGGAAGAGTATGTGCTGACATGTCTATGCGCGGAACAATCATGCGCCCAAACATGGTATGCGCCCAAAACCTCTACTACCCATGCTTCATGTTCAATGTATTCCAAAACTTGTCTAAAAGTTTTAAAAACTTTGAAGGGGGTCTTGTAGAAGCATGAAATTTTCGGCGCATCAGAGGGACAAAATTTTATATGCGCCACAAACATCATGCGCTAAAGACTCAGGATAAAATATCAGCGCATCATTCAGAGAACAACAAAGATAAAAAAGGACATGAAGATTTCTATTCATATGGAAATCTATTTACAACTAAGTTTTATTACAATGAAAGTCTACTACAGAGAGCCTATTTTAAACTCTACAGCATAGGCGCATCACTCTGATGTATCAGTATAGGCGCATCATTCCTCCTCATCAGAGCGAATCACTTCCTCGTCAACACACGAGTTCTTCGGCTAATAAAGTAGTTATTGAACAGAACGTGGGTTGGCAATCAATCCAAACCCGGTAGCTCTTCTAGCATAATGAAAGTCGGGACAAGATGACCCTGATCTTTGTATGCAACATGCACCCAACGCCGTCTCATAGAAGAACACTGTCGACAAGGGGCATGCGCATGAACTATTCTGTCCATAGCTTTCTGGGTACGTATCAGTCTTCTGAAGGAATTCATTGTCAAGATCAAAACTTCTTTGAACGAGGAGATCCGCAACCTCTAGTGCAATATCTTGCCAAGGAGGAGGATCGATCGAGTTCATTCTCAACGGGAAACTATGTGAAATGAGAACGAACTTCTCTTCACAAACATTGCTATTTATAGGCCAGGGCAACCAAACCCATGCGCCAAGTGGCAGCTCTCCCCGAACTTAATACGATGAACCTAGCATTGATGGCAATAAATCTGCCATATCAAAATTAGCTAAGTCTAAAGTCATTTATTTGAGCCTCGAAATGCTCAACAGGGTTGACTGAAGGAGATGCGCCCCTCAGACAGATGCGCCCCTCAGCTCTCGGCGCTCCACGACTGACGCGCCCAGTGGTGTATTAGCAGAAGCGCCTACCTAAACACTTTTCCCATCAAGCATTTAATGCTAAGTGACAGAAATGACAGCGGCATGCGTCCCGAAGACTCAATATACAACTTTTTTAGAGAACGAAGAGCCGCCGATGTCAGCACCATTATTACTTATTTTGTCGGTTATGCTCTGCCACATGATCGACTAAACACTCGCATGCGCCTTCACAGCCGCTACAAGAAACTAGGGTGTCTTATAATGGTCGAAAACCATTACAAAAACTATATAACCCGTTGCAAAATCAATTCGCAACAGTTATTGCAACCATTGTAAATTCGAACGTTGCCGATTCCTCTTACAACGGTTATATGAGGTTTTTGCAACATTTTTATAAATAGGTGCAAATAACGTATTATTCAATGGATCTCACGTTAATGCGTAACGGTTACATTGCGTTGTCAATAATATATTTGGCAACGATTAACAAACCATTGCAAATATTGTGTAATGCACGATGGTTGTTAACTGTTGCCTAAAATTTTTCTTGCAACGGTTAAAAATTATCGCAGATAATAGGCAACGACCAATATCAAATACTTTTTTTTATCGCCACTGGGGCTCGAACTTCTGACCTTCTAGATTACATGCCTCCTCTCTACCACTAGGCTAGAGGCTCATATGTATGTAAATAATATATATGTACTTATATTATTTTCATCAATTGAAGCTTTTGGATCGATGTTAAATATTAATTATCTAATATTTTTTGTTAGCGAACAAGGAACCAATTAATACGAGTAATTCTAATGCTTAAATTCCTATTGTGTATAAACAAAATTCAAGTTGGACATTGAATTTGCAACGACTATAAACAAATTCTTGCGAGATTAATATTTTTGTAATAGTTGTTTATTCTTTTGACAATGGTTATCATAAATGTTGTTATTTAACAAAAAAAATTGCAACTAATAGAATAAGTCATTGCACAATCATTACAAATAATAAGCCCACTCGTAACATGTTACAAAAATTGTTGCGCAACTATTGCTAACAATGAGCCTTTTTATAAGGCTTTATGTAATCGTTGCAAAATATTAATAAATTTGTAACAAATACTTAAAACTCTTGCATAACCATTGTCCATTCAACTCACTTTGACAACACTTTCTTAAAACTGTTGCTTGACCGTTGTAAAAGAGAAAAACGTTTAGCAAGTATTTATGAACCATTGTAAAAGGTGTATTAGGCAATGGTTAATCTCTAACCATTGCAAATATATTTAATTTAGAAACGGTTGTTTCAACCGTTACGTAACTGTTGCAAATTATAGTTTCAGTAACATCCATATAAGCATTACACTAAAACAGTTACAAAATAGGGGTATTTTTGTAGTAAGCGATGCGCCCGAACTCTGCATGCACCTCAAAAGCCATGTGCCCAGACTTTCTATTCGACCCCCAAAAGTCATATGCCAAGTCTCTTCATACGCCAGGTCCTAGGCACATCCAAGCAGATTATCCTGCAAGAAATCCAAGATCTTTGAGCAATGTACACGTGCCACGTGCCATTTACTCAGTCCTGCCCACGAACGGGTGCAAACCATCCAAGATCTTAGCAACAACTAAATCTCAACAATTGCCATGTGTCAGCTCTTCCACAGCCCAACATGCGCAGTTCAAACAGATTCAGTTCCAGCTCCTCGGCACATCATCTATACGCCCAACAAAGTCAAACACGTGGTGTCCCTACGTGCAAAATGTCCATGCACGAATAAGCAGATCATTCTGCAGCCTATAAATAGAAGGACCATTCCTTCTTTGAAGCCTCTTCAACCACTTTATTATTCTTAATACTTTCAAGAGCTTCAACAGCTTCGACTCATTACCTTCTAGAGCAACTCAGACTTTCAGAGAGCTCAAGATTGTCGTCAGATCGTCAACGGAGTAAACAATCACCTCTCCATTGCCTCGGTTCCCAGATAAAAACGAAAGTATACTAGAAGGATTCCATCGAAATCCTACATTGTAGTTTAGTTTGATCATTTATAAAAGTTATTTCAATACTTTTTTAATAGCAAACAAGCTGGCGACTCTGCTGGAGACCACTTTCTCTTCCAACGAGAAGGTCGTGTCTCAATCTGACGACAGCAAGCTCGGCTCCTTCCAGAAAACACTGGTGGTACGTGTAATCCCGCTTTTTTGATCTTATAAATTTTGGAATATTTCTAATAATTTAAATAGCTTCCTTAATTGTATTTTACAAGTAATTATTTTAGAAATGTGTTAAGTAAATTTTTGGAATAAATATTATAGGATCGACATTGCAGGCAATAAATTAGTTGGTTAGAAATTTCTAACTAACTAATTTACGATTCCTTTTGGACCACATTTGAATTATTTTATTTTCCCTCCATTGGGTTTTCCCTGCCCAAGCTAGTAACAAACTGAATAACCAACTTTTGTATAGATCTACAATTCTTCAAGTTTGGCAGACTTTTATACAAATCTGCTTTTCATTATATAAGTTAAATGGGAGAGGCTCATTTCTTTTCTAGCTCATTTATTTTACTCATCAAGCTCTTCTCTCCATCCTCTCTATTTCCCCAAATCTCTTACCGTCTGAACCCTAACCCTAACCCTAATTTTTGTCGACGATGGTGATGGCTACGACGATCGAGCTCTTCTCCGACGACTAAAGGCAGAGCCACACCCCACTTCGACGGTGCCATCTTCAAAGCAGAGCTCTCGGCACCGTGTGACCCGACCAGCGACGAGTTCCTCCACCGTGAGCTTCCTTGATAGTAGAGTTCATCTCCACAATGACGACAACAGCAATGGCGAGCGCTTCTTCTCTGGCGATCGGTGGTTTTTCTGGTGGATCATCTTGATCTCGCTAGGTTGTCAGCTCCGACCAGTAGAGTTTGGCTGGGAGAGGATCTCTTCGATCTGCATCGCCGGTAGTTCAATTCTTCCTAAGAACCATCGATCCAGTATTGGTAAGCATAATTGCACTCGAATCATTCCTAAATTGGTTGGATAAAGTTTTGATCTATGAATTCTTCAATTTTGGTGTTGTGCGATCTCGTTCTTGCCATTTTGAGCAAGGGTGTGCGACTGAGTCCACCTTGGTTGATTCAATTTAGATTACTGGAAGTCAGTTGGAATTGGCATTCCTGGTAAGCTGATCTTAAACTTTGGTTCAGATCAGGGGATTTTGGCATTCTTGATAGGTCAACTGATGTTGATTTTTTTCTTATTTGTAAATACGTCAAATAACGGAGCATAGGAACACATTAATTCCATCCATCAGTTGTCGAAGATTCGAATTGATGTCTCTGACCTGCCATTACTTTTGGACACGAAGAAGGAGAGTCCAATTATGGAGTTGTGACTTCTTTAGATCCTTTCTTTTCCACGTAAAATTTTTCTATTCTTTTATTATTCTGTTTTATGAAGGATTGGATTTTGGCGCCTAGTTGATTTGGTTATGATAATAGTTGTATTTTGTGATTCAGAGTTCGTGTCTGTATCATGCGTTTGTGTCCTGCAGTACTGTTCGTGTCTGTGGCCGTATGTCCAGTGTGGTTCAGTAAGGGTGTCTCCAGATGTGATCAACCGCGTTGAAGTGCCGTGTTTGTATTCAATTGGTGTCCTGTGTTGAGGTCGGGTGCAGAAGTGGTTCGATGCTGGAGTCAGGAGTTAGAAGGGAATGATCGAACTAGGAATGCAGTTTTGTTGGGTGTACTTGTGGCTGCTTGGAAGGAGCTCCTAAACCCATAACCATTAGCTTTTAAAATATTTTAACTTAGAGCTGAGCTTGTTTTTATATTATTGTGTTATGTTTATATACTTGCCCATGTATCATGAGACCTTAGCTATGTGTGTTTCCTACTGACACTTTGTTAGGGAGTTAAGATTGGTTAGAGGGATCGATTTTGGGTTGTTTTGTGAATAGTATAATTGTATCTATATTCTCTATTACTTAATTTTGAATTTAGTCAAGATCAGTTGTGGGATCTTCCTGCCTAATATCTTTCAAAATTGAATGTGCAATTGAGCTTGAACTCTATGTGAGCTAAGCTTTGAGCATTTGCCAAGGTGGTGAGCCGAATGTTGGATACTGAGATTGGGTCAGGATGTACAGCATGGGGTGGATAAGAGTAGTAGCTAATATATGAAGGGTTGGTTAGTGAAGTGAACTGGTTGTGTCTAATTGTGTTGAGAGATTTCCTTTTTAGGTTCTGCTACTACTAGTCTTATTGATTGCTGCTCTTATAATTTTATAGACTCTTGAATGGTTAGTATTATTCAATTTTAGTCGATAAGTAGCTATTGATAGTTATGTTTAAGATATAAAATAGAAGATTTATCATTTTTTTTTATTTTTTTTTAGAAGATTTATCATATATGTGTTTTGTCATTCTTGCTAATAATTGGTCTTATGTAACCAATAACCTTTGGCCAGTTAAATACATTAAAATTAAATAACCACTTGCTACTATTTGGTTGATTATACCGTGATGGTTGGGAGAGAAGATGATAAGTATCATATATTAGTTAAATTGACACGTCCTATACCATGTTTTGAACTATAGTATTTAATTTAGATATTCTATCTATAGCTAAATAGTTATATAGCTAATCTAGATTGATGAACAAATAGTCAGTGGTAGAAGCTAACCAACTTATACTAAAACCAGGTGGATATTAAGCTGTACTTCCTTTTTCCAATCACCTTGAGCAAGGCAAGTACATTATCTGGTTTTGTTCGTTTACTTCATGTCTTGTACATTTCTATTTTGGACACGATGTTACACGATATGGCCTTGTGCTCTTATTCATGTTTCCTGTTCTTTACCTGTGTCTGGGGAGGGAAAATACAACAGATGTGTGACCAAACCCAAAACAAATTCATGTGAATAGCTTAGGCCTCACACCGTGCACGCGTGACCTAAGCCGTACCATTATTCATGTACCCTGTACCCTATGCTACCTAAGCCGGTCACACATTCTGGATGTACTTCAACATATTGCACATGTCAGGTTCCTTGTACATTCATGTTCAGGTTTCAGTTCATGTACTTTATTTCATGTATTTCCTGTATTTACTTTCAGCACTTCATGTTCTTATTTCCTCTACCTTATATCTCATGTACCCTGTGCTCATTTCCATCTCATATTATACTTGTTCATTACCTTAGATGTACTTTGCTCCGCTCCTGACTGGATATGTTGTAGGTGTACTTAAGTATATCGTTCCATCTTTTGGTCCAGAGCCCGGGATCTTAGATGAGCAGGATGGAGCCACGATTTAGGGTTAGAGGCTACAGATTTAGATTTGCTTAGTTTTATTTCTGGATATTTGTACATTGAGACTTCATAGTTGTATTTTATTCTGGTTACCGGATCTGTCTCCGGTATTCATATTTCTTAAATGTATTATATAACTTGTGGATTGTGGTGAACATTTCTGGGACGATTATAGATGCTGTGATGTTTTATTATCTAGTGCCTTGGAGTTTTTTTTAGAATTGTATAACTTACTTCGTTGTGTCTATCAATGAAGGCTGGGCGTGTCCGACACTTACCCGACTATTCGGGAGCGGGTCGTGACAGTATGCCTTAATCAACAGGCGTATAGGGAGTTCATATCTTAAGGTATCGCGAGTCCTTTGAAGCGGCTGCCGAAGCTGAAGAAGACTCACCAAGTCTGGGTGCGCAAAGGCGATACGTCGAGCACCACAACTGAAGGAACTGCGCCGGTGTAGCCAATCCTTCCTGCTGACGTTCTCAGCAAAAAAGATGTTGCTACTGGTGCAGCGCATCTGCCAGGGAAGCGTAGTGCTGACTACAGCTCCCAACCTTCTTCTTTCCAGTCGAAGAAGATGTGCTGACAGAATATGGGCGCAACCTCTCTCCCACGCATGAACTCTGCTGCGCCGGGAAAGCACTCTGTCTTTGATAGAATAACTCGCTATCACGGCGAGGAAAAGTTGGATTTTGAGTACTATGCATCTTCACGGGCTAGTACAAAGAAGTCCAAGGTAGCATGGGCTATGCGCCCTCAACATGCTATGCCAGTAGCAAATCAGAAATGCGAGCTAAAAGTCATGCGCGCAGCTGATGGTAAGTTGTATAGAGTTGACTCAGGCGCTTTGGCACCAGCAATGAGTCAACTCTTGAAGTCCCCTTCCCACTTAGGCGCATCTCCCGTACATAGAACCAAGCTGGGTGGGGCAAACCTTGCGGCCTTGAACCAATACGCCCACATTGGCTGTGCGTATGAAGTGGGTTTGACTTGCAATACGTGTTGCTCTCCCACCAATGATCTGGGGGCATCTCATGCGTTGGAACTAGAGCAGGGGCGCAACACTCACATGGCCACCCTAACGCTTGGCTTTGCCATGCGCCTGAGAAGGATGCGAATGTTAAACTCTTTTCACACGATCTGCGTAACATGATCACTCGCAGACGTAGATCGGAAGAGATGACCTTTATGAACAATACGCCCCTCGCGGGACACACTTGTGCTACGACCACCATCAACTGCTGCTTTTGCAAAGCAGTGGCTGTACCGCCAAGGCAGTTGGTATTCCAGCAACTGCAACCGGCCGCACCTGTCCGACGTCGCCTCAGAAAGAGGGTGCCAATCGTTTACGAGAAAGAGCCCTTCATCGCCTCGTGCCACGTCATCTCCAGTTCTCCTCCACTCGGGACCTCCGGCTTCGGCTAGCTCATCCAAGAGCCGGCTAAAAGGAAATAAAGCAAGAATTTCGTCGATCGGGGTATTTCAGAGTAATCGGTTGAGGATAAAGGCTGTATCTATGGCACAAGCCCGGGATAATCAGACCCCGACTGTCCACAATGACCCCTCATTCGAGGATGCGGGTCTTTAGTAAGAAAACGACACCGACGTGGCTGGGGGTAGCCAATTCGAGGGTCAGACGAGGAATCTCTCATACCGATCCTTCCACAAGAAAGCGAGGGTGAAAGTGAAGCATCGACCAATCCATCCACTTCGACCCATGTCATTCCTGTCTATATGACAGGGGGTGGCGAGGAAGAAGAGGGAGATGCTTCGGCCCCGGATCTTGTGCGCTATATGGATACTCTGGAAGAAGGCCTTAAAATCCTTTCCACTACCATGCAGTCCTTGACTTAGGATATTTTCAAGATTCGAAATACCCTGACAGCCCAACCATCAACAGGGGCTCCTATGTCCGCCAGTCCCGATCCAGGGGCTAATAGAGAGTTAAATGTACCCCCTCAGCGGGTATCTTCGGGAATGGTTGCATATCCTCCTTCGAGGACTTGAAGGACTTGAAGCATCTCTTCCTTGCCCAATTCTGTTGCATATCCTCCTATTGCATCCTCCCTAACAATTGCATATCCTCCTTTGAGGACTTGAAGCGTCTCTTCCTTGCCCGATTCTACGGTGGCTGAAAAGACATGACTATGTCTTCTCTCAAATAGATTACTCAGAGAGAGAAAGAGACGGTCTGAGCCTATATCGAGCGCTTCTGGCAGCGTGTCTAAGGCTACCCTATGGTATCCCTGAGTCTGTGTTGATGGACTCCTGCTGGAATAACATGACGCCGACAGTCAAACTTTGGGTCGACTCAGCCCAGTATGCAGACTAGATGACATTTATTATCGAAGCTGAAGCTTCCTAATTGAAGGCCCGTGATTCTTGTCTTCTGGGGTTAGCTTACCTTTATTTGAAGACAAGGGGAAGCGCGCCGCTAACAACAAGAACAATGGGCGCGAGCCGAAGGAAAAGCAGGCACTGACTGTGAATACCTCCAAGGGTGCACCGGCTCCCGCCCAGAAGCCACTGGCCGTGCCAAGAAAGATGGAGGTCTACTCCTTCAATGATGAAGACATCCTGCAGCTCTTCGAGGTGCTGATGTAGGGATACAAGATCAAACTGCCTGACCCCAAGCGTTCCGATGAGGTGGACATGGTAAGCGACCCGAGGTACTGTCACTACCATCGGTTTGTCGGGCATCCAACCCGAGACTGTTTACTGAAAAACTACATACAATGCATGATCAATGCGAATGTCCTCTCACTTGACTATGAGGACAAGATAGTCTTAATGAACATGGTGTCCCTCCAGTTTGGCACCCTGCCTCTGACTGAAGCTCAAGATGGCATCGTCCCTATTACGAAGGCGTTGAGAATGGAAGTAACTAATCTTCCACCAGCTCGTGACAACGTGAGTGGGCTGCTGCCACTCACCACATCCTGGGGTAAGTTCATGTAGGTTCATCCATATATGGTTTAGAGCTGATTCAACCTTGGGTATGTCCTACCTCCAAAACCAACGGCAGGAAGACCAAATCTTGCCGAATGGTTACTTTCTCTTCAGAGGAAGCCTTCCTGGTACAAACATGTTCTCAGCGAATTGCTCACCAGGAGGAAGCTCTAGCTGAGGAGATGCCTCCCGTCACCACTACTGCTGCCCAAAAGGAGGGTCCATCTCAACCTCCAGCAGCAAACAAATATAAGTAGAAATTGACTCGCTTTGACAAGCCCCTACGAAAAGAAGGTGCTTCGGGGTTGACCAAACTCCACAACTTCGACATATCGACGCAGCTCGCCAGTACTTCGGCTCGGCTATCACTATTTGAACTCCTCCGATTATCCAGAGACACTCGAGAGGCTCTATGTGAAGCACTAAAGGATGCTGAGTCCTTCATCAGTCAGGTTAAGCAGCCTGAAAAAGATCCAACAACATGTCTACACTGTCATAGTGTAGGGGAAATCATCCCCAACATCACATTTACTCAACAAGATATGCTACTCAAGAACAATCGGCATAGCAGACCACTGTATTACACATGGTATGTTGGTGCCATCAAGGTGGATCAGATTCAAATCGATCCCGAGTCTTCCCTTAGCATTATCCCCCGGACGCTGCTCGAGATACTGGGGATCCTGATGCATCGCCTGACTGCATCAAACACTACAATAAGCGACTTCAACATTGTCACGCCCCAGAACCAGAATACTAGAGAGCGGGGGCAGACATAGCCAGCTACGTATATGAAATGAATTCCATCTCACTATACGGTCACGGCTGTCTAGATACATGAGGGTTTATCTACATGCCAACAGTCTCTTAAGGTCATAAACAAGCCTAGTGTCTCAATCACAAGCAAGTAAGTAAAAGGTTACAAGAAGTATGATCATTAAATATACAATAGTATGGCGTCCCAAATATTACATATTCAGCTGATCATGAAGCTAGTCGTTAGAAAATGTTAGGACTAGCAAGAGTTTAGTCATACATGATCAACCCTAGGATCTGTCAATCATGTTACAGCCCGTAGGCAGACAGTTAGTAAGTGCAATCAAGCTAAACAGATGCTCGTCGGCTAAACGCCTCAAAAATATATTTTTACAATAAAGTGGGAGATCCAAAAATAAATCCATTCGTTGCCAGGGTTCCGTCTAGTGGCCACCATCTGGCTGGAAGGTCGGTAGATCCTCCGGAGCTGCTCCGAAATCTGGCCATACAAAACCAGCTGGGTCAGACCCCAGAAAGAGCAAGTGCCACAAAGGAAGCTTCACTTAGAAACTAAAACCAGCAATCAGAACAAGATATAAATAAAGTAAGAACTGGAAATAAAGAAAATACATCAGGATGATATACGACGATGTAACCATGGAACTATTTAGATAACCAGGTTACAACCCGTAAACCAAACAAGGACCGGGGTTGTAACCCTTCGTCTGAACAGAACTTGGAATTCTCACCATTTATCGATAAAATAAATACAAGTATTCTGGTCATTCAATAATCTGGAACAGGATCAGGGCAAGACTAGACTGGTTAGACTCCATCCAATCACTTCACGGCCAAGCAGAAATTACGGCTTGATACTTTAACGAACTAGGGTTGTCACAAGCCTAATTACTAACAAGATGTGGTGAGATTATTCTACAGCCACAATCCCTGCAGACCAACCAGGTTACCCGGGTTGAAAGATTAGAGTTAAATTCAGGTGGGTACATCGTCCAGGAAACGAATGTACCCTTAGGTAGCTTGAAAGGTGCAACACATGACAGTGTACTGGAAATGTGCCCTACTCGACGGCAGGCTACAGATCCCAAGGCGTGCCCAGGTAACGGGATTACCTGTAGCTGGGAAATCTCGTCATGACTAATGTATTAACCTAGTTATTAGCCTTAGTCCATTTTAGTAGGTACTCCTGACCGTGGTACTCAGGAGTCCCTGTCCTAGACATGATGCAAGACAGGACTGGATTATTTGTACAAGCACAATCGCCTACGGTGTCCAAGATTAATTATACAAGTCATGTCATGTCAGGTAGCCGTCGCAACAGCTTATCAGATATATCATGTCAGGTTATTATGTCAAGTGTACTAGTCAGGAGTGCGCCGCGACGGGCCACTATCCGGTCATGTCAGGTTACTTGTCAAGAGTGCACCACTACGGGTCACTATCAGGTCATGCTCTATTATCAATTTCAAACATATCAAATGAATTCATGATTTTCAAGTTCAGGATAAAAGGCGTAAGGATATAAAATGGACGTTAAATATCTAATAAAATATCAATATGCAGGGCTATAGAAGAGCCATGCGGCTAAGGCACATACGGCCAGGATGGATCTCATGCGGCTGGGAAGGGAACAGCCCATGCGGCTGGATGGTATCAGGCGCATGCGGCTGATAAGGGAAAAGCCCATGCGGCTAAGAAGGAGTCCAGGTCCATGCGGCTGGGAAGTGTAGTATCATGCGGCTGGGTATAAAAGGAGGCACATGCGGCTTATAGAAGCCCATGCGGCTGGGTCAACATGGCTGCTCATTCGGCAGGGAGTGAAGGGTGCATATGCGGCTGAAAAGGGACTCAACCTCATGCGGCCAAGAGAAGGGCAAGACACATGCGGCTCAATTAGGTGAGCGCATGCGGCCCGGGTCACTGGAACCCATGCAGCCAAGACAAGAGGGGCGCATGCGGCTCAGGGGGACGAGGGCGCATGCGGTTCAGTAGAAGCCCATGCGGCTAAGGAAATAAAGGATGCATATGCGGCTGGGATTAATCAGGGTCATGCGGCCCGGATTAAGAAGTCCATGCGGCTGGGTCTGGGGGTTCTCATGCGGCTCGAAGATCAGGGCCTATGCGGTCCGCAAGTGCTAGAGTTCATGCGGCTCAAGGAGATGGGCACATATGCGGCCGACGGGGAATGAGCCCATGCGGCTCAGGAAGTAAGATCCAGCCTATGCGGCTGAGAGTCTCATGCGGCCGAATCACTTGCCGTATGAATTGTCATGCGGTCAAGTCAAGTCTAAGCACAGTTCATCTTCTCTAAATTTCTGAGAGGAAGAACACCATGAGAGCCAAGTTCTCAAGCTCCATAACTCCATCATCCGGAGCCCAAATCCGAACTTCCATAGGTCAAAATGGGGTAGAACGAGATTCTCTACAACATAGAACCTTCAAAACTCAGAAATAACAGGATTAAGTAGATCAAAACCCATAAAATCCGAAAATAAGGTAAATGTAGATCTACAAGAATCTAGCCATAGAAAGTGAAAATGCCATGTACTAAAGTGCTTTAGAATGTAGTAAGGAAGAGAATAAAGTAATAAAATTGGAGTTCCTCCATGAAGCAAGTTGCACTTGCCTAGACCTCTCTCTTCTCTCTCTGGTAGGTAAGGAAGTAAATGAGGAAGAAGAAGATGATAAATGAACAGAGAGAAAGGAGAAGGGGGTAATAAATATGAATGGTGGTGGTAGGTAGGGGGTTCACCCCTTGGTTCATGATGAACCAAGAGCAATCCCAAACCGAACCAAGCCAACCCAAACCAAGAATAAAGCAAGCCCAGGGAGGAAATTAAGCAAGGAAATCATACAATACAAGAATAAATGCGTACACGTATTCCAGAAATACGTAATACGAACCACATGTATTACAACTCTAACCACCTTAAAAGAATTCCGTCCTCGGAATTTAATCAAGAGGCTAGAGGAGCAATGACAAGCTACATTAATCACATGCAAGCTATAACTAGGCAGACAATCACTCATTCAAGCAAGGAATCGAAGGCATGAGGCATAAGAAAGACATTATACCTCACGAGTCAAACAAGTCAGAATATCGCGATCGGATATCATCCTCACGCTCCCACATTGACTCCCCAAAAGAGTGATGACCCCAAGCAACTCGGACTAACTTGATAGTCTTGTTCTTGAGGATCTTCTCTCTCCGGTCCAATATAGACACGGGCCTCTCCTCATACGAAAGGTTGGTACCAACAACCAATTCCGAATGATCCAGGATGTGGCTCGGGTCCGGGATATACCGTCGTAATTGGGATATATGGAACACGTCATGCACCTCGCTTAGCGACGGCGGAAGAGCGAGACGATAGGATACATCTTCTACTCGCTCCAGAATATCGAACGGTCCTATATACCTAGGACTAAGCTTTCCCCGTACGCCGAAACGAATGACGCCACGGTTAGGCAAAATCCTCAGGAATACATGATCGCCGACCGAAAACTCGAGAGGGCGCCGATGAGAATCGGCCCAATGACGCTGGCGATCTTGGGTAATTCGAAGATGATCTCTGACCCTTCTGACCACTTCAACTGTCTGGGCAATCATTTCTGGATCGAGCATCTGTCTCTCTCCAACATCATCCCAAGCTTTGGAATCAAAATGGAAAGCCCATCATCTTCGGCAAGGTTGAACGACACCATGACCTCTCTCCAGCTGAACCTGAACCAGATACTGGTAGATTGCAAATATACCGATACACCAATCTAGCACAGTATCTCATCCAAAAGATAGGTTACGACTTAAAAAGTGGCAAGGGCCTGAACTACGGGAAAGGCCAACGTCTTTCCTTACGACTTTTGGTCCCAAATGAAAAACCTCAAGACTACTACCATCGCACTCGACGAGGGGTAGGTTATGTCACACCTCCGACAACCCCGGAGAGCTCAAAAACTGAGGAAGCCGTACACTCTCATTCATCTGAAGCTTCAACTTGTGACTCCAATACCAACATCGGTCCAATATTCAGGAAGGTGTTGTTAGTCAATATGACATTCGCACATCCTCCGGAAGAAGAAGATAACAACCAAACATTTGATTTCTTCGAAGAGGAACCCAGGGCTCAACGCTTAGGTGCACAGTAGGAATCTCATTTCGAACAACGGGAACCTCCCACCGAAGATTAAGTCGTACAAATTAACTTAGGGGATGAATCCTCGCCCAAATCCATTTTCATCAGCAAAAGCTTGGCAGGAGAAGATCGTGAATCCTTAGTTCAACTTGTCAGGGAATACATCGTTGTCTTCGCTTGGAGTTATGAAGACAGGCCAGGTTTCGACCCACAAGTTACAATGCACAAGCTTAACATATTACCCTACGCTAAGCCTGTTAAGCAGCAATAACGACGCTTCCCTCTTAACGTCATGGATGCCATTGAGAAAGAAGTGGTCAAACTCATAAATAGTGGATTTATTTGCGAGGAGCAACATCCGGACTGGGTAGCAAACATCCTTCCCGTTACTAAGAAGAATGAAAAGATCCGTGTCTGCATCGACTTCAGGGATCTCAACTCCGCTTATCTGAAAGATGAGTTTCTTCTTTCGATCACTGACATGATGATCGACAACACATGTGGCTTCGAGCACATGTCCTTCATGGTTGGGTATTCGGGCTACAACCAGATCAAGATGTTTCCGGATGACAAGAAACACACGTCATTCAGGATTCCAAAGGGGGTTTACTGCTGCACAGTGATGTCCTTTGGCTTGAAGAATGCATGTGCGACATACCAATGAGCTATAAGCACCATCTTCCGTAAGCA
>JANAVB010024400.1:10135641-10157505 GCA_029216955.1 Iris pallida | reverse complement strand
AAAGTTAATGGAGAAAGATCCACGATGTCGTTAAGCTTCCGGGGCCCCATACCACCTCCGCCGTCGGACCAGAAAGGTTGTTCCAGCTTGACCAAACCCGCTTGTCGCTTCCCCTCTTGTGCCCCCACAAGAATCTGCCAAACATGCTCTCGATGTTGGAGAGCACCTTCTTCGGAGGATCACAGGCAGCAAGGGTGTAGATAGGGATAGAGTAGAGGACATGCTGCAGTAGTGTCAGTTTCCGCCCGGAGAGAGGATACAATTGTGCCACCCTTCCAACTTTTGTTGATTTTGCCCATCAACGGCTCAAACATAATGGTACTTTTCCTGTCGTACGAAAGCGGACAACCAAGGTACACGAAATGTGGTCCCATGATCTCGAAGCCAATAGCCTCCCCGTAAGCCTCCCCTCTTAGACGTGTCAGCAGAACGATGAACGTAAATGAAACTTTTAGCCGCATTTATACGCTGCCCAGATGCCCGAGTATATCTGCGCAATATGCACATAACCACCTCCATCGAACCCATATCGCTTGCCGAAAAAATGAGACGTCGTCAGCGTACGCCAAGTGGGTGATGATGGAACAGCCGCTAGCAGTGTGGAAGTGAGAGAACTGAGGAATATCCCCTATTTTGTTGAGATTTCTACTCAGCGCTTCACGCCATGATGAAGATGATAGGGGAGATGGGATCTCCCTGCCTGACACCGCTGAAGGAAGGAAAGTAACCAGCAGCCACCCTATTGATTAGAATGGAGAAGCAGCAGCCCGATATGGTTCTCCAAATAATATCAATCCAAGCTTCGCCGAACTCGAAGGCCCTAAGCATCTGAATCATGAAGTGCCAATCAAGCCTATCGTAGACCTTCTCTATGTCCAGCTTGATGGCAATGTTCCCTCCACGGGCCAGACTAATGAGGCAGTGGATCAGCTCCTAAGCCAGCATGATATTGTCGACAATGTCTCGACCTCGGACGAAGCCACTTTTTCAGGTGAGATGATCTTCAACAGAATGTGGGCCATCCTATTAGCCAAAATCTTGGAGATAATCTTGTTGAAGAAAGTGCACATGCTGATAGGCCTAAAATCCGAGAAGGAGGAGGGATTAGATACCCTAGGGATGAGGACCAAGAGGGTGATCGACATCGCTTTCGGATATCTATCTCCTTGGAAGAAAACATTGATGGCCTCAACAGTGTTCCTGCAGACAATGGACCAGCAGTGCCGGAAGAAGTTCCCCGAGAACCCATCCAGGCCGGAGGAGTTATCCTTGCTCATACGCCAAATCACCTCCTTAACCTCGTCGGCAGAGGGAAGCCGAGTAAGCTCAACGTTGTCCTACTCCGAGACAAGATCCGGAATGGTGGCAATGAGATCCGCATCCGAAAGATCAACTCCTTCTCGAAGAGGCGCTTAAAGTGAGTGCATGCCCCCCTCTAGATGTCCCTCTCCTCTGTCAAAAGATTCTCTTCGTTGTCTGAGATTTTATGGATGTGCAGCACCTTTCTTTTCCCTTTCACACAGTCATGGAAGTACTTGGAGTTCTTATCACCATCCACCGCCCACCTGAGTCTTGCGTTTGCTTCCAGAATACCTCCTCTATTATGGTTCTGGATCTCAACTTAGCAGCCGCCAAGTTCAGAGCCGCTCTGTTCACCCCGAGGCGTCCGATTGGAAGGCGCCTTCGGCACAGTTCACTGCAGCCTCCGTCGCCCTGGCCTTCGCAAAGATGTCCCCGAACTCAGACCTACTCCAAACTGCAAGAGCCCTCCTCGTCGCCTTAAGCCACCCTAACACGGTACAAGGGATCAAGGCAATAAAAGAGGTCCACGCCCCACGCACGGTCTCAATGAAGTCCTGGTGTCTCGTCCAAAATTCTGGAATCTGAATGCTCTCGTGGCGACCTGAGCTTTGGGCCGAATCTCGAGCAAGATCGGAGAGTGGACGAACTCCCAAAAATTGAGATTAATGACCGAAGAGTCCACCAAGTCAGACTACGGAAGTCCATCAAGACTCTGTCCAATCGAGAGCGTTAGCGTTGCCTCCCCTTCTGCATGTTGCACCAGATGAAATCGCACCCGAGAAGGGAGAGGAGGAGAGACCAGTATCCAGAATATAGTTGGCAAAGTCTGCAATCGACGAAGCCGAAGGCTGTCTCCACCTTGCTTCTCGACAACGTCCAAGATAGCGTTGAAATTGCCAATGCACACCCAAGGCTTGTCAGGAAACTGCTTCCCGATTGCAGCAAGGTGCGTCCAAAGCAGTCTGCGGTCCCGCTTAGAATAGCTGCCATGAACCGCAAAATGACTGCAAGTTGAGAGAACTTTGGATGGTCAATGGTGACAGTAAGCGACTGCACTACATCACAAATTGTGTGAAGGTCTAGACCATGCCTGTAGAGAATCCAATATCCTTCGTCCCCGCGATCGTTCCCAAGAAACCCAGCTGAAGTTGGATGTGAGTGAGCTTGTCGAGGAGAACTTTCGGTTCAATGATAATCAAAATTGACACCTTATGAACCCTGCAGAGGAGCCTAGTCCTTCTCATGGTCAACTTATTGGCTATCCCTCTTGCATTCCAAGAGAGGATGTTCAACATCTAGAGGGAGGAGAGGAGGAACGGGGGCATTTGCCCGCCGACCTCAGGATCATGGGGAGAGCTCTCTTTTCTGCCGCCTCTTTTTTTCCCCTGCTTCTAGCCTCCATGGACTCCCTGAATGCCACAGCGGATTGGCGGAGCTTCTTCCGGGTGCTGCATGTAGTGCCCCGTTCCTTGCGGTCCACTATGTAATACCTACGGCTTGTTGACTCAGTCATGAACTGAGTATTTGGTGAAACCTTTGCCGATATCGATTGATCACGAATGAAATGCAATGAACCTTTCTAATTGATGGATTGGCTTCTATTGAAATGAATCCAAGGGTTTTGCTGAATGTTTTCTTTCGCTGCTTGGTTTTGATGAATGCGTTTTTGTGTTGGTTTTCGATGATTGGTTTTCATTGTTCGCTTTCATCGTATTTCGCATTCATTCCGAATCTTGAGAGAAAGAGACGAAGTATGCTAATCAACTGTTGGTGCCAATGTAGGCCACGTGAATTGTTCGTGAACGGCACGTGAAGTCCCTCCTTCTCTCAACTAAGATTCATCTTGGTGAGTTACTTCAATCGAACAAACATTGATCTGTACGCCTAAGAAAAATGATCTCTAGTTCACTCTATTGCCTTGTCCCGATGATCAACGATACCACATCAACAAAAGATAAGAGAAGATAATTGAATCGAATCAATTGCAAGAATATGTATTACTACTCTATCTACTCGATATGAATGATCATCTGCTTGTCACTAGTATGCTTGAAATGTAGACATGTACATACGAACTTGTACGTGTTGAGAGGAATCTGAAGGCACGAAATAAATGTGTCATATATCTGTACATAAGTCCAAGTGTGTCTCATTTGATAGAACGGCTAGAGCATGCATTTGGTCTCGGATAACTTATATACAAGGCAATATTTATCTCTCGGGTGGTATCTGGGGGCACCTGGAACCGCTCGGCCTAGGAGAGATTATGAGCACCCTGGGTAAAAGAAACCCATGTTAAAATGGTACCCGACATCTGAGTCCTTAGCGACGAGCTGAACCAAAGAGTCACAGCGGCTAATCATGGGAATAATCTATGGACCAACATGTAGAATAGTCCACCTGCATGACCCGAATGACAACTTCAATATCTGCAAGAATGAACATGAATTGCTCGTTATGCAAATTGTGCTAACATGTTTTGTCAGGGATGACTGCCGGCGTTGGTAAGTTGCTTATGATATATTTCTACTATAATGTTCTTATGAATTGTTAAAAAGAACCTAGACAAGTAGAAAGATCACTAGTAAATGTTAGCTCAACATGTTGAATTAGTGCAGAGATTTGCGAGTTCGGCCAAAAGCCGCTCGCCAGTACATGATGTGTGCTGACCCACGTTGTGGGCTTCCTTTTCAGAAAGCAAAAGGAGACAGGGGATTTCAAGAGAGACACCGAAGCTCGTCTAGCCCAGTAGAGCTCGTGGATCGCCTCGAAGTTTCGTTTTCATTCCAGTCAAGTTTAAGTTTTATTTCCTTTGAAGGTGTCTTTCAATTCCAGCTTGTAATAAAGGGATATCATGTATGGGCATTGCAGCTTTTTTCAAAAGAGAGTTTCAAAGAGAATCATGTAGCCAATATAAGGCACTCTGAGTTTGCAAAGCTTTGTACTTGTATTCCTATCAAGTTATCAATAAAGAAGTCTTTCTATTTCAAATCTCTTTGTCCAATATTTGGTTTTCTAATAAATGGGTGCGTGCGTGTGTTTTGCTTAACTAATGGGTGCGTGCGTATGTTTTGCTTGACTAGTTGTTTTGTGTAGGTACATGGCCTTGTGCAAGCGCAACTTAGGCTTGTACGGAATACGCCTTAGCGAGGACGATCGATCCCGCAGGGATCCAGGCAAGACGGACGACCCTAACGGGATCGGGGCGTGACACTGCGGGTCCATACAAGAGTCTTCTTCCAGGTGCGACGTGTCGCTACAAGAACCGACAACCTTAACATAATGAGCCGAGGATGAGGAGGATCCTGCGAGTATATGGGATGGTATGGGCAGCCTGTGCGAGTCCGGGGAGGATAAGTTGCCAGTTGCACCCGAAGAGCCGAGAACGAAACTAGAATGAGACGGAGGAGGAGGGGGCTCCCGCGGAAGGATGGAAGGACTTGGGCAAGCAGGTACGAATCCGTCATAGGATCGTTCGTGGAGGTATCGTCGTAACACGACGGAGAATACTGAGAAGGAGAGGAAAAAGCAGCTGGCATACCAAGTTTGTCACCTCCCCTAATGAGGGAGGCCCCTCCTGACAGTTGGTCGCAGCAACCGACCGACAATGTGGCAGCCCGGCGTCCACACTAAGGAGATCCCCTGGAGCGGGGACAGCTGGGGGATGCATGGCGAGAGGGGACCCTTGTTCGGCAGGTTGGGATGAGTTTCAGGGATGTCCAACACAGGCTCCACACGATCCGTGCACACCTTACAAGTCGTCTCCGAATGGTATTGATAAAGGCAAGAGGAGCAGTATAGGGGGACTGCTTCGACTTCTATAGGTTGCCACTTGCTGTCTTCTTCTGGAAGGATGAGCCGAATCCGCAACGGAGGCGGCTTGCTGATATCCATGTCCACAAGCACTCGGGCCCTGCTAGGCCTCGACAACGTCGAAGTAGCTTTGTCGATGGTCAGGGGTGTACCCAGGCACTGGGCCAGAAGAAACAACGAGGATCGAGCGAAGAGGAAGAGGGGAAGTCAGGAAAGGAAGCCCATACCGGAGCAATAGGGGTTTCGACATTCGTGTCGAAGTCCGGAGTCCACTTGAAGAGCCGCATTGGAGCCCTGCCAATGTACCATGTAGCCTTGGATCGAAGGCAAAGGTAGTCTGCTTCGCCGCCGGCGGATGAGTATATGCTTCTGGTCAATAACACCCATATTTACCTTTCCGGAGAACCCACATCTCTCAATAATGGACCTTATCGAAGCAATATGAGGCTTAGAATAAGAGAATTTGCCGATCAGCGCCCAACGAAAAGGCTGGACGAGCTTAGCAATGTTTGTGTCGTTGAATGAGATCGATGGGGAACCTTCTAAAGACAGGGACACGGGTCCGGAGCTTCGGATCCGGCAGTCCCATACGCAGGCCCCCAGCAGCTGCTAGGAACGACTTAGGGGGCTGGGCTTCCGCATCACCAAGGGCGGCCGGTCGCCCACTGCCAGCTGCCGTCGGGCGTAAAGGAGGGAGGGTGGGGGACGAAGAATAAATGGAGGCCTCGGGGGGAAGTCCTGGAGGAAAGGCGGGGGGAGGGGAGGGAGCCGATGAAGATGGAGAGGCGGATGAGAGGAGTCAAGCAAGATGAAGGGGTTAGGGAGCAAGGGGGAGGGCAGATGTTAGGGGGGAGGAACAACAGGCCGTGGGCAGAGGATGGAGGGCTGGTCGAGTTGGGGGGGGGGGGGGTTGAGGGGGCGGGGGG
The DNA here is from genome assembly GCA_029216955.1 of Iris pallida. NCBI lineage: Eukaryota > Viridiplantae > Streptophyta > Magnoliopsida > Asparagales > Iridaceae > Iris > Iris pallida. Next base: position 10,151,464 of record JANAVB010024400.1, on the reverse strand, counting down.
CGGCCGACGGCTGCGGCTGGACGGAGGAGGGGGGAGGCCCCCAGATCTAGATCCGCCGCCAACGGAGAGAGACGACCTAGAGATGGAAAAAAGAGAGCCATATATATATATATATATATATATATATATATATATATATATATATATATATATATAGTTTTTGCATCCCCAAATATTTCCATGATATCTACCGCTGAATGTTGGTTTAATTAGTCATCTAATTTTAACCAATGATTTGGATGATTCAAATCAACGGTTAAGATTAGACGACTTAAACAAGATCAAACGGTTGTTAATATGGGAATGCAAAAAATGAGGGAATGCAGATTTCTCTCTCACCCAAACCCCTATTTATAGGCTTGGACCGTGCGTAACTCGATGAGGCGTGACATCAGCAACCAATCGAGTTTCGTGAAATTGACGGCTGTAAATCTTCCAAAAGATTATCATTAATCACTCGCAAGTCGTGGGTTATCTTTTTTATTTAAATCAGGAAGAGTATGTGGACATGTCTATGCGCGGAACAATCATGCGCCCAAACATGGTATGCGCCCAAAACCTCTACTACCCATGCTTCATGTTCAAAGTATTCCAAAACTTGTCTAAAAGTTTTAAAAACTTTGAAGGGGGTCTTGTAGAAGCATGAAATTTTCGGCGCATCAGAGGACAAAATTTTATATGCGCCACAAACATCATGCGCTAAAGACTCAGGATAAAATATCAGCGCATCATTCAGAGAACAACAAAGATAAAAAAGGACATGAAGATTTTATTCATATGGAAATCTATTTACAACTAAGTTTTATTACAATGAAAGTCTACTACAGAGAGCCTATTTTAAACTCTACAGCATAGGCGCATCACTCTGACGTATCAGTATAGGCGCATCATTCCTCCTATCAGAGCGAATCACTTCCTCGTCAACACACGAGTGCTTCGGCTAATAAGTAGTTATTGAACAGACGTGGGTTGGCAATCAATCCAAACCCGGTAGCTCTTCTAGCATAATAAAAGTCGGGACAAGAGACCCTGATCTTTGTATGCAATATGCACCCAACGCCGTCTCATAGAAGAACACTGTCGACAAGGGGCATGCGCATGAACTATTCTGTCCATAGCTTTCTGGGTACGTATCAGTCTTCTGAAGGAATTCATTGTCAAGTCAAAACTTCTTTGAACGAGGAGATCCGCAACCTGTAGTGCAATATCTTGCCAAGGAGGAGGATCGATCGAGTTCATTCTCAATGGGAAACTATGTGAAATGAGAACGAACTTCTCTTCACAAACATTGCTATTTATAGGCCAGGGCAACCAAACCCATGCGCCAAGTGGCAGCTCTCCCCGAACTTAATACGATGAACCTAGCATTGATGGCAATAAATCTGCCATTCAAAATTAGCTAAGTCTAAAGTCATTTATTTGAGCCTCGAAATGCTCAACAGGGTTGACGAAGGAGATGCGCCCCTCAGACAGATGCGCCCCTCAGCTCTCGGCGCTCCACGACTGACGCGCCCAGTGGTGTATTAGCAGAAGCGCCTACCTAAACACTTTTCCCATCAAGCATTTAATGCTAAGGACAGAAATGACAGCGGCAGCGTCCCGAAGACTCAATATACATTTTTAGAGAACGAAGAGCCGCCGATGTCAGCACCATTATTACTTATTTTGTCGGTTATGCTCTGCCACATGATCGACTAAACACTCGCATGCGCCTTCACAGCCGCTACAAGAAACTAGGGTGTCTTATAATGGTCGAAAACCATTACAAAAACTATATAACCCGTTGCAAAATAATTCGCAACAGTTATTGCAACCATTGTAAATTCGAACGTTGCCGATTCCTCTTACAACGGTTATATGAGGTTTTTGCAACATTTTTATAAATAGGTGCAAATAACGTATTATTCAATGGATCTCACGTTAATGCGTAACGGTTACATTGCGTGTCAATAATATATTTGGCAACGATTAACAAACCATTGCAAATATTGTGTAATGCACGATGGTTGTTAACTGTTGCCTAAAATTTTTCTTGCAACGGTTAAAAATTATCGCAGATAATAGGCAACGACCAATATCAAATACTTTTTTTATCGCCACTGGGGCTCGAACTTCTGACCTTCTAGATTACATGCCTCCTCTCTACCACTAGGCTAGAGGCTCATTGCATGTAAATAATATATGTACTTATATTATTTTCATCAATTGAAGCTTTTGGATCGATGTTAAATATTAATTATCTAATATTTTTTGTTAGCGAACAAGGAACCAATTAATACGAGTAATTCTAATGCTTAAATCCTATTGTGTATAAACAAAATTCAAGTTGGACATTGAATTTGCAACGACTATAAACAAATTCTTGCGAGATTAATATTTTTGTAATAGTTGTTTATTCTTTTGACAATGGTTATCATAAATGTTGTTATTTAACAAAAAAATTGCAACTAATAGAATAAGTCATTGCACAATCATTACAAATAATAAGCCCACTCGTAACATGTTACAAAAATTGTTGCGCAACTATTGCTAACAATGAGCCTTTTTATAAGGCTTTATGTAATCGTTGCAAAATATTAATAAATTTGTAACAAATACTTAAAACTCTTGCATAACCATTGTCCATTCAACTCACTTTGACAACACTTTCTTAAAACTGTTGCTTGACCGTTGTAAAAGAGAAAAACGTTTAGCAAGTATTATGAACCATTGTAAAAGGTGTATTAGGCAATGGTTAATCTCTAACCATTGCAAATATATTTAATTTAGAAACGGTTGTTTCAACCGTTACGTAACTGTTGCAAATTATAGTTTCAGTAACATCCATATAAGCATTACACTAAAACAGTTACAAAATAGGGTATTTTTGTAGTAAGCGATGCGCCCGAACTCTGCATGCACCTCAAAAGCCATGTGCCCAGACTTTCTATTCGACCCCCAAAAGTCATATGCCAAGTCTCTTCATACGCCAGGTCCTAGGCACATCCAAGCAGATATCCTGCAAGAAATCCAAGATCTTTGAGCAATGTACACGTGCCACGTGCCATTTACTCAGTCCTGCCCACGAACGGGTGCAAACCATCCAAGATCTTAGCAACAACTAAATCTCAACAATTGCCATGTGTCAGCTCTTCCACAGCCCAATGCGCAGTTCAAACAGATTCAGTTCCAGCTCCTCGGCACATCATCTATACGCCCAACAAAGTCAAACACGTGGTGTCCCTACGTGCAAAATGTCCATGCACGAATAAGCAGATCATTCTGCAGCCTATAATAGAAGGACCATTCCTTCTTGAAGCCTCTTCAACCACTTTATTATTCTTAATACTTTCAAGAGCTTCAACAGCTTCGACTCATTACCTTCTAGAGCAACTCAGACTTTCAGAGAGCTCAAGATTGTCGTCAGATCGTCAACGGAGTAAACAATCACCTCTCCATTGCTCGGTTCCCAGATAAAAACGAAAGTATACTAGAAGGATTCCATCGAAATCCTACATTGTAGTTTAGTTTGATCATTTATAAAAGTTATTTCAATACTTTTTTAATAGCAAACAAGCTGGCGACTCTGCTGGAGACCACTTTCTCTTCCAACGAGAAGGTCGTGTCTCAATCTGACGACAGCAAGCTCGGCTCCTTCCAGAAAACACTGGTGGTACGTGTAATCCCGCTTTTTTGATCTTATAAATTTTGGAATATTTCTAATAATTTAAATAGCTTCCTTAATTGTATTTTACAAGTAATTATTTTAGAAATGTGTTAAGTAAATTTTTGGAATAAATATTATAGGATCGACATTGCAGGCAATAAATTAGTTGGTTAGAAATTTCTAACTAACTAATTTACGATTCCTTTTGGACCACATTTGAATTATTTTATTTTCCTCCATTGGGTTTTCCCTGCCCAAGCTAGTAACAAACTGAATAACCAACTTTTGTATAGATCTACAATTCTTCAAGTTTGGGACTTTTATACAAATCTGCTTTTCATTATATAAGTTAAATGGGAGAGGCTCATTTCTTTTCTAGCTCATTTATTTTACTCATCAAGCTTTCTCCATCCTCTCTATTTCCCAAATCTCTTACCGTCTGAACCCTAACCCTAACCCTAATTTTTGTCGACGATGGTGATGGCTACGACGATCGAGCTCTTCTCCAACGACTAAAGGCGGAGCCACACCCCACTTCGACGGTGCCATCTTCAAAGCAGAGCTCTCGGCACCGTGTGACCCGACCAGCGACGAGTTCCTCCACCGTGAGCTTCCTTGATAGTAGAGTTCATCTCCAATGACGACAACAGCAATGGCGAGCGCTTCTTCTCTGGCGATCGGTGGTTTTTCTGGTGGATCATCTTGATCTCGCTAGGTTGTCAGCTCCGACCAGTAGAGTTTGGCTGGGAGAGGATCTCTTCGATCTGCATCGCCGGTAGTTCAATTCTTCCTAAGAACCATCGATCCAGTATTGGTAAGCATAATTGCACTCGAATCATTCCTAAATTGGTTGGATAAAGTTTTAATCTATGAATTCTTCAATTTTGGTGTTGTGCGATCTCGTTCTTGCCATTTTGAGCAAGGGTGTGCGACTGAGTCCACCTTGGTTGATCAATTTAGATTACTGGAAGTCGGTTGGAATTGGCATTCCTGGTAAGCTGATCTTAAACTTTGGTTCAGATCAGGGGATTTGGCATTCTTGATAGGTCAACTGATGTTGATTTTTTTCTTATTTGTAAATACGTCAAATAATGGAGCATAGGAACACATTAATTCCATCCATCAGTTGTCGAAGATTCGAATTGATGTCTCTGACCTGCCATTACTTTTGGACACGAAGAAGGAGAGTCCAATTATGGAGTTGTGACTTCTTTAGATCCTTTCTTTTCCACGTAAAATTTTTCTATTCTTTTATTATTCTGTTTTATGAAGGATTGGATTTTGGCGCCTAGTTGATTTGGTTATGATAATAGTTGTATTTTGTGATTCAGAGTTCGTGGTCATGCGTTTGTGTCCTGCAGTACTGTTCGTGTCTGTGGCCGTATGTCCAGTGTGGTTCAGTAAGGGTGTCTCCAGATGTGATCAACCGCGTTGAAGTGCCGTGTTTGTATTCAATTGGTGTCCTGTGTTGAGGTCGGGTGCAGAAGTGGTTCGATGCTGGAGTCAGGAGTTAGAAGGGAATGATCGAACTAGGAATGCAGTTTTGTTGGGTGTACTTGTGGCTGCTTGGAAGGAGCTCCTAAACCCATAACCATTAGCTTTTAAAATTTTAACTTAGAGCTGAGCTTGTTTTTATATTATTGTGTTATGTTTATATACTTGCCCATGTATCATGAGACCTTAGCTATGTGTGTTTCCTACTGACACTTTGTTAGGGAGTTAAGATTGGTTAGAGGGATCGATTTTGGGTTGTTTTGTGAATAGTATAATTGTATCTATATTCTCTATTACTTAATTTTGAATTTAGTCAAGATCAGTTGTGGGATCTTCCTGCCTAATATCTTTCAAAATTGAATGTGCAATTGAGCTTGAACTCTATGTGAGCTAAGCTTTGAGCATTTGCCAAGGTGGTGAGCCGAATGTTGGATACTGAGATTGGGTCAGGATGTACAGCATGGGGTGGATAAGAGTAGTAGCTAATATATGAAGGGTTGGTTAGTGAAGTGAACTGGTTGTGTCTAATTGTGTTGAGAGATTTCCTTTTTAGGTTCTGCTACTACTAGTCTTATTGATTGCTGCTCTTATAATTTATAGACTCTGAATGGTTAGTATTATTCAATTTTAGTCGATAAGTAGCTATTGATAGTTATGTTTAAGATATAAAATAGAAGATTTATCATTTTTTTTATTTTTTTTTAGAAGATTTATCATATGTGTTTTGTCATTCTTGCTAATAATTGGTCTTATGTAACCAATAACCTTTGGCCAGTTAAATACATTAAAATTAAATAACCACTTGCTACTATTGGTTGATTATACCGTGATGGTTGGGAGAGAAGATGATAAGTATCATATATTAGTTAAATTGACACGTCCTATACCATTTGAACTATAGTATTTAATTTAGATATTCTATCTATAGCTAAATAGTTATATAGCTAATCTAGATTGATGAACAAATAGTCAGTGGTAGAAGCTAACCAACTTATACTAAAACCAGGTGGATATTAAGCTGTACTTCCTTTTTCCAATCACCTTGAGCAAGGCAAGTACATTATCTGGTTTTGTTCGTTTACTTCATGTCTTGTACATTTCTATTTTGGACACGATGTTACACGATATGGCCTTGTGCTTTTCATGTTTCCTGTTACCTGTGTCTGGGGAGGGAAAATACAACAGATGTGTGACCAAACCCAAAACAAATTCATGTGAATAGCTTAGGCCTCACACCGTGCACGCGTGACCAAAGCCGTACCATTATTCATGTACCCTGTACCCTATGCTACCTAAGCCGGTCACACATTCTGGATGTACTTCAACATATTGCATGTCAGGTTCCTTGTACATTCATGTTCAGGTTTCAGTTCATGTACTTTTTCATGTATTTCCTGTATTACTTTCAGCACTTCATGTTCTTATTTCCTCTACTTATATCTATGTACCCTGTGCTCATTTCCATCTCATGTTATACTTGTTCATTACCTTATGTACTTTGTCCGCTCCTGACTGGATTGTTGTAGTGTACTTAAGTATATCGTTCCATCTTTTGGTCCAGCCCGGGATCTTAGATGAGCAGGATGGAGCCACGATTTAGGGTTAGAGGCTACAGATTTAGATTTGCTTAGTTTTATTTCTGGATATTTGTACATTGAGACTTCATAGTTGTATTTTATTCTGGTTACCGGATCTGTCTCCGGTATTCATATTTCTTAAATATATTATATACTTGTGGATTATGGTGAACATTTCTGGGACGATTATAGATGCTGTGATGTTTTATTATCTAGTGCCTTGGAGTTTTTTTAGAATTGTATAACTTACTTTGTTGTGTCTATCAATGAAGGCTGGGCGTGTCCGACACTTACCCGACTATTCGGAGCGGGTCGTGACAGTACGCCTTAATCAACAGGCGTATAGGGAGTTCATATCTTAAGGTATCGCGAGTCCTTTGAAGCGGCTGCCGAAGCTGAAGAAGACTCACCAAGTCTGGGTGCGCAAAGGCGATACGCCGAGCACCACACTGAAGGAACTGCGCCGGCGTAGCCAATCCTTCCTGCTAACGTTCTCAGCAAAAAAGACGTGTGCTACTGGTGCAGCGCATCTGCCAGGGAAGCGTAGTGCTGACTACAGCTCCCAACCTTCTTCTTTCCAGTCGAAGAAGATGCGCGACAGAATATGGGCGCAACCTCTCTCCCACGCATGAACTCTACTGCGCAGGGAAAGCACTCTGTCTTTGATAGAATAACTCGCTGTCACGGCGAGGAAAAGTTGGATTTTGAGTACTATGCATCTTCACGGGCTAGTACAAAGAAGTCCAAGGTAGCATGGGCTTGCGCCCTCAACATGCTATACCAGTAGCAAATCGAAATGCGAGCTAAAAGTCATACGTGCAGCTGATGGTAAGTTGTATAGAGTTGACTCAGGCGCTTTGGCACCAGCAATGAGTCAACTCTTGAAGTCCCCTTCCCACTTAGGCGCATCTCCCGTGCATAGAACCAAGCTGGGTGGGGCAAACCTTGCGGCCTTGAACCAATACGCCCACATTGGCTGTGCGTATGAAGTGGGTTTGACTTGCAATACGTGTTGCTCTCCCCCAATGATCTGGGGGCATCTCATGCGTTGGAACTAGAGCAGGGGCGCAACACTCACATGGCCACCCTAACGCTTGGCTTTGCCATGCGCCTGAGAAGGATGCGAATGTTAAACTCTTTTCACACGATCTGCGTAACATGATCACTCGCAGACGTAGATCGGAGAGATGACCTTTATGAACAATACGCCCCTCGCGGGACACACTTGTGCTACGACCACACATCAACTGCTGCTTTTGCAAAGCAGTGGCTGTACCGCCAAAGCAGTTGGTATTCCAGCAACTGCAACCGGCCGCACCTGTCCGACGTCGCCTCAGAAAGAGGGTGCCAATCGTTGACGAGAAAGAGCCCTTCATCGCCTCGTGCCACGTCATCTCCAGTTCTCCTCCACTCGGGATAAAAGCAAATGCCACCACCCTCCGGCTTCGGCTAGCTCATCCAAGAGCGGCTAAAAGGAAATAAAGCAAGAATTTCGTCGATCTGGGTATTTCAAGTAATCGGTTGAGGATAAAGGCTGTATCTATGGCACAAGCCCGGGATAATCAGACCCTGACTCTGTCCACAATGACCCCTCATTCGAGGATGCGGGTCTTTAGTAAGGAAACGACACCGACGTGGCTGGGGGTAGCCAATTCGAGGGTCAGAAGAGGAAGCTCTCATACCGATCCTTCCACAAGAAAGCGAGGGTGAAAGTGAAGCATCGACCAATCCATCCACTTTGACCCATGTCATTCCTGTCTATATGACAGGGGGTGGCGAGGAAGAAGAGGGAGATGCTTCGGCCCCGGATCTTGTGCGCTGTATGGATACTCTGGAAGAAGGCCTTAAAATCCTTTCCACTACCATGCAGTCCTTGACTTAGGATATTTTCAAGATTCGAAATACCCTGACAGCCCAACCATCAACAGGGGCTCCTATGTCCCAGTCCCGATCCAGGGGCTAATAGAGAGTTAAATGTACCCCCTCAGCGGGTATCTTCAGGAATGGTTGCATATCCTCCTTCGAGGACTTGAAGGACTTGAAGCATCTCTTCCTTGCCCAATTCTGTTGCATATCCTCCTATTGCATCCTCCCTAACAATTGTATATCCTCCTTTGAGGACTTGAAGCGTCTCTTCCTTGCCCGATTCTACGGTGGCTGAAAAGACATGACTATGTCTTCTCTCATATAGATTACTCAGAGAGAGGAAGAGACGGTCTGAGCCTATATCGAGCGCTTCTGGCAGCGTGTCTAAGGCTACCCTATGGTATCCCTGAGTCTGTGTTGATGGACTCCTGCTGGAATAACATGACGCCGACAGTCAAACTTTGGGTCGACTCAGCCCAGTATGCAGACTAGATGACATTTATTATCGAAGCTGAAGCTTCCTAATTGAAGGCCCGTGATGCTTGTATTCTGGGGTTAGCTTACCTTTATTTGAAGACAAGGAGAAGCGCGCCGCTAGCAACAAGAACAATGGGCGAGCCGAAGGAAAAGCAGGCACTGACTGTGAATACCTCCAAGGGTGCACCGGCTCCCGCCCAGAAGCCACTGGCCCGTGCCAAGAAAGATGGAGGTCTACTCCTTCAATGATGAAGACATCCTGCAGCTCTTCGAGGTGCTGATGTAGGGATACAAGATCAAACTGCCTGACCCCAAGTGTCCGATGAGGTGGACATGGTAAGCGACCCGAGGTACTGTCACTACCATCGGTTTGTCGGGCATCCAACCCGAGACTGTTTACTGAAAAACTACATACAATGCATGATCAATGCGAATGTCCTCTCACTTGACTATGAGGACAAGATAGTCTTGAACATGGTGTCCCCAGTTTGGCACCCTGCCTCTGACTGAAGCTCAAGATGGCATCGTCCCTATTACGAAGGCGTTGAGAATGGAAGTAACTAATCTTCCACCAGCTCGTGACAACGTGAGTGGGCTGCTGCCACTCACCACATCCTGGGGTAAGTTCATGTAGGTTCATCCAGATCTGGTTTAGAACTGATTCAACCTTGGGTATGTCCTACCTCCAAAACCAACGGCAGGAAGACCAAATCTTGCCGAATGGTTACTTTCTCTTCAGAGGAAGCCTTCCTGGTACAAACATGTTCTCAGCGAATTGCTCACCAGGAGGAAGCTCTAGCTGAGGAGATGCCTCCCGTCACCACTACTGCTGCCCAAAAGGAGGGTCCATCTCAACCTCCAGCAGCAAACAAATATAAGTAGAAATTGACTCGCTTTGACAAGCCCCTACGAAATAAGGTGCTTCGGGGTTGACCAAACTCCACAACTTCGACATATCGACGCAGCTCGCCAGTACTCCGGCTCGGCTATCACTATTTGAACTCCTCCGATTATCCAGAGACATCGAGAGGCTCTATGTGAAGCACTAAAGGATGCTGAGTCCTTCATCAGTCAGGTTAAGCCCTGAAAAAGATCCAACAACATGTCTACACTGTCATAGTGTAGGGAAATCATCCCCAACATCATATTTACTCAACAAGATATGCTACTCAAGAACAATCGACATAGCAGACCACTGTATTACACATGGTATGTTGGTGCCATCAAGGTGGATCAGATTCAAATCGATCCCGGTCTTCCCTTAGCATTATCCTCCGGACGCTGCTCGAGATACTGGGGATCCTGATGCATCGCCTGACTGCATCCAACACGACAATAAGCGACTTCAACATTGTCTACCCCAGAACCAGAATACTAGAGAGCGGGGGCAGACATAGCCAGCTACGTATATGAAATGAATTCCATCTCACTATACGGTCACGGTGTCTAGATACATGAGGGTTTATCTACATGCCAACAGTCTCTTAAGGTCATGAACAAGCCTAGTGTCTCAATCACAAGCAAGTAAGTAAAAGGTTATAAGAAGTATGATCATTAAATATACAATAGTAAGGCGTCCCAAATATTACATATTCAGCTGATCATGAAGAGGACTAGCAAGAGTTTAGTCATACATGATCAACCCTAGGATCTGTCAATCATGTTACAGCCCGTAGGCAGACAGTAAGTAAGTGCAATCGAGCTAAACAGATGCTCGTCGGCTAAACGCCTCAAAATATATTTTTACAATAAAGTGGGAGATCTAAAAATAAACCCACTCGTTGCCAGGGTTCCGTCTAGTGGCCACCATCTGGCTGAAAGGTCGATAGATCCTCCGGAGCTGCTCCGAAATCTGGCCATACAAAACCAGCTGGGTCAGACCCCAGAAAGAGCAAGTGCCACAAAGGAAGCTTCACTTAGGAACTAAAACCAGCAATCAGCACAATATAAATAAAGTAAGAACTGGAAATAAAGAAAATACATCAGGATGATATGACGATGTAACCATGGAACTATTCAGATAACCAGGTTACAACCCGTAAACCAAACAAGGACCGGGGTTGTAACCCTTCGTCTGAAAGAACTTGGAATTCTCACCATTTATCGTAAAATAAATACAAGCATTCTGGTCATTCAATAATCTGGAACAGGATCAGGGCAAGACTAGACTGGTTAGACTCCATCCAATCACTTCACGGCCAAGCAGAAATTATGGCTTGATACTTTAACGAACTAGGGTTGTCACAAGCCTAATTACTAACAAGATGCAGTGAGATTATTCTACAGCCACAAGCCCTGCAGACCAACCAGGTTACCCGGGTTGAAAGATTAGAGTTGAATTCAGGTGGGTAATCGTCCAGGAAATGAATGTACCCTTAGGTAGCTTGAAAGGTGCAACACATGACAGTGTACTGGAAATGCCCTACTCGACGGCAGGCTACAGATCCCAAGGCGTGCCCAGGTAACGGGATTCTGTAGCTGGGAAATCTCGTCATGACTAATGTATTAACCTAGTTATTAGCCTTAGTCCATTTTAGTAGGTACTCCTGACCGTGGTACTCAGGAGTCCCTGTCCTAGACATGATGTAAGACAGGACTGGATTATTTGTACAAGCATAATCGCCTACGGTATCCAAGATTAATTATACAAGTCATGTCATGTCAGGTAGCCGTCGCAACAGCTTATCAGATATATCATGTCAGGTTATTATGTCAAGTGTACTAGTCAGGAGTGCGCCACGACGGGCCACTATCCGGTCATGTCAGGTTACTTGTCAAGAGTGCACCACTACGGGTCACTATCAGGTCATGCTCTATTATTAATTTCAAACATATCAAATAATTCATGATTTTCAAGTTCAGGATACGTAAGGATATAAAATGGACGTTAAATATCTAATAAAATATTAATATGCAGGGCTATAGAAGAGCCATACGGCTAAGACACATGCGGCCAGGATGGATCTCATGCGGCTGGGAAGGGAACAGCCCATACGGCTGGATGGTATCAGGCGCATGCGGCTGATAAGGAAAAGGCCCATGCGGCTAAGAAGGAGTCCAGGTCCATGCGGCTGGGAAGTGTAGTATCATGCGGCTGGGTATAAAAGGAGGCACATGCGGCTTATAGAAGCCCATGCGGCTGGGTCAACATGGCTGCTCATTCGGCAGGGAGTGAAGGGTGCATATGCGGCTGATAAGGGACTCAACCTCATGCGGCCAAGAGAAGGGCAAGACACATGCGGCTCAATTAGGTGAGCGCATGCGGCCCGGGTCACTGGAACCCATGCGGCCAAGACAAGAGGGGCGCATGCGGCTCAGGGGGACGAGGGCGTATGCGGTTCAGTAGAAGCCCATGCGGCTAAGGAAATAAAGGATGCATATGCGGCTGGGATTAATCAGGGTCATGCGGCCCGGATTAAGAAGTCCATGCGGCTGGGTCTGGGGGTTCTCATGCGGCTCGAAGATCAGGGCCTATGCGGTCCGCAAGTGCTAGAGTTCATGCGGCTCAAGGAGATGGGCACATATGTGGCCGATGGGGAATGAGCCCATGCGGCTCAGGAAGTGAGATCCAGCCTATGCGGCTGAGAGTCTCATGCGACCGAATCACTTGCCGTATGAATTGTCATGCGGTCAAGTCAAGTCTAAGCACAGTTCATCTTCTCTAAATTTCTGAGAGAAAGAACACCATGAGAGCCAAGTTCTCGAGCTCCACAACTCCATCATCCGGAGCCCAAATCCGAACTTCCATAGGTCAAAATGGGGTAGAACGAGATTCTCTACAACATAGAACCCTCAAAACTCAGAAATAACAGGATTAAGTAGATCAAAACCCATGAAATCCAAAATAAGTAAATATAGATCTACAAGAATCTAGCTATGGAAAGTGAAAATGCCATGTACTAAAGTGCTTTAGAATGTAGTAAGGAAGAGAATGAAGTAATAAAATTGGAGTTCCTCCATGAAGCAAGTTGCACTTGCCTAGACCTCTCTCTTCTCTCTCTGGTAGGTAAGGAAGTAAATGAGGAAGAAGAATGATAAATGAACAGAGAGAAAGGAGAAGGGGGTAATAAATATGAATGGTGGTGGTAGGTAGGGGGTTCACCCCTTGGTTCATGATGAACCAAGAGCAATCCCAAACCGAACTAAGCCAACCCAAACCAAGAATAAAGCAAGCCCAGGAAGGAAATTAAGCAAGGAAATCATACAATACAAGAAATACGTACACGTATTCCAGAAATACGTAATATGAACCACAGGCATTACAACTCTAACCATCTTAAAAGAATTCCGTCCTCGGAATTTAATCAAGACTAGAGGAGCAATGACAAGCTACATTAATCACATGCAAGCTATAACTAGGTAGACAATCACTCATTCAAGCAAGGAATCGAAGGCATGAGGCATAAGAAAGACATTATACCTCACGAGTCAAACAAGTCAGAATATCGCGATCGGATATCATCCTCACGCTTCCACGTTGACTCCCCCAAAAGTGATGACCCCAAGCAACTCGGACTAACTTGATAGTCTTGTTCTTGAGGATCTTCTCTCTCCGGTCCAATATAGACACGGGCCTCTCCTCATACGAAAGGTTGGTACCAACAACCAATTTCGAATAATCCAGGATGTGGTTCGGGTCCGGGATATACCGTCGTAATTGGGATATATGGAACACGTCATGCACCTCGCTTAGCGACGGTGGAAGAGCGAGACGATAGGATACATCTTCTACTCGCTCCAGAATATCGAACGGTCCTATATACCTAGGACTAAGCTTTTCCCGTACGCCGAAACGAATGACGCCACGGTTAGGCAAAATCCTCAGGAATACATGATCGCCGACCGAAAACTCGAGAGGGCACCGATGAGAATCGGCCCAATGACGCTGGCAATCTTGGGCAATTCGAAGATGATCTCTGACCCTTCTGACCACTTCAACTGTCTGGACAATCATTTCTGGACCGAGCATCTGTCTCTCTCCAACATCATCCCAAGCTTCGGAATCAAAACGGAAAGCCCATCATCTTCGGCAAGGTTGAACGACACCATGACCTCTCTCCAGCTGAACTTGAACCAGATACCGATAATTGCAAATATACCGGTACACCAATCTAGCACAGTATCTCATCCAAAAGATAGGTTACGACTTAAAAAGTGGCAAGGGCCTGAACTAGGGAAAGGCCGACGTCTTTCCTTACGACTTTTGGTCCCAAATGAAAAACCTCAAGACTACTACCATCGCACTCGACGAGGGGTAGGTTATGTCACATCTCCGACAACTCCGAAGAGCTCGAAAACTGAGGAAGCCGTACACTCTCATTCATCTGAAGCTTCAACTTGTGACTCCAATACCAACATCGGTCCAATATTCAGGAAGGTGTTGTTAGTCAATATGACATTCGCACATCCTCCGGAAGAAGAAGATAACAACCAAACATTTGATTTCTTCGAAGAGGAACCCAGGGCTCAACGCTTAGGTGCACAGTAGGAATCTCATTTCGAACAACGGGAACCTCCCACCGAAGATTAAGTCGTACAAATTGACTTAGGGGATGAATCCTCGCCCAAACCCATTTTCATCAGCAAAAGCTTGGCAGGAGAAGATCGTGAATCCTTAGTTCAACTTGTCAGGGAATACATCGTTGTCTTCGCTTGGAGTTATGAAGATAGGCCAGGTTTCGACCCACAAGTTACAATGTACAAGCTTAACATATTACCCTACGCTAAGCCTGTTAAGCAGCAACAACGACGCTTCCCTCTTAACGTCATGGATGCCATTGAGAAAGAAGTGGTCAAACTCATAAATAGTGGATTTATTTGCGAGGAGCAACATCCGGACTGGGTAGCAAACATCCTTCCCGTTACTAAGAAGAATGAAAAGATCCGTGTCTGCATCGACTTCAGGGATCTCAACTCCGCTTATCTGAAAGATGAGTTTCTTCTTTCGATCACCGACATGATGATCGATAACACATGTGGCTTCGAGCACATGTCCTTCATGGTTGGGTATTCGGGCTACAACCAGATCAAGATGTTTTCGGATGACAAGAAACACACGTCATTCAGGATTCCAAAGGGGGTTTACTGCTGCACAGTGATGTCCTTTGGCTTGAAGAATGCATGTGCGACATACCAATGAGCTATAAGCACCATCTTCCGTAAGCATCTTTGCAAGACAGTCGAATATTATGTTGATGACATCGCTGTCAAAAGTCGTCTGCGAGGTGATCACCTACAAGATCTGAGGGCAGTCTTCGATCTCATGCGGGCACATCAACTCAAGATGAACCCAGCTAAATCCTTCCTTAAGGTTTCCAGCAGAAAATTCTTAGGTTTCATCATCACTGCGAAGGGTATCCATGTTGACCCTGAGAAAACTAAGGCCATTCTTAAGGTAAGTCCTCCAAAGAACTTAAGGGAACTTCGAGGCCTACAAGACGTCTTGCATACATCCGAAGGTTCATAGCAAATCTTTTCGGACGATGCTAATCCTTTACCAAACTTATGAAGAAGGGAGTCTCTTACGTCTGGACGGAGGATGTCTGAAGGCGTTTGACGACATCTGTAACCTCCGTTATCCGAATTTTGGACTTTTTCGAATTTTTTGAATCTTTAAAAAAAATCGTGAGTCTTAATATCGAGTATATTTTCGATCGTTTATGCGATTGTTATTTTGTCAGGTCTTTAATTTTGAGAAAAAATGATATATGGAATTTTGTCCTAAATAAATTTCTTTCCACTTTCTAAAATATTTTTATAAGAT
>JANAVB010024400.1:10130641-10133141 GCA_029216955.1 Iris pallida | reverse complement strand
TTCTAGCAAGAATATATGTTGATTTACTACTTCTGTTTTATGAAATATGGTTTAGAAAACTTGAATTACTATTATAGTATTTTATCTACTTAAAGTATATTTTAATCTAGAAATTATGTTTGACAAAATTAGAGGTTTAAAGCCCTAAAGTAATTTCCTAGGTTTTCAAAATGCTGTCTAAAATATTTTGATACAGTTTTTAGACGTTATAAATGATTTCCAAATTACTTAAATTTATTTAGTTATATTTTTCCCTCCGAAATAATAAATCGTGACTATTATAGTCGTTTCCTCATTACTCACCTCGATTATCGTATTGAACTCTGATTTTGGGCTTCTATATACCATACTAGGCTATTTGGACTATTCTGGACTCAATGGAACTGTATGTGCCATCGTTTGGGATGAAGGATAGCGTCGTACCTATCCCGTATCGATACGTTCGTGTCACGCACGTCAATTCCAACCATTTAAGGCGAGTGCATTCTCTGATTGTTTTCATCATGATAGTATCTATATTGTCTGCTCTAGACTACTTTACTTGATGCTGACACATTGTTAACACGGATTGATACTATATAGATGTTATCAGGAGATGTTATCCCTTATCGGGTACATCGGATATTTCATGTTCATATACTTTACATGTATATCGTGTACTCCTTTTCTTAGTATTATTCATGTACTCTCATATGCTCTCATGTATCTCATGTTCTCACATGTGCTTTTATGTATAAATAACAATCATATACGTAACGTGTCATGATCGGATCCTTGTGTGTTGATTGGGGTAGGGAGTAGAAGTAGTTATGTGATTAAATCCCTCTAGTGTAATCATATATATATGTCAATTATACCTTCACGTATAATAAAGTTACCGTAGAAATCATGTACAACCTAAACCAATCACATAATCGTCTTGTGCTTTAAATCACTTATATTTATTATTTTAACATGTTCTCTATCTTGTTCACGTACTCAGTTTTCTTATATCTTTATGATGCTATTTCTCTCTATTTTCTTTCTAGCATGTCATGTATTTCATTCTATTGCGAGTTATATATTTTCTACCATGCAATGGAACTGCTTTTGGTTATGTACTTCGCTCATCCTGACTGGATAACTATTTTTAGGTAATGTTATGCCCCACATCCTGGACTTCAAGATGACAGATCTCGATGTATCTATAGATCATGATTTGACCACTGGAGAGCTCTAGGCCATTGTATTTGTCACGACCCGTACCCATTTTTTTTAAGGGATACGAGACGTGTCCAAGCCAGCCTACGCCGTAGTGTCGGCGGTAGAACGCTGTATAGTCACAATGCTCAAAATCACAAGTATTGCTCATTCACAAAATTAATTTAATTTACAATGATCACAAGTTTTTATTTACAAAAAATATAAACTTGTACAAATATATAATGAACAACTCAACTATCTAGCTAGTCTCTAGGCTTCGGCTGCATACACCCGTATTTTCCATGCTAAGTGAATCCACGGCTAACCTGAAAAATATGATTTCAAGTCAGGAATGGAACGAGCACAATTCACTGAATGCAATTTCAAATAAAGAAAATGACTATACAACAGAGGTTAGACATCAATTACATGTTTTTGAAAATAAATGAAAAACAAAAACCAATAGCAAATAATAGACACAAAATACTTTCCCCAACTGTTAGAAGTACCTTTGATATGTGATCAGTCTGGGACACTACACCGCACGGTCTACGAGGTCTACTTGCATAAAAAATAAGCACTGTCTACGAGGTCTACTTGCATGAAAAATAAGCACTGTCTACGAGGTCCACTTGCAAAAATAAGCACTGTCTACGAGGTCTACTTACAAAAAAATAAGCACTGTCTACGAGGTCTACTTGCAAAAAAATAAGCACTGTCTACGAGGTCTACTTGTAGAAAAATAAGCACTGTCTACGAGGTCTACTGCATGAAAATAAACACTGTCTACGGTCGGATCACACATCCTTGGTACTTCTCATTCCCGTCTCAACAATTTATAATAGAGTATAAAAATCACATAACTAATGGCCAATCAATAAAATATAGTAAAGATCAATATCGAAATGCAGACAATAAACTGTACTCGCCTGTGGTCCTGTGCTAGTGTAACCGATAATCTGAACTACTCAGAATGCCACAATAGTCAAAACTCGTACAACAGTCCCCAAAAGCTGAAATAACATTACCAATGTTCTTAGAATAGTCAAAATAGCTAGGATCGCCTGTCCTTTAGTCCAATTCTGGACATAGGGGCAAAACGATAATTTTGGGCCAAAACGGTGTCCGCGTTGGACCCACTTTGTACCGAAAAGTATGCCAGAGTCAACGGTCTCTAAAGTCATCAAACTACAAGTCTACAGAACCAATTTTCTGATACGAACCCAACAGTATGTCCAGAGTTGGATTCCGACAGGCCGTGCACAAATTGCCCGTTGAATCGGATCGTGGGACCCACAAACAGCGATCCGATCAACTG
>JANAVB010024400.1:9930641-10128141 GCA_029216955.1 Iris pallida | reverse complement strand
CAACGATACAGCTAAAACTGTCTACGAACCACTGCCTTATTTGCTAGATTGGGCTACTCTAGTTCAGTCACTTTCTACGTCGAAGAGCCCCTCGTTAATTAGAGTGGCCTGCATCCGTGCAATACAAAAGTCTCGTTCTCGAAGTTCTAATTCAAACAAGGTTCCATAATGGAACGGAATTTGAGAAATCAAGATTGTGATCTTTTCCGTAGTTATCTAAACGCACGAGCAAGGAATATAAATCAATACAAATTGTATCGCAACTTCCAGGTTGATGGAATAAGGGTTACGAATTGACTTCATACTCTAAGAGGTGGAGACTACATAATAGGTATGGGGACCTGTTCAATTAGTTTGGTTTTATAGTCCAAATATGGTGGTATACTTGGATGGGTTTTACTGGTCCTAATGAGTTCCCTATCTGGCATCAATCGTTGGTTGGATGAACCTTGGATCTCAATCTATATGGACTGAACTAGATCCCAGGATAAAACTATGTCTACTAGGTTAGGGTAACCTAGAGTAGGCTTTAACTCAAGTGGTTGAGCTAGTTGCCAGTCAGGTTGGCTAGCTAAGTTCTTAAAGTCCAAAATGCTCCTTTGGTGACCATTTTGTTTAAGTAGCACAAGAGGCCTCTCTCGAGTGGCACACAAGAGGCGTGTGCGTAGTGGCTTCGAGTAGATCACCACCACATATTGGGTCGAAGGAATTGAGTCAAGGTTGAGGCTCAAAGGGAAGTCAGGAAGTATACCGGTGTTATGGTAAGGGTTATAATTAGTCCTCTGGACCTAAAGGTCGTATCATAAAAATAGAGTACAAGGGGAAGGGTTTGAGTGAGACATGATATACCTAGATGAAGGTGGACTCGTCTAGATCTTGCGTATGAAATTTGTTGGGAGGTAACAGCTGGTCTTGTGCTCCGAATATTAATGACACGGCCGGGAACACAAAATTATCTCAATGGAAAGTGGGAGTCCATGCGGCACCAATTATCATCCTAATGGAAATTATTCAAATCAATTGGTAATCCTTGTATATCCCAAATTTTTTAGAAGGCTTACAGTCTACCACCTTAGAAGCTAGGACATGGTTTTAAGAATAATGAGGTTAGAAGAATTTCCAAGTCCGGATATTGTACCCCAACTCTTGTTAATAAAGAATAAGGCATGACGTAACGAATACGGTAGATATGAGTCAACTCAAGGTCGCTCCTCGATAAATGGAAACAAGCGTGTACAATGACACATGGTCGATAAATTAGAATGATATGTTCGTCCACAGTATACAAGAGTTATCGACGGGGTAACCAACTCTAAGGCACATCATATGAAAAGATTTAACAACTGAGTCGTGCCTCTCTATTTGTGTCAAACCTGCCAGAGTATTTTCACCAGGGCTCTAGTGAAAGCAAGCTTTAACAAATAATTAGAGGCTTACAACATTGGTCTCTTGAGAATAGGTAGTCTCCTATGGCATTTTGACTAAGGGTAAAACCCTAATCATTCTCAAATTCAGATGGCTCGAAAGTCCCAATAGTAGTTTGTGGGGTCGAGAGGAGAATGAGTGACTCAATCACTTGACTAACCGGTGGTAGCTATACTTGTATATACAACTATCATAGCCATGGGGGTTACTCTGTATCTTTCTACCAATACGAGCTTTCGTCTCTTCAAATCAGTAAAAGACAAAAACACTAAGAGTTTAAGGGAGATGTTACTGAATACAATTACGTATTCAAAGGCGAATGCATAATTCAAGAGAATTGTCAAGCAATTACGGACGAGATCCTGGAGACATCTATATCTCAATCCACGTAGGGTAATTAGATGAAGAGCGAACCAATTACATCATGGTTGATCAGACCGTAATACAATAATTCTGATTAGACAATATGTTAGCGGGCGTCCCCAATAACATATATCTTGAATCAAGCTCGATAAAAGAGTAAGCTTGCAAAAACTAGGCTGTAATAGCAGCGTTGGTCAAGATAGTCAAGATACAAGTATGCGAGATTTTTGAAAAGAGGCACAAGTAGTTCGAGTTTAGAGAGAATCAAAACTTACCTGGTGTTCTTGCTTATACAGTCAATCCTACTATCTTCTATTCATAAGGCCTTAGTCGACTAATGGGTTATGGACTTATGAATTCTATACTCCAGGTAAACCTATTAGTGTCAGTCAGTTACCTCGTCAATGGATCACAAGGACCACGGAAGGTCAGGTTGGGAGACATGCTACCGAACTTACAGAGCTTCCACTAGTTTGGCTTTGGATCTTATGGGACAACATGCATTTTCCTGTCCTCTATGGTATCCTAAACTTGTAATCACATCTGAAATTATGTTACCGAGAATTATGCCTCGCCCATATACTCCGGCCGTGGTAACCCTTGGTTCGTAATTCAGATGTGATATGCTATCGGATACTCTACCTTATATTGACACACGGTATCTAAGATCTAAGAGGTCAATGAGAACATAGTTTTAACAATGTTCCATAAACTATGATTCTTCGAAATGATTTCAATTCTGGGGTTGTGCCTTACCAGTGCGCTGCCGGCTGCAGTGAACCCACACTCTCCACTCTCAGGTAATTGGCGATAGTGCGCTGCTGTCTAGCCATCACAGTCGTTAAATTACCCTAACTATACTCCTAAGAACTTCAAGGAGCTGTTAGAGATTCAAACTAGTTGACTATGGATAAAAGTGTAACATCTGCCTATAAATCTCAATCCTTAAAGTAAAAGACTGATCGAAGGAATATCTGAAGACAAGTGATAAGAACATCCTAATCTTTATCTCATATATATTTCAAATGGCTAGGAAAAAACTTTGAATCAAATCTAACTAAGGATTCATACAGGAATAACAGAATCATGAATTATAAACCAATTCCATACAGTAAAAATAGAATTTAAAACAGGCAATACTAACTTATGATATAAGATTTATATCTACATAAGCAAAAGAAAACTGAGTAAGTTATTCATATTATAGCCTTAATTCCGAGAAAGCCTAACTAATCGAGTGAGTAGTATACCCGTTGGATCATATCATCACATCAAAAGCAATAGTGTGTCTATAGGGATCTAGCAAGCTATCAGAATTTAATAATTCTAAATTGCATGGCCTATCTAACAACCTTAACTACCCGACGATCAATTTGAACAAGGGACTCCTAGTCCTAGTCATTCTCTTAAATTAATTAACTCTAATTCGTGAATGAGAATTTTCTAGTCGCAGGCTCGCAATAGTACAAATAACTTATGTACTATCACGAGTTCGCATGATTTGCGAAATACCTGCATGGGCCACCACAAAAACTTGTCACGATCCGCACCCGTTTTTTTTAACGGATACGAGACGTGTCCAAGCCAGCCTACGCCGCAGTGTCGGCGGTAGAACGCTGTATAGCCACAATGCTCAAAATTACAAGTATTGCTCATTCACAAAATTAATTTAATTTGTAATGATCTCAAGTTTTATATTTGCAAAAAATATAAACTTGTACAAATATATAATGACTACAACTCAACTATCTAGCTAGTCTCTAGGCTTCGGCTGCAAGTACACCCGTATTTCCATGCTAAGTGAATCCACGGCTAACCTGAAAAATATAATTTTCAGTCAGGAATGGAATGAGCACAATTCACTGAATGCAATTTCAAATAAAAAAAATGACTATATAACAAAGGTTAGACATCAATTACATGTTTTTGAAAATAACAGAAATACGGAAACCAATAGCAAATAAATAGACACAAAATACTTTTCCTGAAGTACCTTTGATATATGATCAGTCTGGGATACTACACCACGGTCTACGAGGTCTACTTGCATAAAAAATAAGCACTGTCTACGAGGTCTACTTGCATGAAAATAAGCATTGTCTACGAGGTCTACTTGCAAAAAAATAAGCACTGTCTACGAGGTCTACTTGCAGAAAAATAAGCACTGTCTACGAGGTCTACTTACAGAAAAATAAGCACTGTCTACGAGGTCTACTTGCAGAAAAATAAGCACTGTCTACGAGGTCTACTGCATGAAAATAAACACTGTCTACGGTCGGATCACACATCCTTGGTACTTCTCATTCCTGACTCAATAATTTATAATGAGTATAAATTCACATAACCAATGTCCAATCAATGAAATAAAGTAAGATCAATATCGAAATACAGACAATAAACTGTACTCGCCTGTGGTCCTGTGCTGGTGTAACCGATAATCTGAACCACTCAGAATGCCACAATAGTCAAAACTCGTACAACAGTCCCCGAAAAATGAAATAATTACCAATGTTCTTAGAATAGTAAAATAGCTAGGATCGCCTGTCCTTAAGTCCAATTCTGGATACAGGGGCAAAACGATAATTTTGGGCCAAAATGCGTCCGCCGTTGGACTCGCTTTGCACCGAAAAGCGTACCAGAGTCAACGGTCTCTAAAGTCATCAAACTACATGTCTACGGATCCAATTTTTTGATACGAACCCAACCGTATGTCCAAGTTGGATTCCGGCAGGCCGTGTACAAAATTGTCGGTTGAATCGGATCGTGGGGCCCACAAAACGGCGATCCGATCAACTGTCTCAGAATTGGACCAAACTTGTCATAGGACCAGAAATATGATATGGTCATGTTGGCGCAAGTTTTGTCTCGATCTGGCGAGCGTGCACAAAGTAATTTAGAAATTTGTACAGAGGCCGATACGGTGAATTTCGACGGATACGCATCAAATTCGTCGTGCACACGCAACCAATTTGAATTCCGTCAAAGCCCACACGACCACGAAGCGATACGCAGCTTTTGATGCTTTCGGTTCGCGACCACGTCGCCCGGATTGGCGGAATGCACGTCGTATCGAAGCATTTTTCAATATTTTAAAACAGGTTTTTGGCAAACTTCGGGATTTGATTTCTCGACGCAGAGTCGACGAAATTCGATTCTACAAAAAGAGAATTGAAGCCCTATAGGTTTCTAGGATTGCCTTCAATTAGATTTCTAAAAATCACTATGACCTGGCAAAATTTTCCTTCCAAGTCGAGTGCCTGGACTGTACTAATGTTCTGTTTTACACTATTATCCGCTCGACTTCGTGTCGATAATGCAGATGGGTTTTCCTACGATTATTGAAGTTATTTACTGGGATCTAAAGAGGGTCATGAGAGGTTCATACCAAAGTTCGTAGATCGACAAACGATCAATCGTGCTTTACAAAAATGCGTCGCGAAGTGCCCTTCCGCGGCTGCGATTGCTGCTGTCCCAGTCCGAGCGGCTTGCGCGCTCGCTGTCTCCGCGTGGACACGGCCGGCCGGCGGCGATGCACGGCGTCGCGGGTGGCCGCCCATGCGTTGGCAAGGCTGCGCTGGGGTCGGGGTTAGGGTTTGGAAAACTTTCGATCTCTCTCTCGTATATATGTCGCCATATATATACAAATACTAGCGCTCGGGTTGGGTTTTCTGTAACTCGGGTCTGCGGTGTTCGTAGTTGGGCTGAGATTACTCAGCTGAGCCCGATTCGCATGGGTGTTTGCAATTTATGTGGTTTGCTACAATGCTGTGCTGGGGGCTTGAGCAGATGGCTTGGCCCGAGCTCAGCTTGGGCTGGGATTGGCTTTTCTATTGTTCTTTATCCCCTTTTCCCTTTTCTTTGCTTTCTTTTCCTTTGTATCTTTTTTTTATATAATATATCTAATATATGCACAACATATAACATTCTCCATATATAATTAGCATCTTAATGCTATATATATTCTAGTAATAGTATATATATATATTAATTATATAAGTTATTTAATTACATAAATTTACTAAAACCCTTATATTAATTATAAATATAAAATCAGAAATATAAAACAATAGTGGTTTTGGTGAACCTAACCAGCATACTCTTTTCTGGCTCCGAAAACCATATAATTATTATAAAACACTAATACCAATTTTGTACAAATAATCAAATATCTAGAAAATATACGTCAAGTCCTAATTTAAATAAGAAATATTTGTACACACATAAATATTCCTACATGGTCTGTCTTTGGATGCACTGCATCACTACAAGGGCTTGGGCTCAGTTCGGGCTAAAATGGTATGACCGGTTCCCTAAAACTCAATAATATAAATAATAAATAATAAAACTTTGGTAAGGGTTAAGTCGCAACTTGGCCTGGTTTCCTAGTTAGGACATCGCTATGGCTGGGCCTTCCCTACCAGGGCTAATACACTAGTCAAAGCACGTCATTGCACTACCTGTGCCACGATTTCCAGTCACCGTGTACTCCAAAACTCCATCATGGCTAAAATTATCTACCATAATAATTAACTAAATAATTATTTATAAAATTCTAAAAATCACCATTTAATTCAAATAAATAAATACATAAAATATATTATCAAAATTCTTGGAAGAGGGGCTACAGTATTTTTGATTTATGTTTTATTATCGGATTTGTCTCCGATACAGTCTCGTTATGTATGTTCATTTGTAGACTTTAATTATTTCAGTGTTATTGATATCTTTCCTATTCATATCTTCCTTAGCTGTTTGTGATATGATTTGAGTACATTTGATATTATGGATCATTAGATGTTGTAGATAATTATTGGGTACTTGACGACATTCTACCACAGATACTACGGCATAGGCTGGGCATGGCCCACGTACTCGTGCCCGAATATCCGGGTGGTCTTGGTCTCTCCCGACAATCTAGTCATCCAGCATGCCTATTCCCGACAACCTAGTCATCCAGCGTGCCTATTCCCTCACAGAGCTGTGCTCCAACAACGTAAAGGAATACAATGCCCTCATTATAGGGCTCCAGTTAGCAAGACAACCGGGAATAGAATGCCTCGAGTCCTATGGTGATTCGAAACTCATCATCAACCAGGTCCGAGGATAATGTGAGGTCCACCATGAAGACCTGGTTTCCTATCATAAAGCAGCCTTGGACATCATCTCAACCTTCACCGGGTTCTTTATATAACATGTACCTCGGTTATAAAATCTGGAGGCAGATGCTCTGGCTGGCCTTGCTGCCTCTTTGGCGGCTCCTCCAGGGACTCAACACTGCATTACAATTATTGGCCAAGATTTGGTGTGTCCCAAAAACAATTTGTGCATGTGTCTGAACCATGCCATGCCAGCAGACGCCGGTGTCAATGTCATGCCCCAGTTCCAAAATTTCTAGAAACTTGGACGAGACGATGCCAGATATAATCTAGAATATATTCTCTAATTTAATAGACATACCCAGATGTGACTACAACCCTAACATCACATAACTATATGCCAAGTCAAATCTAAGCTAGAACTCTCTAAACTATTTTTTACACCGTCACACGTGCTCCTTGCATTGATAACTAGTCAACTGCGTAAGCCCGTGTCCATCATGAACTCATCCTCATTGACAGTGTCATGTAATAATACGTGTCAAGGTCTGGAAGATATAAAAATAACTCCACAACTTTAGGTAGGTCTACTATAAATAAGTCAACACAACTCACATCGACGCCTTCGTCGACTGCATCCGAGGCATTCTCAGACGCGACCATTGCACCCGAGGCATTGTATTTTAGCCATCCTTGATCCTTAAAAATTAGCATAACCTTTTATTCTTGCCCTTTTATTTGTTTATAAAACTTCATTTTGATCATTTCTCCATCCATATTTCACAACTCGACACTGGTACAATCATCGATCTATTTAAGGATATCCAACTTTCATTTTATTTCCATATTCAAATCTCGAATATATTTTTTATTTCATGCCATTTTACTGCTTGTTTGATCCCTGAAAATCTTTTACCATAGTCGTAATCCCGAGTCTTCAAATAGTCCTTGGAATTATTTCCTCTATCAACATATTTATAGGGCATAATCATTTTTTCAAGGTTCATGAGAAGGTACAATTCGAAAGGGATATATGAGAATATTAGATACTTATGTAGGTAATCACAGACTCACAAAGAAAATATAGGTACAATCATGATGATATTAGTCAATTTCTCTATAAGGAGATTATTACCAATTCTATATCAATATATCCTGCCTTCAATAAGGCAGTGGAAATGAATTGTCAGATAAATCTAAGGTGGAGTGGTATATAGAAAATTTAAGTCATAGCGACGAGCCAGAAAAATTGGAATAGAAAAGAGCTGGTCTTATGAGGATTTGGACAATAAGCACAAGGAGACGTATATAATAAAAGGAATTAAATTTTGAAAATTATGGCAAGACTAGTGAAGAAATAAGATATTCTCATTCGCATAACATAGGGTATGTAATCACAAAGAGAGGATAGGGGTACGATCTATAGCAAAAATACAACTTCTGGTTACTAGAATAATAGTGAGTTTAGGATAACCAAACATGATGAAGAAATTCCACACCAACTTGGATAATGGTATAGTCTATCTACACTAATTTCCTAGGATAACATTGGAGTTCTAAGGATGCGAATAGCAAAACTTAAGCAATAATTTAACTTATATTATTTTATAATCCCTATATTATTTCTTCTCTCCAAAGAGTTCACTCAATCTTATGACCAGGTTTCCTCAAATGACGCTTCCAACACCATTGTATTTTAGCCATCCATGATCCTTAAAAAATAGTATAGCTTTTTATTCTTGCCCTTCTATTTGTTTATAAAACTTTATTTTCAATCATTTCTCCATCCATATTTCACAACTCAACACTGGTATAATCATCGATCTATTTAAGGATATCCAACTTCCATTTCTTCTAATCTAGTGATAGTCTTCTTGGCTAATCTACTGCCCATTTTCATATTTATTTTCAATACAAGTATAAGTCATGATTATTTCCTCCAAGTAAAAATTTACGAGCAAACTTAGGTCTAATAGTTAGTACAATTCTCATCAATTCCTTCTATCCTTGTCATATCTTCTAGAAGGCTTTGTATCAGTGATCATATTATTTGTTTAGGAAGCTATGAATAATTCGAAAGTCCAACGGTATAAACTTTCAGACGGTATCGCCAGTTCTTTCGGCCATGATGAAAAATTCTAACTTATGCTTCTAACAATTCCTGATAATTAAGCAAAACTTTTAATTTCACTCAATTTGCTAGAGTAGACGGTAGTAATTTTATATCCATTGATAAGAGGAAAAATCCTTTTATAACTAAATCTCATATGTAAAATCCAACTACCATTCTGTTCTAACCTGTTTATCTCTTAGAGGCGTCTACCCTAACCATTCATGACAAAGATAATTACCAACTTCAGAAATATTTCATCAACCTGTGATATTCAATGTTAACATAACCGAAGGAATTCCATAAAGCACGAGTGTTCGTCCTTCCAAAATAAGGAAAACAGAGATTCAATCACAAGGACTTAAAGGAGGTACAATATGATACAAACACGAGTTTAAAGGGTGATAATTAATTCAAGGGAAGTTTCAATAACAATTATGGATTGAGATCCTAATATATTTATCCTAATGCAGGCTCGTTTGGTATAGTAATGTAATCGAAACGATATTATCTCGACCTGCATGGGCCACCATAAAAATATTTTACGCCCCAGTTCCAAAATTTCTAGAAACTTGGATAAGACGACGCCAGCTAATACGATCTGGAATATGTTCTCCAATTTAATGGACATACCCAGATGTACTACATTGTAAAATATACTAGGCATATGCTATCTCAACTACTCTCAATCCACATGTAAGTAAATAGAGTAAGAATGGACATCATGTACAATAGTCGGTCGCCCTATGACAAACATGTCCGAGCAAACTCTAAGAAGAGCGAGCTTGCAAAACTAAACTACAACAGCAGGTAACATGCAATAGAAGGATAATAGATTAACAAATAAAGATAAACATCTAGCTACAATATACTTGAATATCCGACGTTCCCATCGTCAGCTCCAACAAGTCACCATATCAACCAACTCTGCAATCTGGCAGAAAACCAGGTACCCAGAGGGACGTAACAAGATACAAAGTACACGCCATAAAGTAAATACTGTATAAACATAAAGGTGTACTAACCATCTATGTGAATGCACTTGAGGATAACTTAGAAACGTATGGGTAGGACAAGCTCAATAGTAATCTCTGGCATAGCCCCTGGCTAGATACCGTATATATACTAACATATATCATCAATCGACATCGCGTAGTGCTAGCGACCATCGCCAGATATACCGACAACATATATAAACAATAACGCATACAACGTTATTGAGCCACTAGAAACATGTAATCATAACTCCGTATTTTCATCCAAAAACTATGGCAGACTAATTTGCTGTCCCATACACCTACTAATGATCCTCCCTTCCCAAATGCCAATGCACAGGTTTTGACTACAACCTGAATATCTCATAACTATATGCCAAGTCAAATCTAAGCTAGAATAGTCGACTGGGTAAGCCCGTGTTAATCATGAACTCATCCTCACTGACTGTGTCGTGTAATAATACGTGTCAAGGTCTGGGAGATATAAAATAACTCCATAACTTTAGGTAGGTCCACTATAACTAAGTAAACACAACTCCCATCGACGCCTTCGTCGACTGCACCCGAGGCATTCTCAGATGCGACCATTATACTACAACTAGAACAGAGAAACATGATAATAATACAGTAAAAATTAGGCACGGTATACTTGCCTGGAATCCCAAGATGTGGATCCAACGGTCCTGCTTCTGTCTCCGCAACCGATTTGCCCTGTGTTCCTATTTATTTAATAAGTCTACATCAGAATCTATTTAGAGTTACTACACATTAACAAAAACATTAAAGATATATAAATAAATTAGATTATAAAATATTAGGCTTCGTCTAGAACTAGTTCTGACTAATGGTTTGTTACGGCTAGAAATTGTCCAAATGACAGAAATATCGTTCGTGTGGCCAATCCTATAGCTTACCAACCTGTTAGTCAAACATTTTAACAATATCTAAGGGTTAACTATGAGTCCAAAATGTTAATTACTCACTCGCAAAGGTGCGACAACTCAACTACAATTGAAAAGTTTAACTCTAGCCCAAACCTAAAAGTCAAACCTGTGTCGAGTATGAATATTCTAGGACATGAACTATATGATAAAGATAGGTTTCCTAGAAAGGATTAGGGGGCTAAATACATGCCTAAATTTTTACATAAGTTTGAATAAAATGGCATTACAAAATATTATACAAAACATGATTTGAACCTAATTTGTCAAGTCTGAATTCAACGTTTCGGTGCCCTAAATCATAATTTAAAGCATATAAATTAAGGAAAGTCCATAGAAAATTTATATGGCCTCAAAGGTGTTTGTTTTAGGGTCAGTATAATCTAGGCTTTAGGGCAAGAACATTAAAATTTGCACATAAAATGTCATGTGCAATCACAGCATATCAATTCTGGAATCAGTGGACAAGGTGTCAAAAAGTGACATTATCATCAATATTTTCCAAAATATTATACAGTGAAAATTTAGGGCAATAAAGGGGACATATTTAGGTATCATTTTATGTGGGTTTCATGAACATACATTAATTAAAGTCGTGCAAAACAACGTACAGACATCGATGAACAAGTCTGAATGTATAGTTTAAACGTGCGTTCATCAAGTTTAAACATCATTTTTTATGTTAACATTTGATTTCTACCTAGGGTAATGAAGTATATAGTTGTTCCCTATGTTGTGAATCATAAAAGTGAAGACAACATAGGGTACATACTTATTTTTAAGGGCACGGACAGCGGTAATTTCCACAGGACTCCGTTTGTGCACTCTGTGCTTTAGGGCCTCTACGGAAGGTTAAATGAAATAAAGATACAGCAAATCATATATGAAATTGAATATAATTGAAAGAGGAACGCGATAAAAAAGGTCCAGAGGAGTTTTACCTAGTGGTTTGGGTTGTGCACCACGTTCTTTGCACAGTTCGTTCAATCAGCCACCCTGCTGGACACTTTCTCGTGCATCATCGATTAAGGGTACAAAACACAAAGAACACCCTATGAAAAAATATATGGTTGGAAAGATAAGAGGTAGAGGAAGAAGTTTGTGAAGGGGTTAAGGGGCTTACCAAATTATTTAGGGGCGCAAACTGTTGTAGAAGACAGCCCTTTGCCGCAGAATTTCAGCACCTCCCGGCTGAATGTAGGTGCACTTGTGGAGGATGAATGTAGTTGAAAAATGGATTGTAAGTGACTTGGAAAGGACATGGGGCTGTAGGGGAGGTTGTGAGGGAGTAGAACCTTGAAATAGGGAGATTGGGATGAAGTTTAATGGTAGTTTTAGCAATTACCAAAGAGGTGTTCCCTCCAAAAACCATGAGCACACAAAGGGGGTTGCCAACTTATATAAGCTACTGTCCCACTTATTTGCTGCAGTCCACTAGATGTTTGGGTGCATTAGTTTGGTCTAAGTACACTAGGTTGAGGTTAACTAAGTCCCATTTAGGTTAGGTTGGGTTGGTGGTCATTTCGTTCACCTATTTGAGCTAAACCTATGCACATACATCGTCGGAATCGAAAGGATTGACCCATTTGTATGTGGTTGTGCATACTATGTTTTGGTCCATAAATTAGGTTCAAACCCTCTAGGTTTTAGTTAAGGAAGTCCACAATATGTTAGGATCGAGTTAGGGTACCATTGGGCTCTTATATCGTGCTATTTTAATGCAACGGTAGACTTATGTAGCTTACTAGGCTAGTTTAGTCAGAAAAATATCCTAGTAGTTTATGGGTGTTTAGGGAGTGTGTAGGGGTCCATTTTAGTGGGACATAATCTACGTAAGTCTTCTAGATTTAGTCTAGATCATGATGCTCCTATGGATCGAAAGGTTTCGGTCAAAATTATGCTCCTAATTTCGTATAGAACGGACATAGGTATATGGTCAAATATTAAAATACGATTTTATATGTGAATGTCATGCTATTAAAATGAAGCACAAGGAGACGTGTTTGAGTAGGCATGAATGGTACTCATGTAGAGGGGCTCGACTAGGTCATGTATACAAATTTTTTTGGAAGAAAATAGCTAGTGTTGTGCTACTTATAGCAAGGCTACGAAAAAGAGTATATAAGTCAATTAATAAAATAATGCATACTAATAATTATTTTTTAATTCTAATAAATAATCAAAAACTCTAATATTAAACTATATTATTTTTAGAGGGGTTTACAATCTATCCACCTTAGAAAATTTTGTCCTCGAGATTAAACTATAGCACGATATAAAGGATAAGAAAATTAATCTTGGAAGAACTCTGTTACCACTAGTCGTATCGGATTTCTTCGAAGGATAGGGTACACGGATATCAATAGAATCCTAGTTGACGTCACAATCTAAGAGCTCGGGTAGGCTTAGTTTGTGTCACTATCCAACTTATAGGAATTAAGTTGATAACGAAAACTCTAGTCATAATTTTTTTTGCAAGGTTCATGAGAAGGTAAGGGGATATATGAGAATATTAGATACTTGTAGGTAATCACAGACTCACAAAGAAAATATAGGTGCAATCATGATGATATTAGTCAATTTCTCTATAAGGAGATTATTACCAATTCTATATCAATATATCCTGCCTTCAACAAGGCAGTGGAAATGAAATGTCAGATAAATCTAAGGTGGAGTGGTATTTAGAAAATTTAAGTCATAGCGACTAGCCATAAAAAACTTGGAATAGAAAGGAGCTGGTGCTTATGAGGATTTGGACAATAAGCACAAGGAGACATATATAATAAAAGGAATTAAATTTTGAAAATTATGGCACAACTTGTGAAGAAATAAGATATTCTCATTCACATAACATAGGGTATTTAATCACAAAGAAAGGATAGGGGTACGGTCTATAGCGAAAATACAACTTCTGGTTACTAGAATAATAGTGAGTTCAGGATAACCAAACAGGATGAAGAAATTCCATACCAACTTGGACTATGGTATAGTCTGTCTACACTAATTTCCTAGGATAACATTGGAGTCCTAAGGATGCGAATAGCAAAACTTAAGCAATGATTTAGCTTATATCATTTTATAATCCCTATATCATTTCTTCTCTCCAAAGAGTTCACACAATCTTATGACCTGGTTTCCTCAAAAGACGCTTCCAATACCATTGTATTTTAGCCATCCATGATCCTTAAAAATTAGCATAGCTTTTTATTCTTGCCCTTTTATTTGTTTACAAAACTTTATTTTCAATCATTTCTCCATCCATATTTCACAACTCAACACTGGTTCAATCATTGATCTATTAAAGGATTTTCAACTTCCATTTTATTTCTATATTGAAATCTCGAATATATTTTTTATCTCATGCCATTTCCCTGCTTGTTTCATTCCTAAAAATCTTCTACCATAATCGTAATCCCGAGTCTTGAAATAGTCCATGGTAATATTTCCTCTCTCAACATATTTATAGGGAACAATAATTTCTTATATTTTGCTATTTCATCATAAATCTTGTACTATATTTCTCAATCTAAGATTCTTTTCCTTTCCTTGAGTATCGGTTCTAAAATTGAATTTATAGACCATAACTTGCTTAAGTCATGCACTTTCTATAATCCTCATCACGTCGTTATGGATGATTATTACTATAATCCTTGCCTCAATCTCATTTTACTTTATTACAATCCTTATTTTTCTTCTTTCTTCAAATCAAAGTTTTTCTTGCGATTCATTCTTGCCTCTTTTTAACCATATTACTTAAACATAGTAATCCTCTTATTATTATTTTCATTTATAATAATCATCTATACCTTGATTCTAATATAATTGCTCAAGTCATAATGTTTTGGGGATTCCTACCTAATCTGTATCGATCAAAGGATATTCATAACTATGGTTTCTAGTCTAAGTTCCCTATCTCAAATCTCGATTTCTTATTTATGACTACTCACGGAAGATAGAGATGTCGCGATCAATCCTTAAACCCTATATTACACTCCTATAAGTTATACTCTAAATATTCTAATTCGTACGATTCAAAATCTACCAATACTAACTACCGATAACTACTATACAGTCTTTATAAGTACCCCGAATCCTTCTTATGACAAACTTACTAGGTGAGGGCCGAGGCTAAGTTAGTCAGGTACCTAGATCCAATACTCCGAACATTTACTATTGGGTAATTGTCAACTCATGGTTTTGGTTGGTCTTCCAATACTAGTCTAATCCTTCGATTTAAATGTCTATCTAGCTCTAATACAACTTATCTCTTCTATCCAATATTCCTTTGCACTATTTTTCTTTCTTCGTCTCTACTATCATAACATAAAATTCTTATATGATCATCTAATATATATCTTCCTCGGGTGAGTTCTTTTAACTAAAATACTATCATATTCTAATTTCAATTCCTTTATAAGCACAATATTATGATCATAACCTCCAAATAATTTCTCAACTCATTTTAATTATAGAATTTTGTACCAACTTTTGTCTAGTACTAAGTATAGGGCTTATTGATCCACTCTATCCACAAAATCTCAAGTCGTACTGTCCAAGTCTTCAATATCGTATCGTTTTGCTCCTATATGATGATCCAAAATCTAGTGGTAGTCTTCTTGGCTAATCTACTGCCCATTTTTACATTTATTTCCAACACAAGTATAAGTCATGATTATTTCTTCCAAGTAAAAATTTACGGGCAAACTTAGGTCTAATAGTTAGTACAATTCTCATCAATTCCTTCTATCTTTTTTATATATTGTAGAAGGCTTTGTATCGTTGATCATATTATTTGTTTCGGAAGCTATGAATAATTCGAAAGTCCAACGGTATAAACTTTCAGATCGTATCGCCAGTTCTTTTGGCCATGATGAAAAATTCTAACTTATGCTTCTAATAATTCCTGATAATTAAGCAAAACTTTTAATTTCACTCAATTTGCTAGAGTAGACGGTAGTAATTTTATATCCATTGATAAGAGGAAAAATGCTTCTTTAAATAAATCTTATATGTAAAATCTAACTACCATTCTGTTCTTACCGGTTTATCTCTTAGAGGCGTCTACCCTAACCATTCTTGACAAAGATAATTACCAACTTCAGAAATATTTCTTCAACCTATGATATCCAATGTTAACATAACTGAAGTAATTCCGTAAAGCATGAGTATTCGTCCTTCCAAAATAGGGAAAGACGAGATTCAATCACAAGGACTTCAAGGAGGTACGATATGATACACACACGAGTTTGAAGGGTGATAATTAATTCAAGGAAAGTTTCAATAGCAATTATGTATTGAGATCCTAATATATTTATCCTAATGCAGGCTCGTTTGGTACAGTAATGTAGCCAAAATGATATTATCTCGACCTGCATGGGCCACCACTAAAATATTTCACGTTCCAGTTCCAAAATTTCTAGGAACTTGAACGAAACGATGCCAGCTAATACGATCTGGAATATGTTCTCAAATTTAATGGACATACCCAGATGTACTATGTTATAAAATATACTAGGCATATGCTATCTGAACTAGTCTTAATCCACATGTAAGTAAATAGAGTAAGAATGGACATCATGTACTATAGTAGGCCGTCCTAAGATACACATGTCCGAACAAACTCTAAGAAGAGTGAGCTTGCAAAACTAGACTACAACAATAGGTAACACGCAATAAAAGGATAATAGATGAACAAATAAAGATAAACATCTAGCTACAACATACCTAAATACCCAACATTCCCATAATTAGCTCCAACAAGTCACCATATCAACCAACTCTGCAATCTGGTAGGGGACCAGGTCCTCAGAGGGACGTAACAAGACACGAAATACATGCCACAAAGTAAATACTATATAAACATAAAGGTCTACTAACCATCTATGTGAATGCACTTGAGGATGGCATTGGAACGTATGGGTAGGACAAGCTCAATAGTAATCTCTGGCATAGACCCTGGCTAGATACAGTATATACACTGACATATATCATCAATCGGCATAGCGTAGCGCTAGCCACCATCGCCTGATATACAGACAACATATATAAACAATAACACATACAACGTTATTGAGCCACTAGAAATATGTAATCATAACTTTGTATTTTGATCTAAAGACTACGGCAGACCAATTTGGCTGTCCCATATGCCTACTAATGATCCTCTCCGCCCAAATACCAATGCGCAGGTTGTGACTACAAACTGAACATCTCATAACTATATGCCATGTCAAATCTAAGCTAGAACTCTCTAAACTATTTATTACACCGTCACACGTGCTCCTTGCATCGATAACTAGTCGACTGCGTAAGCCCGTGTCCATCA
Source organism: Iris pallida (assembly GCA_029216955.1). Lineage (NCBI taxonomy): Eukaryota > Viridiplantae > Streptophyta > Magnoliopsida > Asparagales > Iridaceae > Iris > Iris pallida. The sequence goes on along the minus strand of JANAVB010024400.1, from coordinate 10,110,886 downwards.
TGAACTACTCATCCTCACTTACAGTGTCGTATAATAATACGTGTCAAGGTCTGGAAGATATAAAAATAACTCCATAACTTTAGGTAGGTCCACTATAACTAAGTCAACACAACTCACATCGACGCCTTCGTCGACTGCACCGAGGCATTCTCAGATGCGACCATCACGCTACAACTAGAACAGAGAAACATGATAATAACATTGAAGTTTGATATAGTAAAAATTAGGCAAGGTATACTTACCTAGAATCCCAAGATGTGGATCCAACGATCCTGCTTCCGTCTCCCAAAATAACATTGAAGTTTAATACAGTAAAAGTTAGGTAAGGTATACTTGCCTGGAATCCCAAGAAGTGGATTCAACGGTCCTGCTTCCGTCTCCGCAACCGACTTGCCCTGGGTTCCTATTTATTTAATAAGTCTACATCAGAATCTATTCTAGAGTTACTACACATTAACAACAACATTAAAGATATATAAATAAATTAGATTGTAAAAGATTAGGCTTTGTCTTTAACTAATTTAGATTAATGGTTTGTTATGGCTAGAAATTGTCCAAATGACAGAAATATCCTTCGTGTGGCCAACCCTATAGTTTACCAACCTATTAGTCAAACATTTTAACAATCTCTAAGGGTTAACTATGAGTCCAAAACATTAATTATTCACTCAGAAAGGTGCGACAACACTACTACAATTGAAAAGTCTAACTCTAGACCGAACCTACAAGTCAAACCTATGTGTCAAGTACGAATATTGTAGGATATGAACTATATGATAAAGATAGGTTTACTAGTAAGGATTAGGGGGCTAAATATATGCCTAAAGTTTTACATAAGTTTGACTAAAATAGCATTACAAAATGTTATGCAAAACGTGATTTGAACCTAATTTGTCAAGTCTGAATTCAACATTTCGGTGCCCTAAATCATAATTTAAAGCCTATAAAATTAAGGAAAGCCCGTAGGAAACTTATATGGCCTCAAAGATGTTTGTTTTAGGGTCAAGTTCATCTAGGTTTTAGGACAAGAACATTAAAATTTATACATAAAATGTCGCGTGTAATCACAGCGTATCAATTCTAGAATCAGTGAACAAGGTGGCAAAAAGTGACATTATCATCAATATTTTCCAAAATACTTTATAGTGAAAATTTAGGGCAATAAAGGGGACATATATTCATTTCATGTGTGTTTCATGAACAAAACATTAATTAAAATCATGCAAAACAACGTACAAACAGTGATGAACAAGTCTGAATGTATACGTTTAAAAGTGCGTTCATCAAGTTTAAACATCGTTTTTCATGTGAAAGTTATAGTTTCTACCGAGGGAAATGAAGTATATAGTTGTTCCCTATGTTGTGAATCATAAAAGTAAAGAAAATATAAGGTACATACCTATTTTTAAGGGCATGGACAGCGATAAATAGTGGTGATACAAACGGCGACCTCTACGGAAGGTTAAATGAAATAAAGATATAGCAAATCATATGTGAAATCGAAGGTAATTGAAAGAGCAACACGATGAAAAAGGTTCAGAGGAGTTTTACCTAGTGGTTTGGGTTGTGCACTACGTTCTTTGCACAGTTCGTTTAATCAGCCACCTTGCTGGACACTTTCTCGTGCATCATCGATTAAGGGTACAAAACACCAAGAACACCCTATGAAAAAATATATGGTTGGAAAGATAAGACATAGAGGAAGAAGTTTTGTGAAGGAGTTAAGGGGCTTACCAAATTTTTTAGGGGCACAAACTGTTGTAGAAGACAAACCTTTGCAGTAGAATTTCAGCACCTCCCGGCTGAATGTAGGTGCACTTGTGGAGGATGAATGTAGTTGAAAAATTGATTGTAAGTGACTTGGGAAGGACATGGGGATGTAGGGGAGGTTGTCAGGGACTGGCAGTTTTTGTTTACAGACTTTGTAGCCGACGGAATCCTCCCAGACGACCCCAAGGAAGTCATGTCTGTCAAAAGGCGTTCTCTCCGATTCTACTACAATACAGCAACCAAAATGCTGTATCACTATTCTTACAATGGGCTTTTTCTTCGATGTTTATCAAATGAGGAGGCGGTCGAAGCTCTTCAGGAGGCCCATGACGGTACCTGTGGAGCTTATCAACCTGGTTCTAAGCTGCAGGATCGACTCTGACGTATGGGCTATTACTGGCCTATTATGATGGCAGACGTTATTGAGTATGCTAAAAAGTGTCGTGTCTTTCATTTGTACGTTGACTTCATCCACCGAACCTCAGAGTTTCTTTACCCTATCATTGCCTCCTGGCCATTTGAAGCCTGGGGTATGGACATCGTTGGATCGACTACCCCTCCGTCATCAAGAGGACATCGCTTCGTCTTAGCAATCATCGACTACTTCTCTAAATTGGCGGAGGCGGTTCCTCAGTCAGAGGTAAAGAGCTCAAATGTGATCAGCTTCATCAAGTATCACGTTATCTACCATTTCGGGGTACCCCGGAGGATCATCCACGACAATGGTCTGCAATTTATAAGCCATGCGTTCAGTAGATTCTATGAAAAGAATTACATCCAGAACGTAGCTTCGACAACTTATAATCCGACAGCAAACAGATTGGCTAAAGCTTTCAACAAAACAATCGTCAAATTACTCAAGAATATTGTGTCATCTAGCAAACTTGACTGGGACGAGAAGCTAGGTGAATGACTTTGGGCCTACCGCACAACGATACAGACTCCGACGGGCAACACACCATTCTTTATGGTCTACGGGAGCGAAGCCGTGCTTCCTCTCGAAATCTAGATCCCCTCACTACGGGTGGCTATTACGAACCAGCTAACAGAGGAAGACAATCAACGTCACCGGTTGCAGGAGTTAGAGGTACTGGACGAAAAATGCCTCTTGGCTCTACAACGCATCGAACTCTACCAGGCTCGCATTTCACAGGTTTTCAACAAGAAGGTCAAACAAAGGACCTTCCAAGTGGATGATCTTGTTCTGTTAGTCAGAAGACCAATGGTGATGAATCATAAAATACTAGAGAAATTCGAACCCAAATGGGAAGGTCCCTTTATCATTGAGATGGTGTACTCTAACGGTGCTTACAGACTCGCAAAACCTAACGGGGACTAGTTCATGATGCCAATCGATGACAAGTTCCTAAAGAAGTACTATCCTTGAAATCCCTCAACATGTACTTTTCACCCCTTGATTATGAATGTCCCTGGAGCCCAGCTGCTCCAGTACATTCCCTCATCATCTTTCCAGTAGAAAACATTCAAGTCCATATTACCTCAGAGTTGTTTTTCTATATCCCCGTAAAGCTAAATCATACCCTTCCGTAAGATGACGCCAAGATCTATGTTTACCATGTCCACATTACGTATGAGTAAACATCCATTCAACAACCCCCTGTGTTGTTACATCTCATCCATAGAACGTCTACGTCCATATCACCTTTGAGTTGTTCTTTGTATCCCTACAGAGTCCGTTCTTACCACGTCCATATCACCTCAGGGTAAAAAAAACTCTACCACCAACCCCATGTTTACCATGTCCACATTACCTCTGAGTAAACATGTTAGTTTCCTCTCTCAACTTATTATCTGTACCTAAAAACCAAGGTGCACCAAAGATAATAAGTCCACAAAATCATAAGTTCATGACAAATAAGCTAGCAAAAGTTTTTTTATTTCTTCTTCATCAATAAAAGAAAATGGGCTACATTAAAAAAAAAAGGAAAACATACTACATCTCAAAACGACAAAATCAAAGAAAAAAGGTACAAAAGGAGAACAAAAGCTAAAGGTCAGCAGACAGTTTGTCGATTCGACGCTTCAAAGCCTCGACCCTGGTTTCGACAGTCACCATGACCCGACATTGAGCTTCACGACACATTGCTTCCTTATCCTCGGAGGCAATATCAGCTACATGATTGTCATCTAGCTCCTTCGTCTGGTGGAACAGGTAGGCAATATGGCGAGTAAACTTTGTTGCTTCTTCTTTAAGTGCGATATGGGCAGCTTGTGCTCGTTTAGACTCTTCCAAGAGTTGGGTTCGTTACACCTACATCATGCGAATCTAGACATCAACCTCAGCCAGGTGGACATCCAGAGATTTCCACAGACCTACCTTCTCCTCTATAGCTGAAGGTAACTCTTGTTCTTTTGCCTTAACAACGGCCAATTCCTATACCTAGATGGCCATAGTGGCCAAGTAGGGTGATTCAGCCTCAACCGCTAACTTGTCCTACTCCTCTTCTATCAAAGCAGAAAGATCGTTTCACTAGATGTTCTGAAGCTCAGTAAGATGATGGTCGAGCTCAGCAATGGAAGCCTCCAAAATCTCAACCATAAGGTCATAATCCTGGTGAGATCGGATCAACCCGATGTACGGGATCGCCAATGCCTTGGCCGTCGCAAAGCTCCCACCTTTCTCTAGAACTATGGACACTCCCTTCCTCAACATCTTATACACAGTCTCAACGATAAACTTAACGTATTTGTCTGCATCGGCCAATAATTGAGGCATCATAGGGGGAGTCGTCAGAATCCCTATATGAATATGGGAAATAGTTGAACTCGTAGATGGCACAACGTCTCGGCCCGACGGAGCAGTCGTCACCCCGTTCGTCGAACCTCCGACAACCGAAGCTATAGGGTTCGGGTCCCCTTGAGGAGACTTTGACCCGAGTATCTCTAGAATCTCAACATTCATGGGCTCTGTCCGACCAGCAACAGTGTCAGTGCCGGAAACCATGATAGTCGAATTTCTCGAAGGACCCAACACAGTCTCCCAAGTATTTTGGGCAGAAGGAGACTCTTCTATCATAAGGCCCTTTTCTTTGTCAAGATCTACCCCGGAGGGTCCGCCAACATTAAGGCCCACCGTAGCAGACTCAAAATAGCACCTGCTGTCGGGGTAGGTTCCTCCACTCCACCTTCTGACAGAGGAACATGCACAGGATTTGGAGCCAACAGGGCATCCCCCATCTCACTTTCCGTTGGGACATGAGTAGGACTCGATAATGGAGTCGGTTCTTCCGTCTCAACCTCCATCACCCGGGTAGGTGTATGACTCGATTGCAAAATCGGTTCCTTCCTACCAGGCTCAAGGGAGAGCTCGACCACAATCACCCTGGTCTGATCCTCTCCACCCATTGTAGAGTCCCCCTCTACATCTTCAACAACATCATCTGGGACGTATTATAAAGAAGATGAGTCCCAATCAACTTCTTCCTCCAGAGGATTTTATGCAACCGTCTCCTCTCGGGTCTGGACAACAGTCTCCTCACTTGTGCCCATAGCCAGTTGCTCCACTACCCACGAAGGCCCCGATTGATCCCCCGAATAGTCAACGGGGGTTGTTTGATGTTTTCGGATGCCACCACATCAACAGAATCATCCTCAGTATAATCAAAAGCGGCAGGAACATCCACTTGAATGACGTTATCTGGGTCTCCTCCACCAGAGACTTCACGATGGGAGGAATATGCTCTTCCGAAGAGATGGCAACTTCCTTCTTAAAAGGTTCGTTCGGAGTCCTGGACTTCTTTTTTTGTCACCTCCTGCAAACCAAGAGTAAATACAAATAAGAAGAGAAAGATCATTTTGACTTCTTAAAAGCTGACGTTGATCCACTTACCATTGCGGGAGTTGGCTCTATTGGTCCCCCTGCGAGTAAAACTTTGGTAGCTCCTGACTTGGCTGCTAAAACTTTTCTTGGCCTCCTGGGCGCAGAAGGACCCGCATCCGTTGAGGCGCGCCTCTTCAACTGAGTATCCGCAGATTCCTCCCGTGAGCCCTCCGCTCGTGTTACTGGGGATACTGCCTGTAACTCCTCTTCCCGAATTTTTTTAAAATTTTTATTTTATTTTAATCATGTGTTGACCTAAACTATCATTGAAGCATATAAACGTTGCTTTGTTGCTATTTTTATTTTGACAACTAGTTTTAAATTAATAGTTGGAAAATAGCTTCTAGTTAAAAAAAAACATTATTCGAAATTTTGTTATGAATTTCAAAAGGATTTTGGTCATCAATTTTGAGATTTCAAAAGATTGGTCTCGAAAATGTCTCCTTAAAATCATTACGCATTTCGAAACAATAGGAAGATTTTTACAAAGTATTTTTAAATTTAGTATTTGGATTTATAAAAAAATATTTTTACGATTATCTGACACCATCGACTATTTTAGAAAATATATTAGATAACATCAAAACATGTTTGATTAGGTTTGATTATATATAAATTAATTTAATAGGTAATATCAAACATAGTCTTAAATGATTTTTGTAAAACGGTTTATTAAGATTCGAGGTTCGATTTGAATAATGCTAAATATCAAGTTTAAATTTATTTATGTAATCATTTATGAGTAAGATTGGATTTATTCTGTTTTCTTTTAAATTCTTATAATTTTAAGAAAATTAAGATTTGATTAATATATGTTTTAAATATTGTTTACGATAACTATTTGTAGCTTTGAATAAGGGAGGGGGAGAGTATAAAGGAATATTCAAATTCCCTCTACTGCGTTCACACTTTGAGAACTAGAATTTGATCTCTTCAAATCCTCCTAAGATTAACATCAATCCAAACCCGATGAAAGCATCAACCGACCTCTCTCCTCTTATAAAAACCCTACGAAAATACATCCTCTTGGATACCACATAACTACGCAAGGGACTTGCTCGACCATGGCAGTTCCTCCACCCCGCTGTGGTCAGCCACCCAATTTTTCTGCAGCGGCCGAGACCCGACCTTCTCCCGTTGACCACCAAGGCCGACTTCACCAAAGCCAGAGTCGGTGTCCGTGCCGGCCACGTCCACTGCTGCACATCTTCACGCCACCGCTCGACCCCATCTTCCCAGCACTTCGAGCAACTCCGTCGACCGCAGCTTGGCCGAAGCCGCGTCCCTCCCTCCGCACTGGTATGTGCCGTGCGCTCCGCTCGGACCGACGTCACCTCCGGCCCAACCCCGGTTTCGCGTTTCCGCGCCGTGCGGCTGGCCACCGTACTTGGCCGCCAGCATCAAGCACCGAGCGCCCAAGCCTCGTCAAGCTCGATCGCGACCTCTCTCTCACTCAATTTCTCCTCTCCCTTACCTTCTTCTTTGGAGAAGAAGTGTCAGCCTCTGGTATTCTCTCACTCTCTATCTCCTTTCTCTTTCATGAATTGGGTTTTTATCCTTTCTGTATTGTTCGTTCACTGGGAAAACAAAGGGATGAGAGGGAGAGTAGCCATCAATGCTATTATTATTTTAATATTTCATTCATTAATTTGGAACTATAAAAAGGGGAAGAGTAGTAATGGGAATCTATCCTGTGTATTATTACCACTTTATATTATATGTACTAGCATATGTGCACGTGCCTTGCACGTATTTTAACATTTTTTAATTAGTTTAGGAAGACTTTTTAGGAAGACTAAAGGGTAGTCTTCCTAATTACTAAGTTATCCTTATTAAAATTAATGAACTATTTTTAATTAGTATAAGTATGTAAGGGTATTTTCGGAATTCAAAAGTTTCACCATCTAAGTTTTCCTATTATATAGTAGAATAGATGTGTATAATATTCCTTAAATGCAATATTATTTGTATTAAAAGTCTTTATTGTAATCTTTATTTTGATAGAAATGGACAGCCAGGTTGGGCCCACAGGGAAATGAGGGTTGAGTTTTAATAGCTTGAATTATTTTTATAAATATCTTGGGTTATTATGGGATTGAGTGTATATGGCTGTGAGTATACTATTATTTTGGATCTTTATGCTAAATTAAAATATATTTATTTGGGCTCTTAGCCCAGTATTAGTTTTGGCCATACTGGCTAGTTGGGTTTAAATATATTAAATTTGAAAATAATAAGAGGCTTCTAATTAATATTCTCAAAACCTATACATTCATATACGGTATTTAGCTTCTAAATTAAGTTTGGTCTCTCTATAAAATATAAATGATTTTGGGTCTTATACTTTAAGAGTAATTTTATATTTACTTTTGAAATTATTATTACTAAGAATATTTCATCCTGGTTAAAAAGATTGTGTTGGGCCAATGTTTGTTATATATATTCGTTAAAAAGGAAATTGGGCATGTATGGTTAGTAGACTTTTAGCTATAAAAACTTTTACATTAGATTTTTATATAAGTTTATTTTAGAGTTTACTAGTAAGCATATTTTAGAGCCAAGTTATAAATATTGGCTATTCATTTGAGCTTTGTAATTTTGAGCTTTATATAAGTTTCTAATATTATAAATATTTCTAGAAATATCTTGACAAAATATTTTTTAGTAAGTTTCTGAAAGAATGATAATTTATAAATAGTTTATAAATATACATATTATTTGGCTTGTATAATTTCTATGGGTTATTAATTTTAAAATCGCCTTTATTGGTTAGGCTTTTATTTGACTTCTAAATTACTAACAAGGATTTATATCCATTAGCTTTATAAAAAAAAATATTTCCTTTAAAGGGTCAATACCTATTATGTATAAATATTCTATAAATATGTTCATGTTTTTCTAAATTAGATAATTACCTTTTTACTAAGTTAGAAATCTCTTTTAGATCATTAGATCATCCTTAATCCTAGCTAATCGATAATTTCCTATTTTCTTGCAACCCGAACATTACCATAGGCTAAGTGGACTATTCCAAACGCAACGGAATTGTCGGTCTCACCAGCAAAGGACCTCAGGCAAGTGCACTTTCTGATTGCTTTCCGATTCATAGTAGTCTTTTCATTTCATGTCTATACATATATCTCGCTACTTGTTGACACGCTCGTCACACGAAGTTGTCGGGAGGGGAAATATCTTAGTATACATGTGGACTACCCAGAAATATCCCATTGTCTTTTCATGAATGCTAGCCGCTGCGCACGACACGTGCAGTGTGCCTTATTTACCCCTAGCCGTCCACATGTCGAAATGGATATTTCACACCACCTAGATAGATGTCTTTTATTAGTTTTTCCTTGTTTATTTCTCTATCGTGCTATGTCATCAGTTTTCTTACAGCTTTCATATCTCATATGCTATTTTCATGTCTTGTTAATTCTATTGTGTTTTGCATCGCCGTCGGTTTATGTACTTGTTCCAATCCTGACTGGATAACCAACATTTTTCAGGTTTAGCCACTATCACTCTTAGCACTGGGGAAGACTTGGGTATGCTGAAGACAACCTAGAAATAGAAAGCATTTGTATCATTTCATTAATTGTAAATCTTGTACTTTCTTTAAATTTAAATGTTGTAAATGTTGTAATAAATTAGAAATGTGAATGAGCATCAAATGTTTATCTTTGAGCATTTATTTTTTTGCGGGCTTGACAGCGTTCTACCGCCGACTCTGCGGCATAGGCTGGCTTGGACATGTCTCATATCCGAAAAGCGGGTGCGGGTCGTGACAAGTTTTTGTGGTGGCCCATGCTGGTCAGTTTTCGCGAAATATTGCGAACTCGTGATGGTACGTTAGTCGTACTATTGCGAGCCTGTGCCCAGGAAATGCTCATTCACAACTAAGATTAAAATAATTTAAGATAATGACTAGGACTAGGAGTCCCTTGTTCAAATTGACTGTTGGGTAGATAAGGTTATTAGATAGGCCATACAATTTAGATAACTTGCTAGATCCCTATAGGTACACTATATTTTTGATATGACAATATGACCCCATGCAGATATGCTATTCACTTGGTAAGTTAGGCTTATCTATAATTAAGGCTTGATGTTGTTGAACTGTTAAACTTTCTTTTGCTGTATAGATATAAATCTTATATCATAAATTAGAATTGCCTATTTTAAATTCTACTTTGCTGTAAGAGACTAGTTTAAAATTTCTGATTCTGTTATTCGTGTACCAAATCTCGAGTTAGATTTTGATTCTCACAAAATTCGACTTACTTGTGCCTCCTTTCCAAAAATCTCGCCTACTTATATTTTGACTATCTTGACCAATGCTGCTATCACAGCCTAGTTTTACAAGTTTACTCTTTTATCGAGCTTGATTCAAGACATACGTTTATTGGGGACGTCCGCTAACATATTGTCTAATCAGAATCATTGTATTACGGTCTGATCAACCATGATGCATTTGGTTTGCACTTCATCTAATTACCCTACGTGGATTGAGATATAGATGTCTCTAGGATCTCACCCACGACTGCCTTGCAATTCCTCTTGAATTAAACATTCGCCCTTGAATCATGAATTGTGTTCAGTGATATCTCTCTTGAACTTTTATTGTTTTCGTCTTCACTGATTGGAAAGAGGAAAGCTCGTAATTGATAGATAGATATAGAGTATCCCCATGACTACGATAGTCGTATATGCAAGTGTAGCTACCACCGGCCAGCCCTGTGACATGAACCTTGCCACCATATCCTAGCCTCTAAGGTGGGTAGCGTGATTCAAGACTGTATCCTAAGACTGCAACACAAAGCCATATCTATGTACTTCTCCACTTCCCTACTTCATCGGTCAGTGCTTTGAGCAATATTTCTTTTGATCAATACTCCTTATTATGAGAGTTTTTGTTACCCTCGATCTTATCTTATAGATCAATACCATCCTTATTAAAAATTCATGTTCAGACCTACCGAGCCTATCCATCCTAGGCATCCATAAATTCGAGGACAAATTTGTTTCTAAGGTGGGTAGATTTGTAACTCCTCTTCCCGAATTTTTTTTTAAATTTTTATTTTATTTTAATCATGTGTTGACCTAAACTATCATTGAAGCATATAAACGTTGCTTTGTTGCTATTTTTATTTTGACAACTAGTTTTAAATTAATAGTTGGAAAATAGCTTCTAGTTAAAAAAAAAACATTATTCGAAATTTTGTTATGAATTTCAAAAGGATTTTGGTCATCAATTTTGAGATTTCAAAAGATTGGTCTCGAAAATGTCTCCTTAAAATCATTACGCATTTCGAAACAATAGGAAGATTTTTACAAAGTATTTTTAAATTTAGTATTTGGATTTATAAAAAAATATTTTTACGATTATCTGACACCATCGACTATTTTAGAAAATATATTAGATAACATCAAAACATGTTTGATTAGGTTTGATTATATATAAATTAATTTAATAGGTAATATCAAACATAGTCTTAAATGATTTTTGTAAAACGATTTATTAAGATTCGAGGTTCGATTTGAATAATGCTAAATATCAAGTTTAAATTTATTTATGTAATCATTTATGAGTAAGATTGGATTTATTCTGTTTTCTTTTAAATTCTTATAATTTTAAGAAAATTAAGATTTGATTAATATATGTTTTAAATATTGTTTATGATAACTATTTGTAGCTTTGAATAAGGGAGGGGGAGAGTATAAAGGAATATTCAAATTCCCTCTACTGCGTTCACACTTTGAGAACTAGAATTTGATCTCTTCAAATCCTCCTAAGATTAACATCAATCCAAACCCGATGAAAGCATCAACCGACCTCTCTCCTCTTATAAAAACCCTACGAAAATACATCCTCTTGGACACCACATAACTACGCAAGGGACTTGCTCGACCATGGCAGTTCCTCCACCCCGCTGTGGTCAGCCACCCAATTTTTCTACAGCGGCCGAGACCCGACCTTCTCCCATTGACCACCAAGGCCGACTTCACCAAAGCCAGAGTCGGTGTCCGTGCCGGCCACGTCCACTGCTGCACATCTTCACGCCACCGCTCGACCCCGTCTTCCCAGCACTTCGAGCAACTCCGTCGACCGCAGCTTGGTCGAAGCCGCGTCCCTCCCTCCGCACTGGTATGTACCGTGCGCTCCGCTCGGACCGACGTCACCTCCGGCCCAACCCCGGTTCCGCGTTTCCGCGCCGTGCGGCTGGCCACCGTGCTTGGCCGCCAGCATCAAGCACCGAGCGCCCAAGCCTCGTCAAGCTCGATCGCGACCTCTCTCTCACTCAATTTCTCCTCTCCCTCACCTTCTTCTTTGGAGAAGAAGTGTCAGCCTCTGGTATTCTCTCACTCTCTATCTCCTTTCTCTTTCATGAATTGGGTTTTTGTCCTTTCTGTATTGTTCGTTCACTGGGAAAACAAAGGGATGAGAGGGAGAGTAGCCATCAATGCTATTATTATTTTAATATTTCATTCATTAATTTGGAACTATAAAAAGGGGAAGAGTAGTAATGGGAATCTAACCTGTGTATTATTACCACTTTATATTATATGTACTAGTATATGTGCACGTGCCTTGCACGTATTTTAACATTTTTTAATTAGTTTAGGAAGACTTTTTAGGAAGACTAAAGGGTAGTCTTCCTAATTACTAAGTTATCCTTATTAAAATTAATGAACTATTTTTAATTAGTATAAGTATGTAAGGGTATTTTCGGAATTCAAAAGTTTCACCATCTAAGTTTTCCTATTATATAGTAGAATAGATGTGTATAATATTCCTTAAATGCAATATTATTTGTATTAAAAGTATTTATTGTAATATTTATTTTGATAGAAATGGACAGCCAGTTGGGCCCACAGGGAAATGAGGGTTGAGTTTTAATAGCTTGAATTATTTTTATAAATATCTTGGGTTATTATGGGATTGAGTGTATATGGCTGTGAGTATACTATTATTTTGGATCTTTATGCCAAATTAAAATATATTTATTTGGGCTCTTAGCCCAGTATTAGTTTTGGCCATACTGGCTAGTTGGGTTTAAATATATTAAATTTGAATATAATAGGAGGCTTCTAATTAATATTCTCAAAACCTATACATTCATATACGGTATTTAGCTTCTAAATTAAGTTTGGTCTCTCTATAAAATATAAATGATTTTGGGTCTTATACTTTAAGAGTAATTTTATATTTACTTTTGAAATTATTATTACTAAGAATATTTTATCCTGGTTAAAAAGATTGTGTTGGGCCAATGTTTGTTATATATATTCGTTAAAAAGGAAATTGGGCATGTATGGTTAGTAGACTTTTAGCTATAAAAACTTTTACATTAGATTTTTATATAAGTTTATTTTAGAGTTTACTAGTAAGCATATTTTAAAGCCAAGTTATAAATATTGGCTATTCATTTGAGCTTTGTAATTTTGAGCTTTATATAAGTTTCTAATATTATAAATATTTCTAGAAATATCTTGACAAAATATTTTTAGTAAGTTTCTAAAAGAATGATAATTTATAAATAGTTTATAAATATACATATTATTTGGCTTGTATAATTTCTATGGGTTATTAATTTTAAAATCGCCTTTATTGGTTAGGCTTTTATTTGACTTCTAAATTACTAACAAGGATTTATATCCATTAGCTTTATAAAAAAAAATATTTCCTTTAAAGGGTCAATACCTATTATGTATAAATATTCTATAAATATGTTCATGTTTTTCTAAATTAGATAATTACCTTTTTACTAAGTTAGAAATCTCTTTTAGATCATTAGATCATCCTTAATCCTAGCTAATCGATCATTTCCTATTTTCTTGTAACCCGAACATTACCATAGGCTAAGTGGACTATTCCAAACGCAACGGAATTGTCGGTCTCACGAGCAAAGGACCTCAGGCAAGTGCACTTTCTGATTGCTTTCCGATTCATAGTAGTCTTTTTATTTCATGTCTATACATATATCTTGCTGCTTGTTGACACGCTCGTCACACGGAGTTGTCGGAAGGGGAAATATCTTAGTATACATGTGGACTACCCAGAAATATTCCATTGTCTTTTCGTGAAAGCTAGCCGCTGCGCACGACACGTGCAGTGTGCCTTATTTACCCCTAGCCGTCCACATGTCGAAACGGATATTTTACACCACCTAGATAGATGTCTTTTATTAGTTTTTCCTTGTTTATTTCTCTATCGTGCTATGCCATCAGTTTTCTTACAGCTTTTATATCTCATATGCTATTTTCATGTCTTGTTAATTCTGTTGTGTTTTGCATCGCCGTCGGTTTGTGTACTTGTTCCAATCCTGACTGGATAACCAACATTTTTCAGGTTTAGCCACTATCACTCTTAGTACTGGGGAAGACTTGGGTATGCTGAAGACAACCTAGAAATAGAAAGCATTTGTATTATTTCATTAATTGTAAATCTTGTACTTTCTTTAAATTTAAATGTTGTAAATGTTGTAATAAATTAGAAATGTGAATGAGCATCAAATGTTTATCTTTGAGCATTTATTTTCTTGCGGGCTTGACAGCGTTCTACCGTCGACTCTGCGACGTAGGCTGGCTTGGACACGTCTCGTATCCGAAAAGCGGGTGCGGGTCGTGACACTGCCGAAACCGCAGCTTCTGACGGGCGATATGCCCGGACTTTCACGAGTATGGTTTCAGATGCCTCCAGCTAAGTCTCGACGATAAAACTAGTCTCCCTATCGTAGCCAGGAGATATCGTGTTCATCAAACAATAAAGGTTGACAGCATAAAACAAAATGTGCAGCTGGGAATTTTAAAAGGGCACGATAAACCATACTCCCGTATGCCCAGCATTATAGTATCGCCAACTGTAGGCTCCATCCAACAAACTCCCAACAAATCCCGAACAAGTACTTGGATTGTTCAACATCAACTGAGTGTAGCCAAATTAACGAGCAAAATGGCTTGGTAGATACGACTCCAGGAATCAGTAATTCCTTTTCCGATATACCAAATGTGAGGGTCGAATGCTTTGTAGCCAGCAAAATCCCCAAACTGGAAGGGAAATGGCATCTACGCCTGTATCCTCCAGTTCTTTATTTGCTCTGAAACCCAAAAAAATTGGGCCAACCTTAGAGAGTCCCATCCTTGAAGCTGAGACAAGATCTTCCTACAAACAGGAATGCCGGTATGCAGCCACCTCCTTCTGCGGTAGAGGCGGATGAAGGCGTCACCAGCGATATGCCCTTCCTCGGTACCAGGGCTCATCACATTGGGGTGATATAATATCAACCACCCTATTAGATAGTTATAAGGCAGCTCTGTTAGAGGAAAGTTCCCACTCCTCCCCTTCGAGACTATGATATTCACCGCGAACTCTCTTAGACCTCGCATCAGGTTGCACACCATTGCGGGAAGCAAAGCCAAAGGACGACCGAACACCAGTTTCGCAGCCGACAGGATAAGGTTTCTAGTCACCCTCTCTACAGAACCTGATCCACCATGAAACACATAATCTCGAAGCCATATCATCAGATAAGGAACTAACACCGCCTTCGGCGATATTTTGTGTGCACAGTGCCAGAAGCAGCTATAGATGTTGTCAGGCGGCTCCAAGTTTTCGTCCTCACGCAGATTACGTTCGCCTAGCATCTTTAATTTGTTGACCATTTCTGCATGTGTGAGACCCTAGAGAGTGGTGAAACGAACCTTCGACGGATCACTGTCGTCTTGAGTAAAGATATAATCTCTCCAATCAGTCACGTGAGGTTGTGCCTTAGTCTTATCCTTCCGCTGATTCAGATAATGATGGCTCACCACTTCTTTAAAGACCACTATTATTTCTGGGTTCTTTCTCTTCCAAAGAGGAGAGCTCCTCATTTGTCGAAAAATACTCTCCGTATGGCTCAGACTCCCCAAGGGAGCTTCGAGACCTCAAAACATCTCATGAAGTGCCAATCCTAATTCCCCTACGGGAGTGTAGAAAGTCCCGGTATGAGAATTGTACAACTCCATGAGGGCCAAAAATATGGGTCGGTTTATCTCTATGCCAGCCTGGGTAGCTCGGATGGCAGAGGTCAAACTAGTCTTCCTGAGCTCGTTCTTATACTTCACCAAGATCCAAAGCGTCAAGCCATCCCACTTTGGCACATGGTGACACCAACCTTTGATCCGAAATTCCCCTTTCGGGTATGAAATCTTGGCCGCCAAAATACGATTGACAAATATTGAGGCACTGATGGCAAAAGTTGGGGGGGACATCGTTGTATATACTCCCAGTACGCAGAACTCGCAAGGAGTAAGAGGTCTTGCCGTGCACGAAAGTAAATGTATCCTTCTGGTTAGATGCAAAGTTAATCCGGATAGATCATGCGACTGCCCCTTCCTGAGTTGGGGTAAGCTCCCATTGCATCCTCCTCTTCAAAGCAAGGCTAATGAAGGTGGTCAGTGGCAACTGACGCTCTATCTTTGGCGCATACATGTTGAGGCCCTTCGCCTTGAAGAACCAATCCTCTTTGATCTTTAACATCTTTGCTTCATAGGAAGCTAGGCGATCCCCAAACAAAAATTAGGGTTTCAAATAAACCTCGGTGGCATTCTTGGAAGCTTGTATCCTATCTCTCTCCATCATGGCATATAGAAAAGAAAGGGACTGATCCCGAATCAACATCATTCTCTCCGACGACTGGTCTAACATGATCGCAACCTTAGCAGGGTTAACTATCTTTTCATTAAAGTCCAGACCCATCTGACAGAGTGAGTGGTTAAACAAGATCTCATTCAATAGAGGAAGAGCCATAGACACTCTAAGAAGACAAGAATAGAAAAAGAGTTAGCAAAAACTCAGCCCTTTTCTGGATAAAGAGTCAAAATTTATACGCAGTTTAGTATCGTTGCATGCAAACTTTCATGCATCAAAGTCTCAGCACATCATTAGGACAAAAGTCCATGCACATCGACTGAGGTCTACCATAACGCATACTCAGGATCGAAGTCCACGCACGTTGGTATGAAAGCTTCGGCGCATCTACAAGACCGAAGTCCATGCACGTCAGCACAGTAAAGCCTAGGCGCATCTCCAGGATATGGCTCGTGGAAACGTACCCATGTGCTTCAGAAGAATGGTTTGGCACATGTTCCAAGATGGTTGCCCATCCATGCATTTAAAACTGTGTACATGTGTCTGTGTATTTGAAGAACTCTCAAACAACAAACTACCCACCGATAACTTCTGGTCGTACATCAACGTGCATCGTGGCGGCGACTTGGGGCTCTTTAATATCAGCCTCAATGGGCTTCTTTCCTTTGCCTCTACCTCGGCCAGCAGCACCACGAGGACTTTTGGGGGCCATCTCACAAAGTTAGGGTTTCTCGAAAAGAAGAACTCTAAGGAGGAAGAAGAGAGAGAGAGAGAGAGAGGGAGAGAGAGAAAGATAGAGAAAGGGAGAAAGCAAAAGAAGTTTTTCTTTCTTTCTAGACGCCTATATATAGGCTTGGGCCACGCGTAATTCGATGAGGCATGATATCATCAACCAATGCTTCAGGTTTCGTAAAACTGACGGTTGTAAATCTTTCAAAAGATTATAATTAATCACTCGCAAGTCGAGGCATTATCTTTTTCATTTAAATCAGAAAGAGTATGTGCCGACATACCTATGCACAGAACAACCATGCGCCTAGACAGGACATGCGCCCAAAACCTCCACTACCCATGCTTCATGTTCAAAGTATTCCAAAACTTGTCTAAAAGTTTTAAAATTTTTGAAGGGGGTCTTGTGGAAGAATGGAATTTCAGGCGCATCAGAGGACTAAAATTTTCTATATGCCATAAACATCATGCGCTGAAGACTCGAGATAAAATATCAGCGGATCATTCAGAGAACAACAAAGAGAAAAAGTGCATGAATATTTCTATTCATATGGAAATCTATTTACAGCTAACTTTTATTACAATGAAAGTCTACTATAGAGAGCCTAGTCTAAACTCTACAACATAGGCGCATCACTATGACGTCTCAATATATGCGCATTATTCCTCCTCATCAGAGTGAATCACTTCCTCGTCAACACTCTAGTGCTTCAACTAATGAAGCATTTATTGAGCAGAACGTGGATTGGCAATCAATCCAAACCTGGTGGCTCTTCCAACATTATGAAAGTCGGGACATGACGACCTCGATCTTTGTATGGAACGGGCACCCAATGTCGTCTCATAGATGAACATTGTCGACAAGGGGCACGAGCATGAACTGTTCTGTCCATAACCTTCTAGGTACATCTTAGTCTTCTGAAGGAATTCATCGTCAAGATCAAGATTTCTTTGAACGAGAAGATCCACAACCCGTAGCACAATATCTTGCCAAAGAGGAGGATCGAACAGTTCATTATCAAGGGGAAACTATATGAAATGGGAACAAACTTCTCTTTACAAATGTTGCTATTTGTTGGCCAGGGCAACCAAACCCATGCACCAAGTAGCAGCTCTTCCCGAACTTAAAGCGATGAACCTAACATTGGTGGCAATGAATCTGCCATCTCAAACTAAGCTAAGTCAAATGTCATTTATTTGAGCCTGGAAATGCTCAACAAGGTTGATCAAAAGAGATATGCCCCAGCTAATGTGCCCCTTAGACAGATGCGCCCCCCAGCTCTCGACGCTCCACGACTGACACGCTCAGTTGCGTATAAGCAGAGGCACCTACCTGAGCACATATCCCATCAAAAATTTAATGCTAAGTGACAGAAATAACAATGGCACGCGTCCCGAAGACTGAACATACAACTTTTTCAAAAAATGAAGAACCACCGACATCAGTACCATCATTACTTATTTTGTCGGTTATACTCTGCCACGTGGCCGACTAAACACTTGCATGCGCCTTCACAGCAATGTGCCCGAACTCTGCATGCACCTCAAAAGCCATGCGTCTAGACTTTCTATTCGACCTCCAAAAGTCATATGCCAAGTCTCTTCATGCGCCAGGTCCTAGGCGCATACAAGCAGATCTTCCTGCAACAAATCCAAGATCTTTGACCAATGTATACGTGCCACGTGTTATTTACTCAGTCCTGCCTACGAACGGGTGCCAACCACCCAAGATCTTAGCAATAACCAAATCTCAACAACTACCATGTGTCAGCTCCTCTGCAGCCCAATAGGCATAGTTCAAACAGATTCAGTTCCAGCTCCTCGGTGCATCATCCATGCGCCCAAAAAAGTCAGACACGTGGCATCCCTACGTACAAAATGTCCATGCGCACATTAGCAGATCATTCTGCTGTCTATAAATAGAAGGATCATTCCTTCATTCAAGCCTCTTCAACCACTTCACTATTCTCAATACTTTCAAGATGTTCAATAGCTTTGACTCATCACCTTCCAGCGCAACTCAGACCTTCAGAGAGCTCGAGATCATCGTCAGATAGTCAATGGAGTAAAGAATCACCTATCCATTGCCATGGTTCCCAGATAAAAACAAAAGTATACTAGAAGGATTCCATCAAGATCCTACATTATACTCTTTTTAGTTTGATCATTTATAAAAGTTATTTCAATACTTTGTTTAATGGCAAACAATATGTTCAACTTCAATTGCGTTTTAGTTCGCTAGGATCGAAGAATAGTGGGCACCGAATTAAAATGATGAGTCGTTTGGTTCAGTAAAGTGGAAATATTTAAGGTATAATAGGATTCCTATTTAATCCCTATTTAGAAAATCCTGTTAGGATCGAGAATATAATTTTCTCATCACTACCAAAATAAGTCGTATTATCAACATTTTTAGCGACTCTAGACATAGACGTCGCTAATATTATTATAATTGGAGACGTATTAAATCGACGTCGCCATGCATCACAGTTAGAGACATTTCGAAACGCCTACCGACTACCATTAGTATTATGAAAAATGGCATCGCCGAACGTCGCTATATTTTTAACAACGATGACATTTGGTGATGTCATATCTTATACATCGTAGTATATTAAAAAGCTAGTGACGTTTAGCGATGTCTAATATAAACATCACTAAGTTTTCAATATACGTCAATCAGGATTCACTTTCCCCATTCCCAAAATTTTCAAACCCAATTCCCAAACTTTCCTTCCTTCGTGCCGTCCCCTCCAACCGCCGCCGCTGCTCGTCCACTTCGGTGACCGCCCTTCCTCCAGCGACCGCCCTTACTCCGGCGACCACCCTCCCTTTCGGCGATCGCCCTTCTCCTCGCCGCCGCTGCTCCAGTCCTCCACTGCTGGCTTCCTCGTCACCGCTAGTCTGGTCCCCCACTACCGACCCTCCTTGGCCCCCTGCCCAAGCGACCCCGAGCCAGACCCTAATCCGACTCCCCTGTAGTACCCCCACCCGTTCAGTTCAACCGGACGAATTGAAATGCAACGGCATTTGAGCTTAGCCATGCAACAGCTTGTTCGAAGTCCCACTCGATCGTGGTAACACATCGCTCAGGTGGGTGGCTTCGATAAACATGCCTCAGCTTGGCCTTCACACTAATAAATAGAAATTTTTACTACACTGATTAGGCTTGATAATACAGGAGATGAATCCATATAGCTAAGAAAATAATTCTATTGTGTCAAATGTGTATAGAACTTGGAATGGTTAACTTGCTGCCTAGATATAACTCCATGATAATTTTTGAAGATGGGATTCGGTCCTTCGACCCCACAGCTTAGGTAAAGAAGAGACTACTTAGGTAAAGTAGGTCACATTTATACTGGCACATAGACTATCGACTTGCAGTCATAGTCTAGGCGTTCCCACGGTTACATTGTTCATCATAGTATGTACCCCCATAATTTCAATACGGGCCATACGATTTATGGTACGAGTTAAGGCACCCAAAGTACATGGTTATTCAAGTTGAGCACGTGCACGTCCCCATGATTTCAAGTCCCATCGTATAAAGTATGACACAATTTATGTGGCATTTTAATGGAGTACAACCTGTTCAAGTTAAACATGAGGGCTATCAAAATAGCCGTTCCTGAGTTTGAGTCAGAAAAAGTACGGTAACATAGAAAGTTCACGCGACCGTTTATCGCCGAGGTGGTCCCTCGTTTGGGAGTTTCCAAAGATGTATGGAAAGAAAGAGATGGAACACTGGTTTGAGTCGTATAGTCAGTTAGGCAGGGGCCATTACATGATCATTGGACAACTTATCGAGGAGGTTTCGTATCCTCGAACGACAACCTAGGGCCAAAGGGCGGATTTGGCCTAGGAGGAAAGTAAGATAACTGAGCTAGATTGTACCACTAAGGTGATTCAAGACTTTTGACTGGGCTTGCTACCCACGCCAATCGACCTTGTCTACGCTGGGCTACATATCCGGGTAGGAGCCATGATCTTTCATGTAGATTGAGTCGACAAGATCGCAGCAATCCGTATGTATGCCTTAGATTGAGTCAACAAGTGTAAACACGACACGAATGAGACAAAGAATGTTTGTATGGTATGAATCATAGTTTTTGAGGCTAAGATTTGGCTAAAGTAGAGAGACGTGCTTCGGAATGTGAAGTAGCTTCGGGTGTTTGAGTCATTGACACAAGTTATGAGTTCATGTGTAAGTCATTGAAAGGGCAAGTAAAAGAGCATGATTCATGTTGCTACGGGGCACGACCACGATGTTGTTGCACGAGTATAGGTTTTTATGGCACGGTCTTGATGTTGCAATACGAGTAGGCCAGGAGTCTAAGTATTAGAATTGATCCTAAGACAAGACTAGAAAGACCACAAAAGAATAAGTTACACTCATTAAAATGACCCCACCAACTTTTATGTCCAGGTGCAGGTATCAACACGTTCGAGGTGTTCCTTGGCATTTCGAGGCGTGTGACCGCGTTGGAGTCTTCACCAATGTGGGACATATTGAATGGATATTGACTTCTGAAGCATCTGCAATTGGCAAGCCTTAAAATTTTGTATTGAGAGATGAGAGAGAGAGAGAGAGAGCAGAATGATTGTATTCAGAGCGATTGTGAGCCTGAGTGATTTTAATCTTGGCTCCGCGCCCGTGTAATATTATATTCAAAATTAATAAAGAGTTCTATTTTTTGTATATCATCGTGTTATTCAACTTCTCTATTCGAGATTTCTGTGCGACGATCCTGTCGCTTAGCCTGTAATCAGCCGTTATGGAAAACGCTTTACACGAGCTCAACCTAGTCTTGTGTGGCATCGCACCCTAGCGAGGACGATTGGTTCTGTAGAACCAGAGTGTGACATCCCCTGCCTCGATGTCCACCTTGGCCCCTACCCCAGCCAGTACCCCTCGGCCCCGACGACCTCCCTCCGCCCCCTTCGACCGCGACGACCCCCCTTGGTTAGGTTACCCTAACCCTAAGCTTATCTCCCTCTTGCAGACACACACACACTTTGACACGACACACACGCACACGCTGACATAGAAACTGACACGGACATGTTGTGTAATATGTGTATATATATGACACAACACACGCTGATACAAACATTGACACGTCGCACATGTTGTGATAATATATATATTTATATATATATATTTTTTTATTTTTATATATATATATATATATATATATATATGTGTGTGTGTGTGTGTGTGTGTGTGTGTGTGTGTGTGTGTGTGTGTGTGTGTGTGTGTGTGTGTGTGTAATATGTGTATATATATGACACAACACACGCTGATACAAACATTGACACGTCGCACATGTTGTGATAATATATATATATATATATATATATATATATTTATTTATATATATATATATGTGTGTGTGTGTGTGTGTGTGTGTGTGTGTGTGTGTGTGTGTGTGTGTGTGTGTGCATAACATGTTTTTTTAAAAAGCCTCTTAAATGGATATTTGAGTTGAAATCTCTTACTTGTACTTATTATGATACGTTAAGCTACGTATGGAATTTTGAATTTGCAAATGGATGAAATTAGGTATATGAATTCATTGTTTCATATGTTCACATAAATATGCACATGTTGTTGAAAGGCCTGTCTTGTTAGGAAATTTAGAATTGGAAAACTTTGACATGTTAATATTTATCGTTGATTAGGGAATTTATAATTAAAATTAGGAATATGAATTCATTTTTACGGAATTTAGAATTGGCCATTTTAGGGAATTTAGAATTAGAACTAAATCATAGGAACCATATTTAGTCTAGATTCCTTAAATCGTTAGAAATTTCCCAGAAATTACCCTATTAATAATTAAGTATCATAACTCTTGGACAAGAAATCGTTAAACCACTACTTGAAAGATTTTAAAAGTATCAATGTATCGGTGATTGGTGAAAATAGTTAAAGGTGAACCTTACCAACAATAATCGTAATCCCTTTTTTATGGGGATATTTTGGGAGTTGGGTAATTGTCAAGGTAAGTTTGGAGTTTATATAAAAGTATCTAGAGTGTATACAGTGAGTATCCTATAAGATTTTGTATGGTGTCAAGTGAAGGTATGATTGGTATAGTGTCAAAATACAAGTAAGTATCTTGAGTATATGAGTGTCCACGTATTCCTTGTGAGTCATATCTCTGGAAAAAAATTAATCTTAAGGAGAGAGACACATATTGCTGTTAAGAAGAAAGTGACACCTAAAGAGGAGATTGTTGTTAAGGATGAAGTAATACCTTCTACTGTTAAGGAGGAAGTGGCATCGAGAGGAAGTGGCAATGGGAGTTCCAGTCACCCAACATATATAGCGGAGATTGATCACCAAGACGCTGCTTATGAGGAGTATCTGAGGGACTGGGTTTTGCCCCAACATATAGTTATTTTATAGATTTTTACCCAAATTTGTCTCCGGTAGACTTATCGTTATATTATCTTTCTGGAATAGACTTGTTGGATGTTGTTAACTTAATCCTAGACTTTAGACATGTTGGTTATTATCTAGACTTGTTTACAACTTGAGATATTGGTTTTCCTTCTCTAAGCATATTGTGCTTATTCTTACTTAGCTTTTGATTGAATATTGTTTTACGATATTATTGTATTTTAGCCGTGGAATGTAAAATCAATTTAGACTTGTGGCGATGTACTATATTTTTCTTCTTCTTTTCATTTTATGACATGTACTATATTTAAACTGTTTTCTTGTAACTTTTATTTTGTTTATCGTAAGTCAGGTATGACAGGACGATGCAGATCATTCGGTTAGTCCAGAGGTAGACTACCTAGACGACATGCCACTCCGTCTGGCAATTTTCCTTCGGGACATGCTACTGGGTCCTTGTCCCCGAGTACTCTACTCTATCGACTACTTACATCTCCTTCTGGCAGCTGTCCTGGGACGAGAAGTTCCAGGTTTGAGACTACTCACCCGTCCAGCATTCCTCCTACTGACTATACCATGGAGAGCGAAGAGTAAATGGATGAGGCCCTGCCGATTGCGTCTTAGCCCTTTTTTGTTTCAGAGCGAACATTCGTGTGCTCTTCCGGACGAGACGAGGACAAATATTTGGGCCTACGGGCCTACAAAGTAAGTTAGTTAGTTTTATTTTTCTTACGCATGTATAAATATATATTAAATTTTTTATTATAATTATCTATGTATATATATAGTCTCTCGTCGTTAAAAGAGCATTGAGGCACTTTTTGAGGTATAACTATGGTGGCCCTTGGATCAACTAATCGGATGTCCCGGACGAAAGGAAGGCATTCTGGTTTGCCCACTTCATGGTAATTAAAGTAAATTTTCTATTACTATCAATCATCTTTTATGCATATTGTATAACTTACTATTTTACTTTTTGTAGAAATACATTTCTATTCACCACAACTGGCTGATCAGATTGAGAAGTAGTTACCTGTCGTCATCACTATGTTGATTCGTGATACGATCGACGACCTGAAGGCTCGTGATCGCTCCGTAAAATTGATCCAAGGTTGGATCACGCCTGAGCAGTGGACTGCAATAAGGACTAGATTTGACGATCCCATATACAAGGCAAGGTCGGAGAAGGCGAATGCGGCTATGACGAGGGCAGAAAAGTGATGTGGTGGCTCAATTTCGTGATGGGACATTTTAATTGTCTAGTATGCATTTTATTGAATATATATTATTTTAATAAAAGTAGGATAAAATATTTTATTTTAATAACAAATAAAATATTTTTAACAAGTAAGAAGGATGATAACGCCAATATGGTAACCGTCTTCTGACCACCAATCGGAAGGGCAAAAAGCTCATCGATGAGAGGGCCACGCAGAGCTATATTTGTAGTACTTTATGTTTCGTTAACTTTAATATAACTTAGAAAATATGCAAATAGATATCCTTATAGTTAGTAATAAGTACCTTAGACATTAGCAACTACGACGATAGGATAATAAAAAGTATGCCTATCGCGATGCGTATTTTCTAGGATGTGTATCTTAGGCTACATAAGCGGGTGAGTGCTAGTCACCTGCAGAGGGAGGGGCTAGTACTTCCTTGCAGCCCTCTCCAGCTCCGTCGGCGGACGAGCTCTGGATGACCGTCGTTGGTGGTCTACAGAGGGTTACGTACTACAGAACATGATCCTACGGTGCCTTTATTACGACGCAGTCATCCAGGGCCCCCTTTGCCAGTGTCAGTTCCCAAATCCCTTATATGAGTTGTCCTGAGTCGATGAGAGCGTTGCCCGACAGGTTGCTAATCTGCATGGCAAGATGTTGAGGAGGATTTCGGAGCAACCCCAGTCTCAGTCGCAGATAGACGATGCGACGCTCAACTCAGTATTTGATATGCTCGAGCGCAACATCATGGAGATGGGCGAGAGGACAAATCGTAGCATTACAGCACTGCATGGGATGCAGGTGGCTATGGCCGATCAACTTTTGAAGCTACATGATACGATGGCTCACAACAGTGTGAGACTAGCATCTGCCTTAAATTTATACAATGCTAGACCAGATGCATTGGAGCAGATACGTACATCATCCTGGTCTGCAGGCGTCGACACTGACTCCATCGATTACACTACATCCTTTATCGTCATCGGTAATGGTTTTACAAGAGCAATATGAGTTCCTTCTATCCCAGATGTGTGGTGGTGCTCCTTCTGATCTGCCGTAGTCCTTCATTGGACAGATTATGTTTGGTTGTTTGTGTGCTGGCCCATTCTTGGGTTTTCATTTATTATTTCATACTTTATTGACAGTATTTGATGTATTGTATGTGATGTGATGTGCTGGCCGATTCATGGATCTTTATTGGACAGTATTTGATGCGTTATTTCATACTTTTAATTTAGTACAACTTTATGTATTTACTTTATTATTTATATTTATATTTATAGCTCTATATGCTTTTTCAGTGTTGAGTGTTCCACCGAAGGGGTCGACGACCCAAGGGAATTCCAAGGAGGATTGCTCTGGGTCTACTTTTTATAAACTGTGATTTCATAACTGTAGGCTAATTTTGGTTGGAAAACAAACTTCTTTCTTTTTTATCTATTTTTTTGCAGTTTAGCGACGTCTAGCGACGTTCAGCGACGTTCAGCGACGTAGCATTACGTCGCTAACAATGTATCGGAATGTCGCTACCCTATATCGTTGACGTCGCTAAAATCTAGAGGACGTCACTAATCGTCGCTACCAAGCTGACATGGTAAAGTTTGTCACATCAACATTTGGTAGACATATGTCGCTAATGTTGTCGCGAAACGTCGCTACACTACAAACATGGCAATGTTTGCCACATTAGCATTTTTGCAGCAAAATGTTGCTATATTTGTCGCTAAATTTGCTACATTTAGTAATGAATTTTGACGCCGCTAATTAACAACAATAGGTCGGTAAACGTTACTACATTGAAAAAATTCAGCGATGTGACTTTGTCGCTGCAAGACGTCGCTACAACGACAAATAGCGACACTTTTTTGTCAGCGACCATCAATTACGCGACATCACGATTTCGTCGCTAAATTTTTTTAGCGATGCTTTTTGTATAATAGAATTGTTTCTCAGCGTCGCTGATAGGACTTCCATCTCAGTCTCGCACCAACTGGATCATGATTTAATTTGTTCTTCTTTTAGACTGTAATTTTCATAATTTTTATGATGATAATCGGAGCAGCAACATCTAAATTTCTCTTCTTCTTCTTCTTCTTCCTTTTTTTTCTAATTCAAATTTTCGAAATTACAAATTTGTGTATTTTTTTTGCAAATAGAAACTTATTTATTTCATGATATCACTTGATATGGGTTAGTGGCAATCAAGAATCCATATATTTTGTACTTTCAATGTAATAGACATAATATATATATATATATATATATATATATATATATATATATATATATATATATATATATATATATATATATATATATATATATATCGCGCTTGTACCTAAGAAATGTGCGATTTTGATAAATATTGTGATGAGTAATAGGGGTGGACGTGAAGTTTGTAATTACTTAAATCAAAAAAATTCTTAGCGTACAATACAAGACAACACATGCATAAATTTTGAAATTTCATATAAGAATACTCTTTTTTTTCATAGAAAAAGACATATACATTAAAATAAATTCTACTTTCTCTAGGAAAATGATATGGAACTATTTATTAGTTGCTAATTTCAACTTGAATAAACATCACATTAGGTCATATATATATATATATATATATATATATATATATATATATATGTGTGTGTGTGTGTGTGTGTGTGTGTGTGTGTGTGTGTGTGTGTGTCAGAGAACTCGATCTGGGCTCGTTTCATGAAAGCTAGATTCTTTCAACACTTCAACCCAACGACATTGACAGCTAACAGTAGAGCATCGACGAATTGGCGCCGCATACTCCTCGGTCGTAGCCTCCCGAAACCTTTGATGGTCATAGACATCTCCGGCGTACTGCGGTGGTCCTCGACAAACGGGGGAGAGTTCACTCTTGCTTCGGCCAGAATTGCGGCTAGAGGCATCGGAGAGCCTTTCCCTTTCACCGCTCCCTACTAGCAGTCCTGCATCCCAAATAAATGGTCGATCCTCACTTGGATAGCGCAGCGCAGAAAGCTACCCACCGACGACTCTCTCACTTCCTTCGGATACAGCCTTGCGTCAAGATGACATTGTTGTTTCTCACCAAAGGCAGAATCCGCAGAACACGTACTTCTCTCTGTTGATCTCGCCTCTCAGTTGTGGACCAACCTCTCTAGAAGATGCCACCCGAACCAACAGGATGGTGGCTTCAACGATCTCCTCTCCATGTGGAGTCTTTCTCACGGGCACCAGATCGTCGCAGCCGCCAGCATTTGGGTTCTATGGAAGAATAAGAACAAGTACAGATATGAAGGCCGCCAATTCAGTTCCTCTCAACTTTTTAGAGAGGTTCTCAGACAAATTAGCAAAGTCAGCATTCGCTGCTCTCACTCCACGAGCGGTTTTTGGAGGATGTTGTATTAAGCTTAAGTCCGGTCCAGTTGGGTGCAACCTTCGCTGGCCGGTTTTTGTGTTTTCCTTTCTGTCCGTGCGAGTCGCGCCCTTTTGTATAGGCTACGGCATTTTGCGCCTGATACATCAATTAAGTTTGTTTCGTTAATAAATATATATATATATGTGTGTGTGTGTGTGTCAGATTGAATATATATATATATATATATATATATATATATATATATATATATATATATATATATATATGTCAGATTGGGCAAGAAATATTATTTTATATGTTTTCACTTTGTTTTGTTACCCACAAAGACTAGCTTAAAATATTACAGGAGTATAATTAATGATGGTAATAAAGAAGCTTAAAACAAAATTATTTTTTGTAATGATCCATACTTCAACCTGTTTTATAGTACATTTATTTCATTGATTTGTGAAATGAAAGGTTTCAGTATGTTCAACTTCAACTGCGTTTTAGTTAGCTAGGATCGAAGAATAGTGGGTACCAGATTATAATGATGACTCGTTTGGTTCTGTAGAGTGGGAGTCGCAAGACTAAATGTTGGAATCGAGTCTGAATTTGGTAAGAATATATTTATGGAGTCCTTATATCATTTTATTAGATTTCGATGTCCATAAATGGTGTTGGGCTAATTTAGATGTAATAGAATTCTTATCTTTTTCTATTTAAGAAATCCTGTTATGATCTAAAATAGGATGTTGATAAGATATTTTAGGTATAATAGGATTCATATTTTATTCCTATCTAGGAAATCCTATTTTTGTTTGCCATAGAAAAGTAAAAATTTTGTTTTATTCAAATGAAGAAGAAAGTACAATTTTGAGCCTCAATGGGATCCTTTGAGTACAATCCTTTTTCCAAGGACGTGTAAGATGGAGATCGAATATTGCTTCTGATTTCTTTACTCCATTGACGATCGAGAAAGAATTACAAGCCTTTATGTTTGGTTGCATGGGGACGACAATTCGGCTCTCTGAAGTGTGCTCTGAATCTCAGAATGTCTCCTCCTGAAAGACAACTCCTTCTATTTGTAGCTGTTTTATGGAATGATTCACTCATGTGCGTAGGAACGCTGCGCGCATGATCTGTTCGGTGTAAGGGTGCTACACGCGTGAAGGTAGAACTGAATCCGTTGTAAATACATATATGAGCTACGGGGGAGCTGACACGTGACGGAGGGTAAGATTCAGCTGAAGATAAGATCTTGGATGGTTGTCACCCGTTCATGGGTAGAACTGGGTCAAGGACACGTGGCGCATGTGCCTTGGCCAAAGATCTCAGTTTGTTGGAGTGGGAAAGAGCCCTACGCCTCAGAAAGTCTAGGCTCAACCCTGACTTTGGCATATGAGGTTCCCTAGTATATGAAGGATTGAATTTTAGACATGTTGAGGCATTATCGTAGAATAAATCCCTATGCCTGGAAGAACTTGGTGTTGTGGAACGCCTTGGCGTAAGGGAGTTCTAATCAATGCTTCACCACGTCGGATCCTACAGCTGTTACTGACAGAAAT
Source organism: Iris pallida (assembly GCA_029216955.1). Classification (NCBI taxonomy): domain Eukaryota; kingdom Viridiplantae; phylum Streptophyta; class Magnoliopsida; order Asparagales; family Iridaceae; genus Iris; species Iris pallida. Next base: position 10,081,367 of record JANAVB010024400.1, on the reverse strand, counting down.
TTAATCATTATGCTGACGTAAGTGCTGATGTATGATGTCGGCTCGCTATTCGAAGCATCTTTTCTTGTAGCAATGATGACTTGGCTGTAGGAACGAAATATAAAGCAATATACTCTTAAGGTGTGTCACGACCCGCACCCACTGTGACGGTACGAGTACGTAACAGCGCCCAGCCTACGCCGCAGTGTCGACGGTAGAACGCTGTTCTAGGTCACTATCTAACCAACCAATCACACAATTATATAATGTACTTGCCAAAGTATCAACTCCGAACGGAGGACAAGTATAGATATAATATAATCTAAATCACAGTCTAAGCACGATATGATAACACAGAAGATAAAAGCTAAGACTAAATACAACAATAAAACTAACTACTAAAATAACATAATCTCCAATAATCTCAAAACATCATATCACTACTTATATACAACTCCAGTTCTAAAACATGAAAGCTAAAACAGACAAACTAGCTAAACTCCCGATCACTCCAGAGTGTTGGGGCCATAGGTAGCTAAGCCATCTCCTGGTCTGTAATATGTAGGGCATGTGTCCTCAGGGCAATCATCTGTAAAATTTACAACAGGTCCAGTCAGGATAGGAACGAGCACAATCTCATCTAGAAAACCCAAGTAAATGACAGAGAACTATAAAGCAGTTATAGACAGTTGTATTGATTAACATGGCAGTTTATATTCAGGTGATGGTAAAGAAGACAGATAAAGTGCAAAAAAAGTAAGTAACTAAACAAGAGAAGAAGCATGGCAATAAGGACTGTAAAAATAGAACTAGCTGAACCAGGGTAATATGATATAAGTCCAGACAGTAAATGTATGTCAAGTGTAACTCCAATGTAAGTCCAGTACGAGACGAATCTAATACAAGATGAATCCAGTAAGGGATGATCCCAGTCATAGTGATCAATGATTCCAGGGTGAGTCCAGCCTATACTCTAGCAGTATGTTTTAAAATACCGAGATCGACATACAAACGGCTATAGGTAATCCGGCACATCACACACCTGGCCGGGTGTGAGATGGCTATCATTCCAGTTTGATTCCAGCAAAGGGTGATTCTAGAAATGGGGTATATCGACATGTCTTACTCTAGTATTTTCCCTCCCAGCAAGTGAATCCAGAAATCCGACACAATGATTTAAGATGAGTCTAGCCAGTAATATGATGATACCAGTAAATAATTCCAGAATAATTTCAGTAATAGAGGCCAGATAATAAATGTGTGTCGTATACATGAATCCAGAATATCCATACGTGTTGTAATAGAGAATCGTATACAACTAACTAGAACTGAAGTATAGTAATTGACAAGTAAATGAGAGAATTATCAGAGAATGTACTCGTTTGTATCCTGAGTATCTGAAGAATATCTACTGTCCGAGGAGTGGTGTCTGTCTCCTATAGAACATCACAAGTCACAGTATGTCTAAAATGATAATAAGATACAATTCAATGCATTCTATATGAATCTAGGTCAATCTAGACTAAAGTCAGCCTTTGGACAACTCTAGTCAACCCTAATAGTCAAACTAGGTCAATTCTAGTCTAATTAGTCAAACTACGTCAAACGAGGTTAAACTTGGCCGAACTAGTCTAGGTTGGTCAAACCTAGGCTCAACCAGTCAATTCTAGGTCAACTAACTAGATACTACACAAATCACCTAGCCTAGTGATACACAAGTGTATCCACCACATGCCATGGCCAACTACCTAGGCCATGGGCCAATACACATGGCTAATGAGATCCCTGCCTCAAAAACCACCATACATTATACATAGGCTAGTATAACTATTACCCACATAATATATATATGTAAATACACATACATGTATATACATGTAAATACACATGCAAATAGATTAGGAAATATCTATCTATCTATCTCTATCTATATATATATATTTTTTTTTTTCTCTATCTCTATATATATATATATATATATATATATATATATATATATATATATATATAATTTTTTATATATATATAATTTTATATATATATATATATATATATATATATATATATATAATGTGTGTGTGGATTATATATGTGTAGACATGTGTGTGCGTGTGTGAGATGTTCTCATATGTGTGTGTGCTAGGATTGTGAGAGAGTGAGTAGACTGTGTGTGTGCTAGGAGTAGGGCTGTGTGAGACTTAGGTTCCATGAAATAATTGACAGAAATAGAATAGAGGGTGTAGTGTATTGTCCTGTGTATGTGTGTATGGGCTAAGGGAAGGTTTGTGACAGTGAAACATAAGGGGGGTGTCCTGTGTGTGACAGGAAATAATAGTGTGTCTCAGATTTTGTGTGTGTGAGTGTACAGGGAATAATTAGGATAGGGTGTCTAAACTCAGGAAAATCAGTGCCAAAAAAATGTTCTCAGAAATGAAGGTAACTGACAGTAGGTAAATCAGTGCATATCAGTTAACTAACAGCCTATACAATATTTTACACATCAATAACCCAAGTCCCATGCCAAAATGAAACTCCACATGTAGTTTAAATCTCAGTTATGCATTTGTGAACCACATTCCATTTAATCATTCAAAGACATTAACACATTTCGATTTCTCAGATTTTTGGAAGAACCATTGACAGTTCAATTAAACCCTTAGTAGTTAGTATATCAAAAATCAATTCCAATAGCCCATTGCATCAACACAATCGAAATTAACATGTTCAGAATTCAACACACATGTATGTGAACTAATTCCAGCATCTAAAACAGTTAGAAACAAATTAAAATCAGAAAATTTGATTCAGCATATTTGGTATCAGTGCGTATCAGTCCACATGTGGGAATCATGAATTTGATCCTAATTCTTTCGTTAACATGAAGTCTAACATATATACAATCACTTAGACATATAGGGGATTAAATAATATTGCAATTTATCATGGAAATTTGGTTAAAAATATCACTCTTATATCTCAGAAATCAGGAATTCAGCATATTGTATCAGAAAAAATGGAAAAAAACTTCATTCGAGACCAATTTCTCGAACACCCATCATAATCAAACATTTCATTAACCTAATACATATGTTGGTGAAACTATCTAATCATTTAATCATCATTAAAATAGGTAAAAATGCGAATCAAACTCAGAATTTAATCCAGTTAAGGCGTATCAGGTTTTTTAGGGAATTAATGGATTTCAAAATCAATTTAAACATCAAAATTGCAAATAGAGAGTTGGTAAAGCAAGACACACACGTGCACGTGTCATAGAGTCATTTCGTGTCCAACCAAATGGACACAAATGTGTCCAAATCAAAAACAAACATGTGGTGTGCACACAGTGTACATAACCCTCGTGCAGGGGTTTCGAGTCGTCGTGGACACAGCACACGACACGTGTGGCCACGTGGTTATGTCCACGTGTCAGGCTACACGTTCGACACCCTGTGAGGTGTCCATGTGGTGTCTACAGCGGACACGAGGTCGCGTGTTGTGCGTGTCTGTGCGTGCTCAGTCGCCTGCGCACGACAGCGCGCGGCCAGTGCGGGCGCGATTGCGTCGCGTGTACTCCACGACATGCTCCCAAATTTTGGGAGCATGGTATCAGATGTTGCCCCCTGCTCCACACAAATTTTTAGGTCTCGACGTGTCCTGTGTCTCGTGTTCTAGCCCCCGATAGGCAGGACACAGGCGTGTGGCTCGTGCAGCGTATCCAAGGCCAAAAACACGACACAAACCGACACGAAACACCAAACACCCTTCACAAAAGTTAATACACACATGAAGATCTACAGATCTATGTAATTACATTTCAAAAATACGAAAATTAATTCCTATGTGGCATTTCTACAAACACCTATTCTATCAATACGATACGTGTCCGATACGGACACGAAATGAGTCCACCTTGACACGAAACCAAGTCCTACAGCTAGGGGACACCTAGGGCTTCCTAAATATGCAATTAGATCTAAAAATTACTGAGTTTAGGGTTCAATTACCTATTGGTGAAATTCCCAAGAAATAGCTCTCTTCTAGATCTACCTCCTTGCTATCAACCTTCTCCAAATTGATCCAAAGCTAGAACAAAACTCCATGAACAGCAAAAACACTAGAATTAGGATATAATGCAATTTGTTTGGATTAAAAATGAATTAAAATGGATTTACTAGGAATTTCTAAAGTTGGGGATTTACCTCATTCTAAACTTGAGATCTATTTACAAGGGAGGCTAACCCTAAATGAAAGAGGCATTAAATAGGGGTGGGGTTCCCTAGATGGCTGGCCATAGTGGGTTAGGGTTAGGGTTTAGTTGGGTTTGATGGGCCATGGGCTTCTTGACTAGTTTCTAGTCTCTCTACCAAAAGGCCCCCTTTGCTATATCAATTTCTCTCCAACTAAAACCTCTAATTAGATAACTAAGAGAATATTCTAGTCATGACTAAAATCACCAAGTCCAAGTTAGCTTATTGGTTAAGGCTAACTTCTAGGTTAGGCCCAATCTAGACCTAAGACTAACATAGCACATAACAATATTTAATTAATATTAAATTCACACAAATTCCCATAAATCATAACAAATTCAAATAAATCCTAAAATGACCAAAATACCCTCTAGGCTAAAATGTACTAATTAAACATCCTAATCACATGGCTAGGCTCTAGGTCAACAGTCTCCAAGGTTTCACTAGCTGCACACCAAAATCACAAGTCATGACTTAAGGCAGTTTTAAATAGTTTAAAAATTATTAAAAATCACCAAAAATCATAATGTGAAATAAATATCAATAATTAATAATTATAATTACAAAATTTCAAAATTGCCCTTATCTGGAAAACTAGGTGTTATAATCCTACCCCCCTTAGAAAAATTTCGTCCTCGAAATTAAGATGAGCGCACCCCTTCCTAGGTCAAACCCCCAATCAATCAAAGTCGAAACAACACAATCCTACTGGTCGCGATTTCACAGTCTCGAATAGGGTAGCTATACTATCTAGCAATCATAAGCAATATCCTGGCAGGTACTAAGGAAAATTACACATGAAAGTGGGGAGGAAGAATAAGAAGGTCAAACCTGCTAATCCATCACCTGCAATGTCAGTCTCCTCGGCTGCCATCGCAAAAGCTCCACCCCTCTGGTGCTGAGCTACAGGTGGCCTAGCCCCCTCAAAAGGAGGTGCAATGGGACAATCTATCTTCTGGTGGGCAGCTGACCCGCAGAAATAGCAAACCTTCAACCTCTTTCTGCACTGTTCCCAGATGTGTCCCGGTTTCTTGCAGTAGGAACAACTGATCGCCTTCGGGTTCTGACCCAGATACTGATGCTGTACCTGCTGAACTCCCACTGGTGCCTGCGTCTGCTGAATCTGCACATGAGGCCTCTTGGCCCGGCCTCTGCTGCTGGTACCGTGAGCATCCCGTCCCCTCTTGAGCCTCAGCTCAAGACCATCCTCTGCTGCTAAGGCGCCCACCAAGATCTCCTCAAAAGTGGCACCCCGGGCGTTCTTGGTATAGGACTTCACCCCCTTGACCAGCCCCTTCCTGAACCTCCGGGCCTTCGTCGCCTCAGACAACCCCTCGACAAATCTGCTCAGACGACAGAACTCCCCTGCATACTCCTCCACGGACTGACCGCCCTGGACTAGGGCCTCGAACTGGGTCTCGAGGGCTCCTGGCGCTGCATCCGGGAAAAACTTCTCCTTGAACAGCTTCTTGATTGCCGCCCAAGTCTATCCTATAGTACCAACCCTCGGGTCGGTCTGGTACCACGTACGGGCCAGATCCTGTATCATGCTGGCCGCTGCCTCAATCTGGAGCCTCGTCGGAATCTCAGCCAACTTGAATATCTCCTCCATGTGCTCGATCCACTCGTCGGCATACAAGATCCCCTCTGTCCCTCGGAAGTCTCTCGGGTGCATCTTTTGATAGTCCTGAATGCCCTTCTCCCGCGGCTGGTGCGGCTGCGGGGCTGCCGCTGGCTGAGCTACAACTCTCTCTACTGCAGTCACTGCCATCTCAATGCCTCGTGGGAGCTCTGCTGTGTGCCACTGCTACTGGATCTGCTGACCCTCCATGTACTGCCGGAAGAAGGCTAACAGCTGAACGGCGTCAACTGTCCCTGCAGGTGGCTGCTGCTGCTGAAGCACATCCGAAATTACCAAACTCGGCTCATGCCTCACAGGTGGAGGGGCTCCTCCGAAGGCAGCTGAAATGCCTACCCTAGCTGGCATGACTGGGGCTGCGGTACCAGGGGCTGGCTGCTGAGGACGAGAGGTGGCAGACCCCTCTGCAGCGTCCCTCAGTCCGGAGCAATGGGATCTAGTCTCGACCATCCTGGAGACAGATCAAACAAGGAATCAATACTGAGATAGAAGCGATAAATCAAAGGAGGACAGTTAATTTTCAAGGAAGACAATCAACAAGATGTATAGATGGCATGAATTGAAGTAGAATTTTTCCTAACTGTGATTGAGTGCCTCTCCGGTAAAGCCTATCTCTCAATCCTATCGCAGGCTCGCAGCAGTACAACTAAGTCGTCGTACTACCACGATATCGCACTAATGCGACTCTCGAGACCTGTATGGGCCACCACTAAAAATGTGTCACGACCCGCACCCACTGTGAGGGTACGAGTACGTAACAGCGCCCAGCCTACGCCGCAGTGTCGGCGGTAGAACGCTGTTCTATGTCACTATCTAACCAACCAATCACGCAATTATATAATGTACTTGCCAAAGTATCAACTCCAAACGGAGGACAAGTATAGATATAATGTAATCTCAATCACAGTCTAAGCACGATATGATAACACAGAAGATAAAATCTAAGACTAAATACAACAATAAAACTAACTACTAAAATAACATAATCTCCAACAATCTCAAAACATCATATCACTACTTATATACAACTCCAGTTCTAAAACATGAAAGCTAAAACAGACAAACTAGCTAAACTCCCGATCACTCCTGAGTGTCGGGGCCATAGGTAGCTAAGCCATCTCCTGGTCTGTAATATGTAGGGCATGTGTCCTCAGGACAATCATCTATAAAATTTACAACAGGTCCAGTCAGAACAGGAACGAGAACAATCTCATCTAGAAAACCCAAGTAAATGACAGAGAACTATAAAGCAGTTATAGACAGTTGTATTGATGAACATGGCAGTTTATATTCAGGTGATGGTAAAGAAGACAGATAAAGTGCAAGGAAAGTAAGTAACTAAACAAGAGAAGAAGCATGGCAATAAGGACTGTAAAAATAGAACTAGCTGAACCAGGGTAATATGATATAAGTCCAGACAGTAAATGTATGTCAAGTGTAACTCTAATGTAAGTCCAATACGAGACGAATCTAATACAAGATGAATCCAGTAAGGAACGATCCCAGTCATAGTGATCAATGATTCCAGGTGAGTCCAGCCTATACTCTAGCAGTGTGTTTTAAAATACCGAGATCGACATGCAAACGGCTATAGGTAATCCGGCACATCATATACCTGGCCGGGTGTGAGATGGCTATCATTCCAGTTTGATTCCAGCAAAGGGTGATTCCAGAAATGGGGTATGTCTACATGTCTTACTCTAGTATTTCCCCTCCCAGCAAGTGAATCCATAAATCCGACACAATGATTCAAGATGAGTCCAGCCAGTAATATGATGATACCAGTAAATGATTCCAGAATGATTCCAGTAATAGAGGCCAGATAATAAATGTGTGTCATATACATGAATCCAGAATATCCATATGTGTTGTAATAGAGAATCGCGTACAACTAACTAGAACTGAAGTACAGTAATTGACAAGTAAATGAGAGAACTATCAGAGAATGTACTCGCCTGTATCCTGAGTATCTGAAGAATATCAACTGTCCGAGGAGTGGTGTCTGTCTCCTATAGAACAGCACAAGTCACAGTATGTCTAAAATGATAATAAGATATAATTCAATGCATTCTATATGAATCTAGGTCAATCTAGACTAAAGTCACCCTTTGGTCAACTCTAGTCAACCCTAATAGTTAAACTAGGTCAATTCTAGTCTAATTTAGTCAAAATACGTCGAACGAGGTTAAACTTGGCCGAACTAGTCTAGGTTGGTCAAACCTAGGCTCAACCCGTCAATTCTAGGTCAACTAACTAGATACTACACAAATCACCTAGCCTAGTGATACACAAGCGTATCCACCACATTCCATGGCCAACTACCTAGGCCATGGGCCAATACACATGGCTAATGAGATGCCTGCCTCATAAACCACCATACATTACACATAGGCTAGTATAACTATTACCCACATAATATATATATGTAAATACACATACATGTATATACACATGTAAATAGATTAGGAAATATCTATATATATATATATATATACCTATATATATATATATATATATTTATATATAAAAATATATATATATATATATATATATATAAAATGTGTGTGTGGATTATATATGTGTAGACTTGTGTGTGTGTGTGTGAGATGTTCTCATATGTGTGTGTGCTAGGAATGTGAGAGAGTGAGTAGACTGTGTGTGTGTTAGGAGTAGGGCTGTGTGAGACTTAGGTTCCAGGAAATAATTGGCAGAAATAGAATAGAGGGTGTAGTGTGTTGTCCTGTGTATGTGTGTATGGGCTAAGGGAAGGTTTGTGACAGTGAAACATAAGGGGGGTGTCCTGTGTGTGACAGAAAATAATAGTGTGTCTCAGATTTTGTGTGTGTGTGAGTGTACAGGGAATAATTAGTATAGGGTGTCGAAACTCGGGAAAATTATTGCCAAAAAAATGTTCTCAGGAATGAAGGTAACTGACAGTAGGTAAATCAGTGCATATCAGTTAACTAACAGTCTATACAATAGTTTACACATCAATAACCCAAGTCCCATGCCAACATGAAACTCCACATGTAGTTTAATTCTCAGTTATGCATTTGTGAACCACATTCCATTTAATCATTCAAAGACATTAACACATTTCGATTTCTCAGATTTTTGGAAGAACCATTGACAGTTCAATTAAACCCTTAGTAGTTAGTATATCAAAAATCAATTCTAATAGCCCATTGCATCAACACAATCGAAATTAACATGTTCATCATTCAACACACATGTATGTGAACTAATTCTAGCATCTAAAACAGTTAGAAACAAATTAAAATCAGAAAATTTGATTCAGCACATTTGGTATCAGTGCGTATCAGTCCACATGTGGGAATCATGAACTCGATCCTAATTCTTTCGTTAACATGAAGTCTAACATATATACAATCACTTAGACATATAGGGGATTAAATAATATTGCAATTTATCATGGAAATTTGGTTAAAAAATCACTCTTATATCTCAAAAATCAGGAATTTAGCATATTGTATCAGAAAAAATGGAAAAAACTTCATTCGAAACCAATTTCTCGAACACCCATCATAATCAAACATTTCATTAACCTAATACATATGTTGGTGAAACTATCTAATCATTTAATCATCATTAAAATAGGTAAAAATGCGAATCAAACTCAGAATTTAATCCTGTTAAGGAGTATCAGTCGGTATCAGGTTTTTTAGGGAATTAATGGATTTCGAAATCAATTTAAACATCAAAATTGCAAATAGAGAGTTGGTAAAGCAAGACACACACGTGCACGTATCATAGAGTCATTTCGTGTCCAACCAAATGGACACAAATGTGTCCAAATCAAAAACAAACATGTGGTGTGCACACAGTGTACATAACCCTCGTGTAGGGGTTTCGAGTCGTCGTGGACACAGCACACGACACGTGTGGCCACGTGGTTATGTCCACGTGTAGCCCACGTGTCAGGCTACACGTTCGACACCCTGTGAGGTGTCCATGTGGTGTCTACAGCGGACACGAGGCTGCGTGTTGCGCGTGTCTGTGCGTGCTCAGCCGCCTGCACGCGACAGCACGCAGCCAGTGCGGGCGCGATTGCGCCGCGTGTACTCCACGACATGCTCCCAAATTTTGGAAGCATGGTGTCAGATGTTGCTCCCTGCTCCACACAAATTTTTAGGTCTTGACGTGTCCTGTGTCTCATATTCTAGCCCCCGATAGGCAGGACACAGGCGTGTGGCTCGTACAGCGTATCCAAGGCCAAAAACACGACACAAACCGACACGAAACACCAAACACCCTTCACAAAAGTTAATACACACATGAAGATCTATAGATCTATGTAATTACATTTCAAAAATATGAAAATTAATTCCTATGTGGCATTTCTACAAACACCTATTCTATCAATACGATACGTGTCTGATACGGACACAAAATGAATCCATCTTGACACGAAACCAAGTCCTACAGCTAGGGGACACCTAGGGCTTCCTAAATATGCAATTAGATCTAAAAATTACTGAGTTTAGGGTTCAATTACCTATTGGTGAAATTCCCAAGAAATAGCTCTCTTCTAGATCCACCTCCTTGCTAGCAACCATCTCCAAATTGATCCAAAGCTATAACAAAACTCCATGAACAACAAGAACACTAGAATTAGGATCTAATGCAATTTGTTTAGATTAAAAAGGAACTAAAATGGATTTACTAGGAATTTCTAAAGTTGGGGATTTACCTCTTTCTAAACTTGAGATCTATTTCTAAGGGAGGCTAACCCTAAATGAAAGTGGCATTAAATAGGAGTGGGGTTCCCTAGATGGCTGGCCATAGTGGGTTAGGGTTAGGGTTTAGTTGGGTTTGATGGGCCATGGGCTTCTTGACTAGTTTCAAGTCTCTCTACCAAAAGGCCCCCTTTGCTATATCAATTTCACTCCAAGTATAACCTCTAATTAGATAACTAAGAGAATATTCTAGTCATGACTAAAATCACCAAGTCCAACTTAGCTTATTGGTTAAGTCTAACTTCTTGGTTAGGCCCAATCTAGATCAAAGACTAACATAGCACATAGCAATATTTAATTAATATTAAATTCACACAAATTCCCATAAATCATAACAAATTCAAATAAATCCTAAAATGACCAAAATACCCTCTAGGCTAAAATGTACTAATTAAACATCCTAATCACATGGCTAGGCTCTAGGTCAACAGTCTCTAAGGTTTCACTAGCTGCACACCAAAATCACAAGTCATGACTTAAGGCAGTTTTAAATAGTTTAAAAATTATTAAAAATCACCAAAAATCATAATATGAAATAAATATCAATAATTAATAATTATAATTATAAAATTTCAAAATTGCCCTCATCTGGAAAACTGGCTGTTACAAGGGGGTGAATAGAGTAGGCAGCAGATTATTAGCTATTAAAAATGTTAGCAGCAAGATTACAGAAATATATCACAGTTATGAGTAAGTAAAAGTAAAGTGCAAAAAGCAAACTCAAAGACGGCGATGTATATTGGTCTCCCTCTTGTGAGGACTAATCGAGTCGAGAGACCTCTAGCTCCTAGTTGAAATCCACAATGAAAAGATCGCAAGTTTTTATACGAAGTCCTTGCAAGTTTTACAAATGCGAGCTTTGATCCGAAGTACTCGACTAAATTCAATTGTGAAGCGTCTCACTAATATCAAGCCTCTTGATTACAATCACTCTGAACTTCTAGACCGTACCGTATTGGCAAATCGACTAGAAGATTGTAACTGGCTTGGGATTTGAAATTGAAAGCTTAGTGGGGCTTTGGAAGATCGTAGTAAGCTTCGAGAGAGGAGATATAAAAGTGAATGAGTGATTTGAAATGGAAGATTTTTTTCTCTATTTATAGGATTTCTAAAGGGAGAATTCGGGTAGAATTCGGACAAAATTCGAACAAAATTTTATGAGAGAATCTCGGCATATAGCCGTTGCATCTGTAACTGCGAGAAGACTGAGTTTAAAAAGCAACGTTCATGTAGCCGAACTCGGGCCAAATTTGTCCAGAATTATGCTGGTCCAGAATATGTTGGGTTTTGCAACACAGGGCTTTGGGCTCTCAAATTTTCAAGTAGTTAGGGAGTAGTTTGGGCTTTTATAATTGGGCTTGATTTAAAATAAAATAGTGTTTTAAAAATATTTCTTTGGTAGCCTATTTGCCAGTACAACACGATTTACATTATTTTTCTTGACTCAATGAAATGCAAAAGTACATTGATAATTGAAATACAAACGCGACAACAAATACAGCTCCAAGTCTTGAACGGTAGCAGGTACATGCTGTCGCAGTAAGTCCAAGTAGCCTTTATTTCGAGACATATATCAATTATTAAAATCTGGTTCGACCATGACCATTTGGCCAACAATCTTCCCTATTTTGATAATTGACAAACCTTGACAGATATAACATATTGGTTTTGATTTAAAAAATCTCGAAACGTATGTACATATGTTTGGTACTGTACTGTACTGTACTGTCTCCTTTTGGCAAGTATTATTCTGAAACAAGGTGTTAGATCCTTTTCTCTCTCGTTGTCACTTAGCAAAGTAATTGTAAGGAGATAAGCTCTCCCGCAATTTATGCTTAAGAAACAAACAATGAAGAAAAACGGAGATAATATAATAAAAAATAACATAAATGTCACACGCAGTTTATGATTTGAAGCAGTAGCTAAAGATAATGCTAAGCAAAAGTGCATACCAAAAGGGATAAGCAATATAAATAAGTACTAAAAGGAAACTACATAAAAATCGGAAGGAGTTTGGAACAACAAACTCAGCATATTATACATAGAAGTGCATAAAAAGTCCTACCTTGGAATATATGAACATTTCCAAGAACATATAGACATAAACAGAGTCTAATACGATAATATCTAGACAAATAACTGTATCATCTAGATCAAGTCCTCATCTAGTCTGAATCATCATCAGCATGTGCAACATTATCATATTCGGTCCAGCATCAGAAGTACCAGCTCCATGAGATGGTTATGGAGTAGCACCAGAACCACAGTACCAGTCATAAGCGTTATCGAGGTTGAAGTAAAAATGACTAGAAATGGTAGAATCACATGAAAGAAAACTGGCATGCTGACCAGTCTGAGCGAAATACAGATCCGTAAAAGAGTTTGCAAGGACATGAAATCGACTGTCATTTCGGAACTCTTATTCCCTCAATGTCTCGGTCATATACGCTAGCAGAGATTTGTGCTCATCAGTTGAGCTTGCAAATCATCCAAATGCTGATGGATGCCCTCAGAGGACATATGATAGGTCTGAGGTGGAGGAAGTGGTGCAGTAGGAGGAGCAGGAGGGACAAAGGCACTTCTGTCATGCCCCAGAACCAGAATGCTGGAGAGCGAGGGACATACACAACCATCTACGTAGTTTAGAGTGCAATGCACTTCATAATATGGTCACGGCTGTCTAGATGCATGAGGGTTAATCTACAATCCATCAATCGCTTATGGACAAGAACTAGCCTAGTGTCTCAATCTCAAGAAAGCAAATTGATGTTACAAGATATTAGATCATCAGACATACAGAAGTAGGCATCCCAAACATTACATATTCAGATGATCATTAAGCTAGTCATACAAAATGCGAAGACTAGCAAGAGTTAAGTCATACATGATCAACCCTTGGATTTGCTAATCATGTTACAGCCCTTAGGCAGACATAAATAAATTTACAACACGAGCTAACACGTGCTCGGCGGCTAATGTGAGACTCGTCTCACTGTATCGATTTTTATATACAGATACGTATTTTTGTACTGTGTTTTATATTTTTTTGATTTTCAGAACGCTTTAAATTTTTTTTCCAACTTATAGATTTTCTTCCTGACGGGCATACCTCCAGTATACCAGTGTATACCAACGGCATACCTGTCACTCCCATTTTTCGTTATACGTATTTTCAGTATACGTATATAGATTTCTGATATTTGTCAGGTGACCCATGTTTTGACTTATCTTTCTTAGCCTTACCTTGGTTTAATTTTGTACTTGGTTTATTTTGGTTTGGTTCAACTTGGCATGAGTTAGTTTGGGTTGGGTTGAGATGAGAAGGGTTTTGTATAAAAACCAACTTCTCTCTCTCTTCTCCATTCATTTCATTTACTCCGTCTTCTCCATTTGCTCCTCCTCCAAAACCTAAGCAAGTACAATCTTGCAAAATCTTGAATGATGTTATTTTTGTTTGTTATATTCTCTTCCTTTCATGATTCTATGCCTCTTTAGAACTTGGAGTTTTTGGTTTTGATGGTTACATTTTTGTAGATCTAAGTTTTAAGATTTTTTTTATTTTTTTGATTTAGATCTCTTAAAGTTTGATATTTTTAAAATATAATGATTCTATGTTGTGGAGAATTTCATTCTACCCAATTTTGGTTTTTGAACTGCTGGATTTTGACTTCATATGAGGAAGTTATGCCATTTTCGTGTTCATGGGTTCTCTACACCTTTTGATGCTGTCGGGACGATGAACAGTGTTGCACGCAGCATTTTCGATGCCGTGCGTCATGCGCCGTGCTTGTACGCAACGTGCGCCTTGGGAACTTTTGTCCTCGCACGCAGCGCAACTTGAGCGTCGCACGCCCGCGCGCCGTACTTGCACGCAACGTGCACCGTGTGCACTTTTGCCCTCGCGCGTCGCTCGCCCGCGCGCCGTGCTTGCACGCAACGTGCACCATAGGCACTTTTGCCTCGCGCACAACGCAACTTGCATGTCGCACACCCGCACATTTTTCTGTCGTGCGCCGTGCTTACGCGCAATGTGCGCCGTGGGCACTTTTGCCCTCAAGCGCAGCATAACTTGCGTGCTGCACAACGTGTGTCGTGCTTGCGCGTAACGTGCGTCATGGACACTTTTGCCCTCATATGCAGCACAACTTGTGTGCCGCATACGATTTTCTGCCGCGCAACGTGTACCGTGCTTGCGCGCAACTTGCGAGCCTCGTGCCGTGCTTGCGTGCAACGTTACTCCAAACGACTATTTTTGCCCATTTGAGCTGTCTGTAGCTAAAATCTTGAAAAACTCAAAACATGAAAGTTGTAGATCTTTGTCTTGGCTTCAAGAATCTTCTTGTTTCACTTTAATTGGAGTTTATTTACGATTGATAATTTCAATCATAGTTTTGATCTTTTGGCATGTTTTCTGTACTTGACGTTTTTGAGGTTTTCTTCGACTGTAATAAATTTCTTAACATGATTTGATGATCTGGTACAGTTAGAGAATAATTGTACACCCTTTTTATACTCTTAACACTAGCACAGATTCAATTTTTGTTTTATGTCAAGAAGTTACTTTTATTTATTCCTTCTCATATTCCATGATACGTCTTTTATCTAAATCTTTCTTACATGCGATCCTTATTGCCATGTTTTTTTTCTTAGATAGTGGCCCGTTGTGGTGCACTCATGATTTATGTCTTTTCTTTGCTTAATCTAAATAGTAACCCGTGGTGGTGCACATATGTTACATATCACCGCTTTGTTTTACATGATAGTGGTCCATCGTGGTGCACTCATGCTACAAGTCTCTTCCTTGCCTAATCTAGATAGTGGCCCGTCGTGGTGCACTCATGCTACACGTCTCTTCTCTGCTTATTCTAGATAGTGACCCGTTGTGGTGCACTCATGTTATATGTCACTTCTTTGCTTTACATGATAGTGGTCCGTCGAGGTGTACCCCTGACAAGTACTCTTTACATGACAAGTAAACCTAACATGACATGCTTAATCAAGATGCTGTTGCGACGGCTATCCTCCCTTTCTAATGTAACTCTTTTGGACACCCTGGTTGAATGTATTATGAATGCGTGAACAAGCTACATGTCTCGTATGCATCATGCTTAGGACATGAATTCCTGGTTACCACGGTCAAGAATTCATACTGAATCTGACTAGGTTAATGACTAGATTTATCAAGTAGTTTATATAGAGAGATTTCCCAGTCCCTGGCGATCCCATTATCTAGGCGTTTTAATTGGACTTGTAGCCTGCTGATGAGTAGGGTGCATTTCCAGCACGCTGTCATGTATTGCACCCCCAAGTCACCTAATACAACTCTCTCAACTTGCAACTAGATAACCTGGATAGTCTGTAGGGCTTGTGACTGTGGGAATATCTTATTGCATCTTGTTAGTAACTAGCTTATGATAACCCTAGTTTGTTAACGTATCAAGCCGTAATCATTGCTTGGCCATGATTGATGGATGTAGTCAGTCAAGTCTAGTTTTGTCTTGGTAGTATCCGTATATTTAATTTAGTACATTATTGTTATGCTTTACTTTTGTCGATAAATGATTAGAGACTAAGTTCTGCTCAGGAGGAGGGTTACAACCCTGGTTCTTGTTTGGTTTACGAATTGTAACCTGGCTTCCGGAGTAGTTTCTAAGTCATCCTATTATTGTCGTTCTATATAGTTCTCATATGCTCACATGTTAGGTTATCTCACAAGCTTTACGTGATCCCTATGCTAAGTCAACATGCTCTCATGACCCGGCTGGCTCACATGCTTACATAATCAATTGATTTTACATATTCTCAAGCTTTTTACTTAACATGACTGCAGTGTACATTATGTCACATGTTAATTACTTTACGTCACATGATGCTTTACTTATTATCTTTTCTATTCTCGGGATGAGTGCATTGGTAGTGTACGAGTCTCGATCTGTATTTACTTATTATTTTCCCGAATCATTGATATGTTAGCTATTGCTGGTTTTAGTTCATAAGTTTGGCTTCCTTTGTGGTACTTGCTATTTGGGGCCTGACCCTACTGGTTTTGTTTGGCCAGATCTGATAGAGGAGCACGAAGGATCTTTCGTACCATCTACTCGATGGTGACCGTCTGGAGAACCAGAGTACCTGAGTGGGTTTCTTGTTTCATTCTCCTACTTGATATGTACATTATTGTTTTGTGGCATTTAGCCTCTGAGCACGTGTTTAGCTCGTGTTTTGGTTCTTGATGTTTAGCCTATGGGCCTAAATATAATGTGCGTATTCTAGACTATAGCTAGAGCTTATCATGTATGACTATTGCTCTTGCTAGTTCTCCATTTTGTATTACTAGCTTCATGATCATCCATGTATATATGGTTTTGGACGTTTTACTATTGTATGTCTGATGATCATACTTCTTGTTCTTTGTATAATTGCCTGTAATTGAGATACCAAGGATTGCTTGACCTAGGATCGAGTGTTGGCTTATAGAAGTAACCCTCATGTCTTGACAGCTTATACATGATTTCAGAGTACTGGTGTACTTTGGCCTTACGTAGCTGGCCTTGTCCATTTCCACTTGCCAGTATTCTGGTTCTGGGACATGACATAGGTTTTAGTGGTGGCCCATACAGGTCTGATTTATCAGATATGTGGGGGTTACTGATGTTTAGTTATCTCAATCACAATTATCCTTTATTGATATCCTTCGTACTATTCTCTATCTCTGATCCTTTGATCTGATATCTGCCTTGATCGTTGATCTCTTATGTTCCCTCGATTTGATCCTTGTGTCCTTTAACTTTCAGGGACACTGTTCCTAATCCTTCTGATTACCTAGTTTGGGTTCTGCCGATGGCAGGTCAGCAATCTTCTGTCAGGCCAGTTGTGGAGGATCAGTCTCAACATTCAGATGTAGAGTCGAGAGTTGACTCGAGGGCAGAGATGTCAGTCCATTTCGATCATCCAGCTATGTCCGTACAGTCAGCAGTTCGAGTGAAGGTAGTTCCAGATCGGTCTGATGTACCTGTACTGATAGGGATAATCAAGAAAATGATAGAGTCACAGCAACAACGAGATCTTATTCTCTAACAGAGTATCCAGATGTTGATAGACCGAAGTGAGCAAGGAATACCCGATGAATTTCAGGCCGAGGACTGGCAGCCAGAGGAAGTGCAGATTAGAGCCAGATAGTACTAGTCATCCAGTCAGTCAGCATATCGAGCCCGGCCTACTGTAGAGGCAGTACGAGAACGGGAGCATATAGCTAGGAGGATCACATCCAGAACTGAGGGTCGTAAGAGATACCATTCACCCATATCTGGCTTTTCACCCCGACGTCCATCACAAGTACCAGCCGACCAACGTCCATAGCAGCCTTCCAACCACATGATCAAAGTTTGTCCCTGGATGAGTCCGACTGAATCGTCATCCTTCCAGCCTTCCAACCAGCATGCACCAGCACCGGTTCAGCAGCAGCAGGCTCACAGGACTTTACCGACGCAGTCCAATACATTCCAGCAGTAGGGACCTCAGTAGTATGAACAAACCCAAGCTCAAAGACAGAGGAACCAGCGGCAGTATCAGGCAGAACAAGTAGAATACACCTATTATGGGAAGTTAGGGCATCACAGATCAGTTTGTTGAACGGCCAATAGAAGATGCTTCCGCTGTGGAGCAGAGGACCATTCAGTTAGTACTTGCCCCTATACGACATCTCGAAGACGACCATCTACACCAAATGTACCACTGCAGTCCTTTCAGTCGCCTCAGTCATCACCTCCAACAGTGGACGAGCAGTTGGGGCCAATACTAGATGTTTAACCATTGGCACAATATCTACTGCCATCACGAGCTCAGAGGGTCAGGCAGCTCAGAGGGCGATTGAATGCGCAGTACCAGGAGCACCTGTAGTATCAGCATGAGGGTTGTACCTTGGGATTCCCAGGTACCATCTTCATGGTCTTCTTTCAGTTATTTTCTTGGGATTTGTCTTTCATTAGTGGGCCAGTTAGTGGCAGTATCTCTTGGGTTCTTGTCGACGACTTGGTATTCTATCTATGTAAGGAGTACAATGGTCGCCTTGACTTATTCGTTGAGTGAATGCGAGTTTCTCGTCCCACTCCTCTTTCTTCGTATCTTGAGATACATGATATCTATCACATGTCTCGACTATGAAGATACGTCATGGGTAGAGTCATGTCTTGGACTAAGTCATTGCTACCGACTTACTTTGAGACTTGACCTTTATCCATTTTTGGGAGTCAGCGTAGGCCTGCTCCTACTCAACTGACTCGTGAGGAATATTTATTCGTATGCATCCAGCCCTTCTTGATTGTGGTTGTGTTATTGCTTACGCATTTATTTATATTACTATTGCCTCTATTTATTGCTTATGCATTTATTTATATTACTGTTGCCTTTATTTACTGATATGCTATGCCTTGTTTGATTGAGATAGTTGTATTTTCTTGAGCTTTTGTTTTGGTTATCATGCTCGACTAGCTTTAGGAAATTTCGATGATAGAATTTTTCTAAGGATGGAAGAGTTGTGAGACTCGTCTCACTGTATCGGTATTTATATACGGATACGTATTTTTGTACTGTATTTTGTATTTTCTTAATTTTTGAAATGCGTTAAAATTTTCCCAACTTATAGATTTTCTCCTTGACCGGCATACCGCTAGTATACTAGTGTATACCGACGGCATACCTGTTACTCCCATTTTTTGTTATACGTATTTTCAGTATACGTATACGGATTTCTGACATTTGCCAGGTGATCCGTGTTTTCACTTATCTTTCTTAGCCTTGTCTTGGTTTAATCTTGTACTTGGTTTATTTTGGTTTGGTTCAACTTGGCATGAGTTGGTTTGGGTTGGGTTGAGATGAGAAGGGTTTTGTATAAAAACCAACTTCTCTCTCTCTCTCCTCCATTCATTTCATTTACTCTTTCTTCTCCATTTGCTCCCCCTCCAAAACC
Organism: Iris pallida; assembly: GCA_029216955.1. Lineage (NCBI taxonomy): Eukaryota > Viridiplantae > Streptophyta > Magnoliopsida > Asparagales > Iridaceae > Iris > Iris pallida. The sequence goes on along the minus strand of JANAVB010024400.1, from coordinate 10,061,777 downwards.
TAGGCAAGTACAATCTTGCCAAATCTTAAACAATGTTATTTTTGTTTGTTCTATTCTCTTTCTTTCATAATTCTAAGCTTCTTTAGAACTTGAAGTTTTTGGATTTGATGGTTACATTTTTGTAGATCTAAGTTTTAAGATTTTATTGTTATTCTTGATTTTGATCTCTTAAAGTTTGATATTTTCGAAATCTAATGGTTCCACATTTGTGGGGAATTTCATTCTACCCAATTTTGGCTTTTGAACTGCTGGATTTCGACTTCATATGAGAAAGTTATGCCATTTTTGTGTTCATGGGTTCTCCACACCTTTTGGTGCTGTCGGGACGATGAACAGTGTCGTGCGCAGCGTTTATGCTTTCATGCGCCGCGTGCCATGCTTGCCCACAACGTGCACCGTGGGCACTTTTGCCCTCGTGTGCAACACAACTTGTGCGCCGTACGTCCGCGTGCCGTGCCTGCGCGAAACGTATGTCGTGGGCACTTTTGCCCTCGTGCGCAGCGCAACTTGTGCGCCGCACGCCCGCGCATTTTTCTGCCGCGCGCCCGCGTGCCGTGCTTGCACGCAACGTAGGCTGTGGGCACTTTTGCCCTCGCGCGAAGCGCAACTTGCGCGCCGCACGCCCGTGCTTTTTTCAGCCGCATGCCGTGCTTGCGTGCAATGTGTGTCGTGGGCACTTTTGCCCTCACGTGCAGCGCAACTTACGCGCCGTGCGCCGTACGCAATTTTCTGCCGCGCAACGTGCGCCGTGCTTGTGCATAACGTGCGCCGTGGGCACTTTTGCCCTCGCGCGCATCGCAACTTGCGCGCCACGCGCCGCGTGCGATTTTCTGTCGCGCAACGTGCGCCGTGCTTATGCACAACTTGCGCGTCGCGCTTGCGCGCAACTTGAGCACCGCGCGCCGTGTTTGCGCGCAACATGACTCCAAATGACTATTTTTGCCCATTTGAGCTGTTTGTATCTAAAATCTTGAAAAACTCAAAACATGAAAGTTGTAGATCTTTGTCTTGGCTTCAAAAATCTTCTTATTTTACTTTAATTGGAGTTCATATGCGATTGATAATTTCAATCATAGTTTTGATCTTTTGGTATGTTTTTTGTACTTGACGATTTTGAGGTTTTCTTCGACTGTAATAAATTTCTTAACATGATTTGATGATCTGGTACAGTTAGAGAATAATTGTACACCCCTTTTGTACTTTTAACACTAGCACATATTCAATTGTTGTTTTATGTCAAATAGTTACTTTTATTTATTCTTTCTCATATGCCATGATACGTCCTTTATCTAAATCTTTCTTACATGCGATCCTTATTGCCATATTTTCTTTTTTTAGATAGTGGCCTGTTGTGGTGCACTCATAATTTATGTCTTTTCTTTGCTTAATCTAAATAGTGATCCGTGGTGGTGCACACATGTTACATATCACCTCTTTGCTTTACATGATAGTGGTCCGTCGTGGTGCACTCATGCTACAAGTCTCTTCCTTGTCTAATCTAGATAGTGGTCCGTCGTGGTGCACTCATGCTACATGTCTCTTCTCTGCTTATTTTAGATATTGACCCATTGTGGTACACTCATGTTACATGTCACTTCTTTGCTTTGCATGATAGTGGCCCATTGAGGTGCACTCATGACAAGTACTCTTTACATGACAAGTAAACCTAACATGACATGCTTAATCAAGATGTTGTTGCGACGGCTATCCTCTCTTTCTAATATAACTCTTTTGGACACCGTGGTTGAATGTATTGTGTATGCATAAACAAGCTACATGTCTCGTCTGTATCATACTTAGGACATGAATTTTTGGTTACCACGGTCAGGAATCATACTGAATCTGACTAGGTTAATGACTAGATTAATCAAGTAGTTCATATAGAGAGATTTCCAGTCACTGGCGATCCCGTTATCTGGGCGTTTTAATTGGACTTGTAGCCTTCCGATGAGTAGGGCACAATTCTAGCGCGCTGTCATGTGTTGTACCCCCAAGTCACCTAATATAACTCTCTCAACTTGCAACTAGATAACCTGGATAGTCTGCAAGGGTTGTGACTGTGGGAATATCTCATTGCATCTTGCTAGTAACTAGCTTGTGATAACCCTAGTTAGTTAACGTATCAAGTCGTACTCATTGCTTGGCCGTGATTGATGGATGGAGTCAGTCCAGTCTAGTTTTGTCTAGGCAGTGTCCGTATGTTTATTTTAGTACATTATTGTTATGCTTTACTTTTGTCGATAAATGATTAGAGACTAAGTTCTGCTCAGGAGGAGGGTTACAACTCCGGTCCTTGTTTGGTTTACGGGTTGTAACCTGGCTTCCGGAGTAGTTCCTAAGTCATCCTATCATTGTCGTTCTATATACTTCTCACATGCTCACATGTTCAGTTATCTCACAAGCTTTACGTGATCCCTATGCTAACTCAACATGCTCTCGTGACCCGGCTGACTCACATGCTTACATGATCAATTGATTTTACATATTATCAAGCTTCCGTTTACTTAACATGACTGCACTGTATATTATGTCATATGTTAATTACTTTACGTCATATGATGCTTTACTTATTATCTTTTCTATTCTCGGGATGAGTGCATTGGTAGTGCACGAGTCTTGATCTGTATTTGCTTATTGCTTTCCCTAATCATTGTTATGTTAGCTATTGCTGGTTTTAGTTCATAAATTTGGCTTCCTTTGTGGTACTTGCTATTTGGGGTCTGACCCCACCGGTTTTGTTTGGCCAGATCTGATAGAAGAGCCCGAAGGATCTTCCGTACCATCTACTCGACGGTGACCATCTGGAGCACCAGAGTACCTGAGTGGATTTCTTGTTTCATTCTCCCACTTGATATGTATATTATTCTTTTGTGGCGTTTAGCCTCTGAGCACGTGTTTAGCTCGTGTTTTGGTTCTTGATATTTAGCCTACGGGCCTAAACATGATGTGCGTATTTTAGACTATAGCTAGAGCTTATAATGTATGACTATTGCTCTTGCTAGTTCTCCATTTTGTATTACTAGCTTCATGATCATCTATGTATATATGGTTTGGGATGCTTTACTATTGTATGTCTGATGATCATATTTCTTGTTCTTTGTATAATTGCCTGTGACTGAGATACCTAGGATTGCTTGACCTAGGATCGACTGTTGGCTTGTAGAAGTAACCCCTATGTCATGACAGCTTATACATGATTTCAGAGTACTGGTGTACTTTGGCATTACGTAGCTGGCCTTGTCCGTCCCTACTTGCCAGTATTCTAGTTCTGGGGCATGACAACATTACGTAGCTGGCCTTGTCCGTCCCCTACTCGTTGCCACGGTTACTCATGGTATTCACAATCTGGCTAGAAAGCAGTTATATCCTCGGGTATCACTCCAAAATCTGGCCATACAAAACCAGCTGGGTCAGACCCCAGAAAGAGCAAGTACCACAAGGGAGGCTCCACTTATAAACTAAAACCAACATATAAAAGAACTGATACGAGAACATAATTATAATAACATAAATGATAAGAGTTAAATGAACATACTTGATTGCATCAGGAAGAACAAAAGGTGGAATATAATTCCCATGTTAATCATGAGACAATCATTCAGGCACGACCAATCAAGTCCTACATCTTGATATCATTAGCTAACTAGGGTTATCACATGCCTAGTTACTAACAAGATACAGTTAAGATATTCCCGTAGTCACAAGCCTTTTAGACTATCCAGGCTATCCAGACAAAAGTTACGAGAGTTATCAGTATTACTGGTGTACTTGAGTACATGGATACATGAAGTGCAACACATGACAGTATACTGGAAATGTGTCCTGCTCGATGACATGCTACAAGTCCACATGTGTGGCCGGGATAACGGGATCGCCAGTAACTGTAAAATCTCTCTATATAAACTACTTGATCAATCTAGTAGTTTAACCTAATCAAATTTATTATGAATTCCTGACCGTGGTAACCAGGAATCCATGTCCTAAACATGATATAAGAGGAGACATATAGCTTGTACAATCACAATCGAGAAATCAACCGCGGCGTCAAGACAAGAGTTACACTAGCAAGACAGGTGTAGCTGTCTTAACAGCAATCAAGGTTATACATGTTAGGTCAGGGTTACTTGTCATATCAAAAATACTTATTAGGAGTGTGCCTCGACGGGCCACTATCAGGATTATCAGGACGGGATTATATTATCATGTTCAAGTTCAAGTTACTAGTTCAAGATTATCAAGTCGGGTCGTCGCAATTTAGGCCAAGTACAAAAAATATGCAAAGAAGAAGAACGTCCATGGATGATTGAAACTATTAGTCGCATATGAACTCTAGTTAAAGTAAGACAGGAAGATTCTTGAAGCCAAGATGAAGATCTACAACTTTTATGTTTTGAGTTTTACAAGATTTTAGCTACAAAATAGTTTTAACAGGCAAAAATAGTCATCTAGATATCGCACGACAAAGATTCGCGCGTGGGCACATGAAGCGTGTGGCATGCATGGTCAAAATTGGTTACGGCACGGGGGCACAAATGCACAATGCACGGGCGCACGACAAACGAAACGTACGGGTGCACGGCATGCAAAAAGTACGGAGCGCTTGGACAAAACTGGCCACGGCACGCGGGGCGCGGATGCACGGCGCGCGGGCGCACGACAAACGAAACGCACGGGCGAGCTGCACGCGAAATGTGCGGGCGCGGATGCATGACGCGCGAGCGCACGACAAGCGAAAAGTACGGGCGCACGATACGTGGATGCATGGCGCACGGGGCACAGATAGACGGCGCACGGGCGTTCGACAAGCGAAATGTGCGAGCGTGCGACAAGCGAAACACGCGGGCGCGTGGCACACGAAACGCGCGGTGTGCTTGGAAAAACCTGGCAATGGCGCGCGGGATGCGAATGCACGACGCGCGAGCACACGACGAACGAAATGCAGGCGCACGGCAAGCAAAACGTGCGACGCTCGTGGACAAAACTGGAGTAAGCCCACTTTTCGAATGTTTTTTATTTTATTTTATTTGAATATTTTAAGATTAACTTTTAGGATCATTAGAGTTTATGCCTAAGCTCATAGGGGAGCTTTGAGCAAGAAATGGTCATATAGTCATTAGATAGCTCATACAAGCATTATATAGCTATTTCATAATTTACTAGGATTTTTAGATATTTTAAATAATTATTTTTGTGAAGATTTATATATTTTAAACGACTTCCATGAATTACTATGGGGTCATTAGGTTTATTTTTGATGAAATATTTTTATTCAAGCTCTTGGAGCATAGAAATATTTTTTGTAATTTTTAGAATTTTTATAGAATTTTTAGGGTTTAATTTGCAGTTATTTAGGTTTAAATTGATTTTTAAATCAATTTCTGAAGTAAATAACCAGTCGCATACCCAGTCGTTGTACTGTCAGCGGTGCAGGCCCACCCGTCATCAGTAGAGAGCAGGGTGAGCGAGCCTGCCTGTCAGCCCAGTGGCGCTAACTGGGCAACTGTTTCCAAATATAGACACTGAGCTGCCAAGCTTTGCTGAGTGGAGTCTGGTTGCGCGCCAGCCGTCCGATCTGGGCGGAGAGGCTGCGATGCAGCCACGTGGGAGAGGAGAGCCGCTCAACCGCCTCTTTAAGCCGCATCTCTACTTATATATATATATATATATAATATATATATATATATATATATATATATATATATATATATATATATATATATATATATATATATATATCGTTGTAAACCCAGAAACCCTATTTTCTTTAGCCGTTTTTGAAGAGAGTTGATCCCGGAGATTTTCCAACTTCCTAAGGCGATTGCGGAGAGCCCCAACCTCGGATTCGCGTGCCATTTTTTTGTTGGATTAGTATTGAGGTAAAATTTTAGAATATATAATTTATTTTCGAATATTTTCCTTCTGAATTTCTGGAGAATTCTGTGAGTGTTTGTTGTCCAAACTCGATACGTCGCACGGTTTTCGAGATCTCGAGAGATCCGGAACTCCGATTCGCGATCCGTTTGAAGTTTCGAAAAGCTAACACAACGATCTTCGACATATAATTTTTCTAGAATTTCAGAGGTTTGTTTACTATTTTATTATTTCAGTTGAACTCAGATTTGATCAGTAAATTACCGATTTGGTCACAGTTAGCCATAACGACGATATCTTTTGGCCAAAGCGTGATTTTGTGGCATGGTCGATTCTGGTGCACTTGTGGTGCTGAAATATACTATGATGTACTTTCAAAATCTTGATTTCATGATGTTTGACTAGATAGTCAACGATATGCCTCGATTTGCGTACCATGGTTTTCAAAATTAGAAATATGACTTTCTATGGCCAAACTTCCTTGTTTATGTTATATTTAGATTATTAATAGTTTAAATTAGAGTTTTAAGTGATGTATTCCGAAATTAATTATTGTTAGGTAAGTTAACCCCTTAGCAACATATTATATTATTTTAAAGTTAGAATATTAGAAATGACTTGTGGTTTTTCGTGCACGGTTCGTGGTACGATGGTGATAGGGGATTAGTTTCTAGGTCGGAGTTCCTTTCATCCTCGACTTGTGTAAATGGTTTGTCCAAAAAATCAGGCAAGTTTCCTATGGCATTATATTACCTTTATTTTGTACTGCATGTATTTTTGTCGTCCTTTCACTGTTACATCTTCATATTTCTTGCTGTCACTGTTCTAGATTCATCATGATTATTGCTTTTACACGAGAGTTAGAGTCGCTAGTGTATATTTACATGTTCATGCCTAAATTCTAGTTTATCGTGATTCTCGTTTATCGTGTTGTTAATGTTAATCGTATTGGACATGTACTTGTGGGTTAGTCGGGTGGGAGAATATGACTAGTAGACATGTGATACCCCAGTATAGACCAGAGTTTATTCGGTCAGGGGACCGTCTGATAGTATTTGTTCGGACAAGTGTTGATTGTCCGATTCCTAACCCAACCATATGTTTAACATTGGTATTCTAAAATACACAGTACACGTGATTTTGTTGCTATATTGTTCATTCATTTCTCTTCCATCGAGTCAATTGTCATGTTGTCCTTATGTTGTAACCATACTCTTTCGTGTCATACATATAGTTCATTTTTCTTATTATTGTTTCCTTCTTGCATGTATATTATATTGTGTAGTGTAGTGTTATGGTGAACTTGTTCTAATCCTGACTGGATATTTTTTTCAGTTGACAGATTCTTGATGACTTGCTCTCTTGCTTTGGGTTTCTTCTGGAGGAGTTATAGATAGCTTGGAGGCCAAAACATAGATTATAGTTAGATAGTTTAGATTTGTTGTATTAGATTTTGTGAGACATTGTACTTGGTTAAATTAAATCTTATAAATTTTGTAATTGATTTAGAAATATGAATGAGCAATAAAGTTATATTTTATGTGATTTGAGTATTGTGGCTAGACAACGTACTACCGCCGATATCGCGGTGTAGACTGACTTGGACACGCACTCGTATCCCGAAAAGTGGGAGCGGGTCGTGACAATAGGCCATGGTGCGTGGACGCACGTCGCGCCAGTGCGCGGTAAACAAAACGCACGGGCGCACGACACGCGAAGCGTGCAGCGTGTGTGGACCAAATTGGCCACGGTGCTCGGGCGCAGACGCACGGTAGACGAGCGCGCGACATGCAATGAGCACGCGCGGCACTGTTCATCGTCCCGGCAGCACCGAAGGTGTGTGGGGACCATGAACATGAGAACGACCATAATTTCCACAAAATAAGTCAAAATTACGCGTTTCAAAAGCCAAAATTGGGTAGAATTGAATTCCGCACAACATGGAACCATTATTTTTTTTTTCAAAATAACAAATTTTTAGAGATCACAACCAAGTAAAACAAGAAAAAATTAAAACCTAGATCTACAAAAATCTATCCATCAAAACCAAAAATCTCAAGTTCTAAAGATGCTTAGAATCATGTAGGAAAGAAGATAGAACAAATAAAGTAGAGATCTTTCATGTTCTCCTTGGAGTAAGTTATTGCCTAAGGTTGGTGGAGTCGAGAAGGAGAGGGGAGGAGTTAAGAAAATAATGAGAAGAGAGAGAAGGAGTTGGTATATATACCAAGCCAATTCCATATTAAACCCACCCAAACCAAACCAAGCCAAGCTAAGCCAAGCCAACATGTCATGTAGAACCATGGTGAACCAAACCAAGACTAGCCAAGAACAAACCAAAACTAAACCAAACTAAGACTAAGCAAGACAAGTCTAAATATGGGTTACCTGACAAATGTCAGAAATTTGTACACGTATACTGAAAATACGTATAACGGAAAACGGAAGTGACAACTACGACATGAAAGCTACAGATGTTTGGGCTCAGAGTCACGAGCACAATAAGATAAATTAATCTCAAAATGCTGAAAGATGATAGGTAGGATCATCGCGTAGAGGAGATTCTTGTTCATCTCATGACACCTAGCCATCATCCTAATAATAGTCTTAGGGACAGAAAAGGGAATCCCATGATGAATGTGGTAGATAGCAGACAATTCAAGACTAGTTACGTCATCTTTTGAGGTGGACTTGGGGTAGTATGGTGAAAAATATGATCCGATGTAAAGAAAAACAAGTTCAAGTTTATGGCTTTGAACTTGCCGGGACGGACGGGATCAGGAGCACAAAGTTGATTCTTGAAATTGGTCAAAGTATTGCCGTTGGAAAATTCAAAATTAGTGATATCGACAAGCGGCTCACCTATATTTGGAATTTGTAGGATCGTCGCTATATCTTTATCATTGAATAGAACATCAATGCCGATGAAACTTTTCATAAGATAATCATCATCAGCAAGAGTAAAGTTGCAAATAACATAATTGCATTAATGGCGATAGGAAATGAATGTATAATGAGAACATGTAATCCTATAGCTTCAAAATAAGGTTTATGAGATGGAAAGATCGTCCACTTTATCGGTGCGTCGGGGCAAATATTATGAATTGAAAAATCTACATACCATAGCAAGAATTATTCTAGGGTTTCAAAAAAGAACTCGTTGAATGCCCCATCGTCCGTTTGCATGGACGAAAAGAAAGAACCAAGGGTAGGATCAGAAGATGAGGCTCCTTCATTAGCCGTCTTCTTTCTCTTGAAGGGATTGTTTATTCTAGGCATGATTTCATTCGAAATATAAAATTTCTACAAAATTGAAAAATTGGGAGATGGAAAGATAGTGGGGATTATACCTTCTCAGACTAGAGTATGTGGAATAGGAGGAGATTCCATGCCCGAATCCAAAATTTCAACGTAAGATTCCAAAGGAGTAGGGAGAAATCAAGAGTAGAAAAACTAGGATTTCGGAGTTTTTCACGGCTGCTGTGCTGCTATTTTGAGAAGGAGGAAGAAGAAATAAAAGTGGGGGCCATTCAAATCTGTTTAAAAACCAGACACCAACCGAGTTCGGGCCGAGCTCGGGCCAAATTCGGTTCAAGTTCACCTTGATCTCTGTTGAGATTATTTTGAACAAAATCGAAAATGTTACTATTCCTTTTCAATTATTTAATTCCAAAATTAGTAGTTTTAAATTTTAATTAATATAACTAAAATTATTTTATAAATTACAATTTTGTTATGCAGCGACTGTCTCAGATTAGCTGTAGGGGTACTGTCCCAGCTAACGAAGGTCCACCTGGGAACGCTTAAGTACCGCTTCGCTTTAGCCGTAGCCGTGGTGACAGACAGACCCTTTGTAGGCTTGTCTCAAAAATAGTTTTTGTATATTAGAAAATAATAATTAATAAGATAAAATTAATTAATATTACTGACATTGAAAATTCTTAATCCTCGACATAAATAATTGAATCGATCTTCCGCTTAAGATTTTATAAAGATGTCAGCCAATTTTTTCTCTGTGTCAACATATTCTAAACTGATGTCTCCATTTGCTTGATGGTCTCTAAGAAAGTGATGTCGAATCTCAACGTGCTTAGTGCGAGAGTGACATACGTAATTCTTAGTCAAGTTTATAGTGCTAGTGTTATCACAGAAAATGGGTATGTGTGTAGTGTAAATAAAAGTCATCTAGGGTTTGCTTCATTCACAAATTTTGTGTACAATAATGTCCTGCGGCGATGTACTCAGCCTCAGTAGTTGATAATGCAACAAAATTTTTCATTTCGCTAAACCAAGAGACTGAAGCCTTACCTAAGAAATGACACGTGCCGCTTATCCTTTTTCTATCACTTTGCATCCAGCAAATCAGCATCCGGATAACCGGTTAGGTCAAAGGACTTAGTTTTGGGATACCATAAGTGTCATGCCCCAGTTCCAAAATACGAGGGACCATGCCATGTGACAATAGATAGCTACGTAATCAACTAGACTCTAGTTCGACTCAAATACGTATACGCTGTCCAGATGAGGTAAAAACCTAAGTAACCAATATAACATCCACAATACTAGCTATAATACTAGGAACTAGAAAAGGAAATAACTATGAAAGACTAGAGAAAAAGGCATCAACAATCGATACCTGATCCTGAAGAAGCAACTCCTAACACTCCTATAGCAAATCTCAGCAATAACCTGAAAGGAGACCAGGTCCTCAGGGGACATAGCAAGATACATAATATACAAGCCTATTGTACAGTTTAAGTAACATGCATAAAATAGACATGAAAGAAACTATGAAATAACAATAAGAAAAATGAAAGTACAAGGTAAGGTAATAAGAGACAGACAATTAATGATATGTCATATTACTGTGATGCTAAGATTAGCTAATAAATGAATCATATCACCGCAGCCATGTGTGGTACCTATGGTCTTATAGAGGGTAGTCCTGTGTGGAGCTCCCTTTCTATAGTAAATCTCTATCGTAGCACCTATGTGATACTCCCGAGTTGAGAGTGGTCAAATCGCCAATTTAGTATCGAATAAGGTTCAAGTTAACTCGAGTCGAGTTAAATGATCCAATCGAGTCAAGTCAGGTCAAGTTTGTACACGTTATGATGAACTATACAAGTGATAAATAAAAATGAGTACAAGTGTAGTGATCATGTACAAGGACCATAAACAAGAAAACAGAGTATAGAAACTGACAACTTAAAAAGTAACAACAGTGGATAAGAGCATGCATAAATAAACTGTACATATTGGCAAGGTATACTTGCCTGGAGTTTTGTCCAATCCTGCCGAGACTGCGTTACTAAAGTTGTATCCAAGTCTAGGCATGAACTACATTCCTCAAGGAATCTACCAAAACCCAAGACATACAACCAAGTATCACATATCCGCAAATGTAGCTAACAAACCGTTATTAGGTTTATGAAAATAGTTTACTATTCCCTGTATATAGTTTTACGTATCCATTTGTTATATATTCATGCAAGAACTTTATATGATTGTTGTCAATAAAATATATACACCCAAAATATAAATAATTAAACTCGATTAATATAAACATAATTTTTGTATATAAAAATATTTGTATACATATAGAGGTACAAAGTTATACATGAAATTATTATTATTATTATTTTTTAAATAACAATTTTTTTAGTATAATTTTATATGCAAATATAAAATAACGTCTCTCATAAATATACCTATATAATTGCATATTTAGTAAATTTTAGAAATATTATCAAAGGATGTAGTTTTGGATACCATAAGCCAACAGAAGAAGTACCCTTAGGGTATTGGAAGATACGCTTAACTGCGCACAAGTGTGATTCCTTAGGGTTAGCTTGAAATCATGCACATAAGCAAACACTAAATATTATATCAGCATAACTAGCAGTTAAATAAAGTAAACTACCAATAATACCTCGATACTTATGTATGTCGACAGGTTTGCCATGTTCATTTACATCAAGCTCGGTTGAAGTTGCCATTGGAGTACCAAGGGGTTTGACAGATTCCAAATATAACTTCTTTAACAACTCTTTTCTGTACTTAGCTTGGTTGGTGAACGTCCCATTGTTGGTTTGTTTGATTTACAATCAAAGAAAGAATTTGAGTTCTCCATCATGCTCTTCTCAAACTCATTTTGCATAGATTTAGAGAATTCTTAACATAGAGATTCATTAGTAGATCCAAAGATAATATCATCAACATAAATTTGAATTAAAAGAAGATTTCCATTTAAATACTTTATAAATAGTGTAGTGTCAACCTTGCCTTTTGAAAAACCATTATCAAGTAGAAAAAAAGCTTAGACGGTCGTACTAAGCACGATGAGCTTGTTTCAAATTGTATAAGGCATTCTTCAGCTTGAATACATAATCAGAATTTTTTAAACCATTAAGAAAAGCACTCTTTACATCCATTTGAAAAAGTTTAAAGCTTTAAAAATATACAAATGCACATAACATGCCAATGGATTCTAATCTCACGACAGGACATAGGTCTCATCGTAGTCAATACCTTCATCTTGGTTGCATCCTTGACCTACGAGTCGAGCCTTATTATGAGTGACTAAACCATTCTCATTTAATTTATTTCGAAATACCAGCGGGTGCCAATTACCGGATGATCAATGGTCTTGGGAATACGTTCCCAAACTTGATTTTGTTCAAATTGGTTTAGTTTTCTCTTGCATAACATCTAACCAATAGTTCTCACTACATGCTTCTTCAATAGTTTTTGGTTCTAGCTGTGAAATAAATGCAACACAAGAAGTTATATCTCTAGTAAAGAAACGAGTACTTACGCCCTAGATGATCTCACCTATTACCAGGTCCTTGGGGTGGTCAGCCATGAATTTCATTATTTTTGGCAAACTTTCAAGGTAGCTAGTTCATATTTCAGCTTCTGTAGACGCCTTGCGAGGTGTACTGATATCTTCATCATGATAGTCATTGATCGTTTGTTGGTTTAATTGTAACGCCCCAGTCCCAAAATATATAGGGCTAGGAACGTAGACATGCCAGCTGTATACATACCTAGTGTATGGGCCTCGTATGGATACATAAGCTGTAAAATATAGAACCACAACTAACTAATCTCATCTACAGAAATATAAAAGATATCATATAATAACCATGATTTGTCTTGGTACAATATGTTGGGTGGAGACACATACACTACCAACCAAATAAAAGGAAAGAAGTACATGATATATAAAAGATTTTGACGAAGGTTGCAAGATTGATCCAAGACACGTCATCTTCGAATAAATGGAGAAGACCATGACCTCGGCTAGAATACCTGCGGAAGACATGAACACACACCTGGAGAGATAACCAGGTCCTCAGACGGACTTAACAAGATACATAATATCATGCCATAAAACTGAATATAAATTGCTCAAATAAATAAGTCAATTAAATTATAACATGGTCCAATACACACCATTAAACTAGCGTACCATTCCCCAACCAAACAAGGACATAAGATGGTAAACTAATTCACGATGATGTATCTTTCCATACTATAAATCCAATATGGTATCTGGACCCCAACAAGGTTCAGTACCTTCTCATCGGAATAATGAGCCACACCTACAACCAAACAAGGACAAGATGTGGCAAACTAGTCCGCGGCAAGTCACTGTTCCAAGCCACGGGCAGATATAAGTACCCAAACCAAGAGTACTCGTACCTAACGGATAAGGGTGCCTAACCAATCTAAGTGAATGCAGTTTTAAGAACATCCTTCAACGCATGGACCCTAGCTAAAATGGGATCGGCATGGTCCCCCCTTGGGGTGCCAGAGGCCCAATCAATAAGAGCATAACATTTTGCAGAACGCCAGTGGCCGTCAATAATCCTGGATAATCTCACCCGCGTCTCTGGCAGAGCTTACGGGTTACAAAAGGTAAAGTGCATAGTATCCCATACGCTAAGGTATTGTCCTCCCCGCCCAATGCCTAATATGTTGTATCCACAACATAGAGCCTCTATTAACCGCTAAGTCAAACTAATCATGTAAACTCTATTAGCTGTTAACCCTACCGTACGGCTTATACGTACCGGTGGCCAGCCAGTCACGTATGTCCAAGTTCTACATGTGATTCGCAACTTCGTGGTAAAATGTGTCAAGGTCTATGAATGCAACACACAAAGGGTGGTCCCTTAACTCTAAGTTCGATGTATAAGAAAATAGTACATAGCAGGAAATAGAACTAAACAGTAAAAAATTTATCTACTTGTGCCATGTATCACAGTTTATTTTGCAAAAAATAAATAATAAATAAATGCATAAATATGAGCTAAAGTAAAATAAACGGCTAATGGCAAGGTATCTTGCCTGGTGGGACGCCTGGTGTGCTGAGATAAGCAAGGTGGCACGAAATCTGACTTCAGTGTCACAACTACGCAAGACTGCCTCCGATGGTGGCACAGACTGTTCCATCGGGTCCGGGATAGTTGGATTAGCTAAGGGGCATATGAGGATATATAGAATTCACAAGAGACGGGGATTATGACTAATCGAGATTTAGAGACGATAATTGAAGAAAATTTTGGAAAGCTAATTACATATATAATTATTTTTTTAGGAAGTACTTATAGTAGTTGGAAGCTGTATTTACTAGTAAGAGTAATATTTGATACATACTAAAAATATAAAAAAAAACGATTTAGGCTAAAATTATATGTTTTGCAACGATAAATTTTTGATAGAAAACTATATCACATTAGTGAAAATATTTAGATAGAACGTTTGGAAAAGTATTAGGAAATTATTTCAAGCAACTAAAATTTAGATAAAATACTATGATAATATTTAGATCAATATCACACACAAAAATAATATTACTAGGCTTTAGAATCCAGTTTGAAATTACCTATAGGGTCAAGTCCCAATAACTTATTTTTGTTACTAAATAGTTTTAAAAATACAATTTTATTTATTTATATTGGTATTTAATAAAAGTAGTAAAAAATACTTATAATATAAATATGTACATAGTATTAGTGCTATGAATAACTATCACTTTTGTTCTCAGTGCAAAAACAACACACACACACACACAAAAAACAACAGAACCCAAAGAAAAAAAAATAAAAATAAAAATAATTATAAAGTAAACTAGCTGTACACAGAAAAGGAGCTGCTCTCTTCTTCGTGAAATGAATGCCCCCACAACAAAAGAAGAGGAATTCTCCGCAGAAGGAAAGGAAGATGGAAAAGGAGGGAGAGAGGAGAGAGAGGGGAAAAGGGGGAAGGAGGCCATGGGGAGTGAAGAATAGATCGGTAGGGTGAGGGAGCGGAGCCGACCGGGCGCGTGCGGCGGGGCGCTACGCCGGAAGAGGGCAGCGAAGTGCGCTACGGTAGAAGAGGCAGCGGAGGGATCGTCCGGGTGTGGACGGGATGCGGGCGGCTTACGTACGGCATGCGGAGGCGGGGACCACAGTTTTGGTGCTGCGGTGGGGCGCTTCTGTGGCTGCGGGGATGACCGGGGCGCGAGGTCCGGTCGAGTTAGGATGGACGGTTCACCGGCGTAGGGATGGTGCTCAAGTAAGTCAACGGCGGGCGGCGTTAAGCTCACGTCGGTGGACGCGACGGAGGAGGAGGCCAGGGCGGCAGGTGAGTAATGGTGGTGGTTTTGTTTTAATTTCTGGAAAATTTTGGTGTGGAGATGACAGTCACGGCGGGGTGGCCGGCTTCGGCGGTGGTGGTGGTAATGGCGACGGTGGTGGGTTCTTTTTTGGTGGTCGACGGCTATGGCCGTGGTTCGTAGGGGTTTGGCGAGAGGGAGGTGGCTCGGCCGGTGATGGCCGAATAGGGGTGGAGGTAGGCCACGGGTTTAGGGGTCTGTATTGGTGTGGGTGGCTAGGTCACGCTAGGAGGTCGGCCATGGCTTTGGTTATGGTTGTCGATGAAATTGATGATAGAGAGTAGGTATAGCGGTGGTGGTGTGGTGATAGCAGTTGTGGACAGGGGATCGCATGGGCTGGTCGTGGTGGCGATGTTGGAGTGGCTTAGTATTAGAGGCTGATGACATGGAGGCTACGGAAATAGTCGAGGTCAGGACGGTGGCGGACAGAGGTGTATTGCCTGTGGTTCGTATTACGTATCTTGGTATACGTATACGTATTTTTGACTCATATTGCGTATTTTCCTACATGGTTATTTTGGTATTTCTTTCTTGGTTTGGTTCGACTTGTTGCTGGTTCGGCTTGAATTGATTTTAGGTGGACCGAACCCCCACCTACCACCACTACCCTCTTTTATATTTCCACCTAACTCTCTCTCTCTTCAATTATTCTTCTTATTCACTTCTTCTTCTCCACCATTACTCTTCCACCTACCAGGAAAGAAAGCTAGGCAAGTGTAACTTGCTTCATGGTGGATCTTAAGTTTTATTGTTGTATTCTCTTCCTTGATTCTAAGCCTCTTTAGAACTTGGTATTTTTGGATTTGATAGATGGATTCTTGTAGATCTAAGTTTATAACTTTTTGGTTTTCTTAGTTTTGATCTCTAAAACTTGGTTATTTACGAAAACTAATGGTTTTATGTTGTAGAGCATTCAATTTCATACAGTTTTGGCTTTTATTTCGCTTGATTTTGACTTCGGATGAGGAAGTTATGGCCATGACAAGTTTTCGGAACTTTCATGGCTGAACTTGCTATTTGGGGACGATCACCCCCATGCGCCGGGGAGGCCATGCGCCGGAAGGCCATGCGCCGTGAAGTCCCGGCAACGCATCCCTTAACTCCGAGCGTGTCATGCGCGTAGGTTCCTTACGCGCATGTACTGAAGACGCAACGTGAGTTTTCCATGCGCGAATGTGCAAAAATTTCCATGCGCGGATGGACAAGAATTTCCATGCGCGGATGTGGAGGAATCCCACGCGCGGATGTGCAGGAATTCCCACGCACGAATGTGCAGGAATTTCTATGCACGGATGTGCAGGAATTTCCATGCGCGGATGTGCAGGAATTCCCATGCGCGGATGTCAGAATTCCCATGCACGGATGTACAGGAATTCCCATGCACGGATGTGCAGGAATTCCTATGCACAGATGTGAGAATTCCCACGCACGGATGTGCAGGAATTTCCATGCACGGATGTGCAGGAATTCATATGCGCGGATGTGCAGGAATTCCCACGCACACATGTGCAGGAATTCCCATGCGCGGATGTGCTGGAATCCCACGCGCGGATGTACAGGAATCCCATGCGCCGGAATTGTTCTATTTCACTGTTTTTTCCTGTTTAAGTTATTTTGTAGCTAGAATCTTGAAAAACTCAAAACATGAAAGTTGTAGATCTTTTCCTTGGCTTCAAGAATATGTCACTAGTTATTTTATGCAAGTTTTTCTCATTCATGATAATGTAAGAATAGAACACGATAGTGGCCCGTTGTGGCGCACTATTGATAAGTAAACTGACATGGTATATCTCGACATGCTGTTATGACAGCTAGCCTGATATGACAAGTATGAAAGGCCTGGACACCGTGGGTGATTGTGTTTGTACAAATAAACTGGTACTGTCTTGTATTATGTCTAGGATAAGAATCCCTGAGTACCACGGTCAGGGGTACCAACTGAAATTGACTAAGGCTAATTAACTAGAATGATTCAGTAGTCATGAAGAGATTCCCAGCTACAGGCAATCCCGTTATCTGGGCGCATTCAGTTGACTTGTAGCCTACTAACGTGTAGGACACATTTCTAGCACACAGTCACGTGTTACATTCTTCATAAACGGACATTCGACCTGGATAACCGGATGGTCTGTAGGGCTTGTGGCTGTTGGGGTAATCTCATTGCATCTTGCTAGTAACTAGGCCTGTGATAACCCTAGTTAGTTAAAGTATCAAGCCGTACTTTTGATTGGCCGTGATTGATTGGATGGAGTTTATCCAGCATAGTCTTATCCTGATCCTGTACAAGATTGTGACATAACATGATTATTGATGCTTGCCTTAACAATAACGATCGAGGGTCCAGTTCTGTTCAGGCGAAGGGTTACAACCCCGGTCCTTGTTTGGTTTAAGGGTTGTAACCTGGCTCCCGGAACAGTTCTGTGTCCTCTCTTTGTTTATTGTCTTATTTCAACCCCATGCCATGTTCGTCATGTTTTACCTTACCTTAATACCATTATTATTCATACTGGCCTTAGCAATAAAGATCAGGGGTCCAGTTCTGTTCAGGCGAAGGGTTACAATCCCGATCTTTGTTTGGTTTAAGGATTGTAACCTGGCTCCCGGAGCAGTTCTGTTTCCTCTTTTCGTTTATTGACTTATTTTACCCTATGTTCTTGCTTACCAACAAGTAGTTGAGACGGATTTCTATTCAGGTGAAGGGTTACAACCCCGGTCCTTATTTGGTTTAAGGGTTGTGACCTGGCTACTTGAATGGTTTCCTCGTACTCAATTTACTGTTGTTATCTTTATTACTATATGTTTCGTTTATAATCATCTTTAATATTCTTTGGTGGTATGCTGGTTTTAGTTTTTAAGTGAAGCCTCCTTTGTGGTACTTGCTCTTTCTGGGGTCTAACCCAGCTGGTTTTGTATGGCCAGATATCGGAGCAGCTCTAGAGGATCTACCTACCTTCCTGCCAGATGGTGACCACCAGGCGTAACCCTGGCAACGAGTGGTTTTTTTTTTGTTCTCCCACTTTATTGTAAAATTATTCTTTTGAGGCGTTTAGCCGACGAGCACGTGTTAGCTCGATTGCACCTTTACTTACTGTCTGCCTACGGGCTGTAACATGATTGGCAAATCCTAGGGTTGATCATGTATTGACTAAAACTCTTGCTAGTCCTGACATTTTGTATGACTAGCTTCATGATCATCCAATATGTAATGTATGGGACGCCTTACTATTGTATATTTGATGTTCTAATATCTTGTGACTATTACTACTTGCTTGTGATTGAGACAATAGGCTTATTCATGAGCATAGGAGACTGATGGATTGTAGTTAAACCCTCATGTGTCTAGACAACCGTGACCGTATAGCAAGGTAGGTTACACTTCAATATATGTAGCTGGCTATGTACGCCCCCGCTCTCCAGTATTCTGGTTCTGGGGTGTGACATAGTTTTAGTGGTGGCCCATGCAGGTCTTATAAATCAAGATATGTGAGGGTTTACCAAATAGATGTCTCAATCAGTACTCGTCCTTAATCTCTACTCGTATATTCTGAATCTCTGTAATCTTGACCTGATCACATGCTTGTATCGTTGATCTGTCCTGGTCCTTCCTTATTGTTTTCTATGTCGTCTTCTTCAGCGGTATTGTTCCTGGACCTGCCGATCAGCAAGGCAAAGTACCTCCCGCTGACCAGCAGCAACCTGGAGATCAAGCCCAGCATTCAGGAGTAGCCTCCAAAGTTGTGCCTACTGGAGGAGAGCCATCCGTTCAGCCCGTCCAGCCTGCTGAGCCCGATGATGGCACTTTGGGGGGTCTCATCAGGTCATTATTAGCTTCCCAGGATTGTTGAAGAGATGCCTTGCACCTGGCGGTGGCAGATGCTTTGACCAGAGGAGGTCTTCAGGGTAATAGCGCGGCCAACAGCTTCAAGCGCTTGAACCCTCCCTTCTTCGACGACATTTAAGATGCGATCGCTGCAGATGCATGGCTTCAGGACACAGAGGTGATTCAAGAAGCAGCCAGGACTCCAGAGAACGAGAAGGTGGCCGTGGTGCGCCTACAGCTATTGGATCTTGCCCGTAGCTGGTGGGTGGCGCAGGCCGTTGGATTAGTGGCCCCTATTGTTTGGACAGTATTCAGGGAGAGATTCCAAACCAAGTATTTTGATGTTATAGCCCGGTATGATCTACAGATGAGGTTCACCAATCTGAAGTAGATGGATAAAACGGTCGACGGATATGCGGCTGAGTTTTCGAGACTTAGTCAGTTTGCTCCCACCTTGGTAGCAACTGAGTTCGATAGGGCCCAGCAGGGGCTTCACCTGGAGATTTTATTGGCAGTAGAGCAGTTTGAGCATCAGACTTTTGATGCAGTACTGAGGGTAGCCCGGAGGCATGAATATACCTCCCAGAGGATCGTGGATAGGACCGGAGGTCGGAAGCGATCCCATAGCCAGATGAATCAGTCATCAGTACCAGCCCCGGCAGCCAGGGCTTTGACCATTGGAGCTCTGAGGCGGACGACCTCAGTGACGTCGGTTCAGCATTCCGTCCAGACGTACCCTCAGCAGCAGAAGCAGAAGCCGTCTTCCGCAGTGGAATGTTCATACTACGGGAAGCTGGGGTATGTGGTATCAGAGTGTCGCAGAGCACAGGGTTTGTGCTTGGTTTGTGGTGCCCCAGACCACAGGGTTGGGAACTGCCCGAACAGGGGGAGTTTATCTTCATCAGCTTTCTGTTGTCCTTCAGTTAGAGGGCCAGCACCAGTCTAGCAGCAACAGCAGCTGCAGTACCCGTTCTCGAGGCCATTGCCGATGCAGGCCCAGGTATTCCAGCAGCAGAGACCACATCAGTATGCCCAAGCCCAAGCCCTAGCCCTGATCCAGAGTAGGCAGAGGAGTTTTCAGCAGAGGGGACCCGCACCCAGAGGACATGGTCAAGTGCTGGCTTTGACCATGGAAGAAGAAGGAATAGCACCAGGAGAGGTAGTGGCAGGTACTATTCTCGTCAACACCTTTCCAGCTTCGGTATTATTTGATTCTGGTGCCTCACATTCATTTATGTCTGTACGATTTGCGACACGGGTAGGACTGGAGCCCGAGTCATTATCAGTAAGGCTCAATATACTTACTGGTAACGGACTTGTGGAAGTAGATAGGGTGTTTTCCTCGTGTCGGATCGTAGTTAGCGGTAGAGACTTCCCCGCTAGATTGATAGAGTTCCCGATGGCCGATTATGATGTGGTCTTAGGGATGGATTGGTTGAGGGACCAGTATGCTAGGATAGACTGCCATCTTGGCAGGATTATTTTTAGCATTTCAGAAGAGCCGGAGTTTTCCTTCTCCTGAGGCAAAGTTGAACCTTCTCCTCCAGTATTGCGGATGGCGGTAGCAGCCGTACAGTTACCCCGGATAGTCGAAGAGTTTCCAGATGTTTTCCCGAAGAGCTTCCAGGGATGCCGCCAGAACGGGAGATCGAGTTTTCCATCGACTTGATTCTCGGGACAGCCCCAGTGTCAGAGAGAGTCTACAGGATGGCACCGTCAGAGCTAGAGATATTGTACAAGATGATTGAAGAACTCAGAACCAAGGGATTCATTCGTGCTAGTGGATCGCCATGGGGAGCCCCGATGCTTCTTGTGAAAAAAAGGATAGTACGTCTAGATTATGTGTAGATTATCATACCTTGAACTCAGTAACAATCAAGAACAGATACCCTCTCCCGAGGATAGATGACTTGTTTGATCAACTCAAGGGGGCAGCAGTATTTTCGAAGATCGACTTGCGGTCAGGATATCATCAGATCAGAGTCAGAGAGCAGGACATCCCGAAGACAGCTTTCAGATCCCGGTATAGGCATTGGGAATTCCTTGTTATGCCATTTGGAGCAACCAATGCGCCGGCTGTATTCATTGACCTCATGAATCGTATCTTCATGCCTTACTTGGATCAGTTTGTGATTGTGTTCCTAGACGACATCCTAGTTTACAGCAAGAGTGAAGCGGAGCATGAGCAGCATCTCCGAGTTGTCCTTCCGATTCTCAAAGAGCACCAGTTGTATGCCAAGTTTAGTAAATGCGAGTTCTGGCTCGATCGTATTTCGTACTTGGGCCATATCACCACTAGAGGAGGAGTAGAAGTGGATCCCCAGAAGATTGTGGCCATTGAGACATGGCCTGTGCCCAGTACGGTTACAGAAGTTCACAGTTTTTTTGGCTTGGCCGGCTACTACCGACAATTTGTTTCAGACTTTGCTCGGATTTCGGCGCCATTGACCCAGTTGACCCGCAAGGATGTACAGTTTGCTTGGACAGCAGAGTGCCAGGATTCTTTTGAGAAGTTGAAGCGAGGCTTGATGACGGCACCCATTCTCACACTTTCAGATGGGACCGAAGGATTTTCAGTATACTGTGATGCTTCAGGCAGAGGTTTAGGATGTGTTCTGATGCAGCATGGAAAGGTAATAGCTTACGCGTCACGACAACTTCGTGATCATGAGAGAAATTACCCAACCCATGACTTGGAATTGGCAGTAGTAGTATTTGCACTTAAGTTGTGGAGGCACTACTTGTACGGAGATAGGGTAGAGATTTTTATCGACCATAACAGCCTGAAGTATATTTTCACTTAGAAGGATCTTAACATGCGCCAGAGAAGGTCGCTAGAGCTACTTGTAGATTATGATGTCAACCTGCAGTATCACCCAGGGAAGGCCAACGTTGTAGCAGATGCATTGAGCAGGAGAGCCGGAGTTTGTTTCCTAACAGCGCAACTAGAGCTGTTAGCAGATCTTCAGAAGATGGGTATAGAAGTTGTCCTCTCTTCCAGTGTGGCATTGATGGCCAGCATGCAAGTTCAGTCCACTATAGTCGAGAGGATCCGGATGATGCCGTCAGCATGTTCCAGGCTTCAGCGACTCAGAGGAGAGTGTGAGGTAGGACGAAGACCAGAGTTATATATCTATGAAGACGGTACACTTCGACATGGAAAGCGTCTTTATGTACCCAGTGGAGATATCAGACATGAGATCATGACAGAGGCTCATAGTTCACAGTATTCCATTAATCCCGACGGTACGAAGATGTACCGTGATATCCGTCAGCACTTTTGGTGGAATGGCATGAAGAGGGAGATAGTCCGGTTTGTCTCTCGATGTTTGGTTTGCCAACAAGTTAAAGCTGAACATCAGAGGCCTTCTGGACTTCTTCAGCCCTTGCCAATTCCAGAATGGAAGTGGGAGCATATAACCATAGATTTTATGACTGGATTACCTAGATCTCCAGCTGGTCGAGATGCTATTTGGGTTATTATAGACATGCTCACGAAGGTAGCTTATTTTCTCCGGTTCAGAGTTGGTCAATCGACGGCTCAGCTAGCAGAGATGTACCTCAGGCAGATCGTCAGACTTCACGGTGTACCAGTCAGTATCACCTCGGAGAGAGATTCCAGATTTACGTCGAACTTTTGGCGTAGCTTACAAGAAAGTTTGGAAACTCACCTCCAGTTCAGCTCAGCTTATCACCCGCAGATAGATGGCCAGTCGGAACGCACGATCCAGACTCTTGAAGATATATTACGGTCATGTACACTCGACTTCGGTGGTTCCTGGGAAGATCACCTGCACCTGGTGGAGTTCTCGTATAATAATAGTTTCCAAGCTAGTATCCAGATGGCACCGTTCGAGGCACTGTATGGTAGGAAGTGCAGATCCCCGCTAGCCTAGGACGATGTTGGAGAGAGGCAGATGCTTGGTCCAAAAATGATTG
Organism: Iris pallida; assembly: GCA_029216955.1. Taxonomy (NCBI): domain Eukaryota; kingdom Viridiplantae; phylum Streptophyta; class Magnoliopsida; order Asparagales; family Iridaceae; genus Iris; species Iris pallida. The sequence continues at coordinate 10,038,480 of JANAVB010024400.1, read as the reverse complement.
CTCAGACCGTTGAAGTGGTCAGGAGAGTCAGAGATCATCTTCGAGTTGTCCAAGATTGCCAGCGTCATTAGGACGATTCTCATCGGCGCCCTCTTGAGTTTTCTGTCGACGACCATGTATTCCTAAGGATTTCGCCTAACCGTGGCGTCATTCGTTTCGACGTACGGGGAAAGCTTAGTCCTAGGTATATAGGGCCGTTCGATATTCTGGAGAGAGTAGGTGATGTGTTCTATTATCTCGCTCTTTCGTCGTCGCTAAGAGAGGTGCATGACGTGTTCCATGTATCCCAATTGCTACGATATATCCCGAACCCGAGCCACATCCTGGATCATTCGGAATTGGTTGTTGGTACCAACCTTTCGTATGAGGAGAGGCCCGTGTCTATATTGGACCGGAGAGAGAAGATACTCAAGAACAAGACTATTAGTTTAGTCCGTGTTGCTTGGGGTCATCACTCTTTGGGTGAGTCAACGTGGGAACGTGAGGATGATATCCCGACCTGTTTGACTCGTAAGGTATAATATCCTTCTTTTGCCCTACACCTTCGATTCCTTGCTTGCATGAATAAGTTGATTGATTGCTTGATTAGTATAGCTTACATGTGATTAGTATAGCTTGTCCTTGCAATTCTAGCCTCTTGATTAAATTCTGAGGACGGAATTCTTTAAGGTGGGTAGAGTTGTAATGCATGTGGTTCGTATTAAGTATCTTGGTATACGTGTACGTATTCTTGACTCGTATTGCGTATTTCACCGTATGGTTATTTCGGCATTTCCTTCTTGGTTCGGTTCGACTTATTGCTGGTTTGGCTTGACTTGATTTTAGGTGGACCGAACCCCCACCTACCACTACCACCCTCATTTATATTTCTACCTAACTCTCTCTCTTCAATTATTCTTCTCATTCACTTCTTCTTCTCTACCATTACTCTTCCACCTACCAGGGAAGAGAGCTAGGCAAGTGTAACTTACGTCATGGTGGATCTCAAGTTTTATTGTTCCATTCTCTTCCTTACTTGATTCTAAGCCTTTTTAGAACTTGGTATTTTTGGATTTGATAGATGGATTCTTGTAGATCTAAGTTTGTAACTTTTTGGTTTTTTTGGTTTTGATATCTAAAACTTGGTTATTTTCGAAAATTAATGGTTCTATGTTGTAGAGAATTCAATTTCATGCAGTTTTGGCTTTTGTTTCGCTTGATTTTCACTTCGGATGAGGAAGTTATGGCCATGACAAGTTTTCGGAACTTTCATGGCTGAACTTGCTGTTTGGGGACGATGACCCCCATGCGCCCGGGAGGCCATGCGCCGGGAGGCCATGCGCCGGGAGGCCATGTGCCGTGAAGTCCCGGCAACGCATCCCTAACTCCGAGCGTGTCACGCGCGTAGGTTCCTTACGCGCATGTACTGAAGACGCAACGTGAGTTTTTCATACACGGATGTGCAGGAATTTCCATGCACGGATGTGCAGGAATTTCCATGCACGGATGTGCAGGAATTCCCACGCACGGATGTGCAGGAATTTCCATGCACGAATGTGCAGGAATCCCATGCGCGGATGTGCAGGAATTTCCATGCGCGGATGTGCAGGAATTTTCATGCACGGATGTGCAGGAATTCCCATGCGCGGATGTGAGAATTCCCATGCGCAGATGTGCAAGAATTCCCATGCGCGGATGTGCAGGAATTCCCATGCGCGGATGTGAGAATTCCCACTCGCGGATGTGCAGGAATTTCCATGCACGGATGTGCAGGAATTCCCATGCGCGGATGTGCAGGAATTCCCACGCACGAATGTGCAGGAATTCCCATGCACGGATGTGCAGGAATCCCACGCACGGATGTGCAGGAATCCCATGCGCCGGAATTGTTCTATTTTAATGTTTTTGCCCGTTTAAGTTGTTTTGTAGCTAGAATCATGAAAAACTCAAAACATAAAAGTTGTAGATTTTTTCCTTGGCATCAAGAATATGTCACTAGTTATTTTATGCAAGTTTTTCTCATTCATGATAATGTAAGAATAGAACACGATAGTGGTCCATTGTGGTGCACTCTTGACAAGTAAACTGACATGATATATCTCGACATACTGTTATGACAGCTAGCCTGACACGACAAGTATGAAAGACCTGGACACCGTTGGTGATTGTGTTTGTACAAATAAACTGGTACTGTCTTGTATCATGTCTAGGATGGGAATCCCTGAGTACCACGGTCAGGGGTACCTACGGAAATTGACTAAGGCTAATTAACTAGAATGATTCAGTAGTCATAAAGAGATTCCCAGCTACACGCAATCCCGTTATCTGGGCGCATTCAGTAGACTTATAGCCTACCGACGAGTAGGGCACATTTCCAGCACACAGTCACGTGTTGTATTCTTCATAAACGGACATTCGACCTGGATAACCGGATGGTGTGCAGGGCTTATAGCTGTTGGGTTAATCTCATTGCATCTTGCTAGTAACTAGGCCTGTGATAACCCTAGTTAGTTAAAGTATCAAGCCGTACTCTTGATTGGCCGTGATTGATTGGATGGAGTTTATTCCAGCTTAGTCTTATCCTGATCCTGTGCAAGATTGTGACATGACATGATTATTGATGCTTGCCTTAACAACAACGATCGGGGGTCCAGTTCTGTTCAGGCAAAGGGTTACAACCCCGGTCCTTATTTGGTTTAAGGGTTGTAACCTGGCTTTCGGAGCAGTTCTGTGTCCTCTCTTTGTTTATTGTCTTATTTCAACCCCATGCCATGTTCATCATGTTTTACCTTACCTTAATACCATGATTATTCATACTGGCCTTAGCAATAATGATCAGGGGTCCAGTTCTGTTCAGGCGAAGGGTTACAATCCCGGTCCTTGTTTGGTTTAAGGATTGTAACCTGGCTCCCGGAGCAGTTCTGTTTCCTCTCTTCGTTTATTGACTTATTTTACCCTATGTTCTTGCTTACCAACAAGTAGTTGAGACGGATTTCTATTCAGGTGAAGGGTTACAACCCCGGTCTTTGTTTGGTTTAAGGGTTGTGACCTAGCTACTTGAATGGTTTCCTCGTACTCAATTTACTGTTGTTATCTTTATTACTATATGTTTCGTTTATAATCATCTTTAATATTCTTTGGTGGTATACTGGTTTTAGTTCCTAAGTGAAGCCTCCTTTGTGGCACTTGCTCTTTATGGGGTCTGACCCAGCTGGTTTTGTATGGCCAGATATCGGAGCAGCTCCAGAGGATCTTCCTACCTTCCAGCCAGATGGTGACCAGCAGGCGTAACCCTGGCAACGAGTGGGTTTCTTTTTGTTCTCCCACTTTATTGTAAAATTATTCTTTTGAGGCGTTTAGCCGACGAGCACGTGTTAGCTCGATTGCACCTTTACTTACTGTCTGTCTACGGGCTATAACATGATTGGCAAATCCTAGGGTTGATCATGTATTGACTAAAACTCTTGCTAGTCCTGACATTTTGTACGACTAGCTTCATGATCATCCAATATGTAATGTTTGGGACGCCTTACTATTGTATATTTGATGTTCTAATATCTTGTGACTATTACTACTTGCTTGTGATTGAGTCAATAGGCTTTTTCATGACCATAGGAGACTGATGGATTGTAGTTAAACCCTCATGTGTCTAGACAGCCGTGACCGTATAGCGAGGTGGGTTGCACTTTAATATACGTAGCTAGCTATGTATGCCCCCGCTCTCCAGTATTCTGGTTCTGGGGCGTGACAAGAGGACTGAGGGTTCGTGTAGGTTTAGGTTTAGGAATCGTATCCAAGTGTCGGACATGGAGATTAGGTTGGAAAGAATTTGGTATACGTGTCCGGTATGTCGGACACAAAGAAGACGATGTATATATAAAAATAAAGATAGTGGAAGACACCCGGGGTCGGTCCCGAGGCCATCACGGCTGACACGGAAGATGTTGGACACAGACACGAGGGACTCACATTGGTGGATTTTGTGGAGAAAATAATGTGGGGAAAATAATGTGGAGGCTCCCCTTTTTATAGGGTTGAGGAATCCAAATTCGATAAGATGTAGGAGATTTATATCCCCTTTTAGATAATTACCATATTTGTTTTAAAACAAAATCAAATCCAAATCCAAATCCAAGTCCAATTATAATATGCATATAGATAATTCATATACATAAGTTACTAAATTAAATAAATAAAATCTCAATTTAAAATTTCACACTTATTAAATTAAATATACTTTTCAAATTTACCATTAATTTTTAATTTCAAATATTACACTATTATTTAAAAATAAACTACTAAATAATTTTGAAATATATATGTATGAAATAATGTCATGGGCCTCCTACACAAATAATATTTACATAAATATGCTTTTCTAGTATACCATTTTATAAGAATATTATTTATTATTATAAATGTATAAATGAAATTCTTTTTATAAATAAAATAATAAACTTGGAAATTTTGGTACGATAGCTAAAATAATTATTATATATATTATTTTGAAACTATCGCCGATAATAAAATCAAAAACCATTTTTCTAAAAATATGTACCTGGCACATATTCGCACTCGACGAGTAAATACGAAAAATGCAAATTCTCGCGCGACGTACAATACGACTACGCGACGTACAAATACAAGAAAAAAATCAGTACTAAAAATATAGTAGAAATTTATGGGTTTTACATCCTACCTAACTTAAAAGAATTTTGTCCTCGAAATTTAGGAATTAGTAGGGGGTAAGAAGACACAAGGGGTATCGATAAGAAAATATGATCAAGTTATTGGGCGAGGCAAAGAAATAACGTTCAACATAAATATGCGATTAGTAAGTCGTAGCTTAGGTCATAGAAACAATATTAGGGATAGGGTTTTGGATAAGGAATGAGGGTCATGAGTTTAAAACAACAATTAAAAGGTTAAGGGTTAAAGTTAGTCAAGATTATCATGCAATAAAGAATAGCATGGTGTCAAGAGAAATAAATTAGAGACCTAGAGGATATGATTTCTTGAGAGTAGGTTGAGGGCACGATTAAGAGAACGAATTATATTTACTCCTAAATTAAGCGATTAGAAGGTCATGATAGTAAATATAGGGTCGAGGAAAAGGGCGAGTAGTTTAGGATGAAGATATAACAACATCGAATGATAATGGTCATAATCGATAGGAAGGCTAGAGGAAGTTCTAGTACAATGCCTTCGTCCCTCTAAAATAGGTGAAGGCGAAAGCAATAAGGAGTTCAAAAGACGATATTATCAAATATGAATACGTGGTTCAAAGACGACTGAATAATTACAAAGGAATTGTCAAGGCAGTCGTGGATGGGATTCTAAAGGCCAAGTTTAATTATGTTCCATCTACGTAGAATAATAGATAAAAGTGAACCAAAATGCACTAGGTTGATCAGACCATTATGCACCGGTTCTGATTAGACAATATATTAGTGAGCGCTCAATAGTATATGTCATGAACAAGCTTGATAAAGAATTGAGCTTGCAAAAACTAGGATACATTAGCATCATTAGTCTAGATAGTAAAAACATGGGCACGTGAGATTAAGATTGAAAGAAAGCAGAATTAGTTTAAAATCCTTACGATTCTAAGTCATATCCTGTGTTGGTCTCTATACAGTCGTCCTATAGTCTTCTTATCCAAGTCCTTAGCTGGCTAGATGGGTTAGGATCCTCTAAATTCTAGAACCTACGTGAACTTGCTAATATAGGTCACAAGGACAAAAGGATTGCTAGGTCATAAGACATTCTACCCAATTTACAAGAGTTAAACTTATGGTACTTTGGGGCAATTGAAACATGTCTATCTAGTAGGGATCGCCTGTCGAACCTCTAGCAAGCACGAAGGAAAGATAAGAATTATGATAGAAGGAATCAAGCAAGATGCAATCGATGAGTCGAATGACAGTTCGAATGTGGAATCGAGGAAAGAGGTCAAGTATGTAGATGAGATCCTAGACTTCTAATCCTATTCGCAGGCTTGCTTGGTACGGTAAAGTAACCAAACAATTTATCTTGACCTGCATGAACGACCACATTAATTCATGAAAGATGACGTTCATTTATTCTTCGATAATCATTGTCTTTTTCTTGAAGATTCGGTACCCTTTGCTTTTGGTCACATAACCTAAAATGATACCCTCATCGGCCTTTTCGTCAAATTTACCCCACTACTAAAATTAGTCACTTTAGCAAGTCATCAAACGTCGCTAAGTGGAAAAAATGTCACTAATTTAGTTTAGCGATGAAATTAGCGTCGTATTTTCCTTGTAGCGTATATCTGAGTTGTTAACATAGGATACGTCGTTATTCGACGCCATGGCGACGTATATTTGCGACGTCATCACGTTGCTACATTTTTAGTGGATAGCGACGGTTGCCAACTAGGCGTTGCTAATTAGCGACATAAAAATTCGTTGCTAAACGTTGCTGATAGTTCAGCGGTTAGCGACATAATTTGTGACGTTTATGAGTCTTTGCTGACATGGCGAGTTTGCTATGTCACTAAATTAGCGACGTCTGGCAACTGTCAGCGACGTCTAAGATACAGGCTAGCGACGTTCTGATACATGATTAGCGATGTCATTTGCTATGTTAATAGACTACTTTGTCGACATGGCAGGTTTGTCGTGTCCGTAATTTAGCGACGCCTAGCGACTGCCTGCGACGTATGCTTTTCAGGTTAGCGACGTCCTAATATATATTAGCGACGTATAAATGTGTTGCTAATCGTTGCTAAACGTCGCTATGCATCGCTAACTTGGAAAAAAATTAGAATTCTGTTTGCCTTTTCCATCCAGAATCTACCCGCATTTTAAATTGCAGTTTACAAATAATAGACCCGGAGCAACCCTCCGTAGAATTCCCTGGGTTCGCCGACCCCTTCGGTGAAATACTCAATGCCGGTAAACCAATATAGAAAAAAATGATAAAAAGACACTACCAATAATCGAACAAATAGAATCCAACGATAAGAAAGACGTGAAACACCCTGGTGGAAAAAAATTCACTACAAAACGGCTATAAAAAGAGTTTGTCCGATAATGTTTCAACAATGGGTCATCATAACACAAATTGTCACTAACTGAATAAAATAAATACATAAAGACCCAACAATGGGTCAGCAATCAACAACACAACACATAAAAATAAGTCCAATAAAGGACTATGCCTGGTCAGAAGAAGGAGGACTACGACCCTGCATCTGGGACAACATGAAGCTATACTGCGCCGGTGTCAGCGTCACTGGTGACGACTCATCAATAGTAGAAGGATGAGGCAGTAGAACCGATACAGTCGATGTGGATGCTTACGCAAGATCAGGAAGCGTCTGCTCCATGGCTAGAAGTCTAGAGCTGGTGGAATACATAACAGCCGTCAGCCTCGAAAGCTGATCGCCTATGGCCATCTGTGACCCCTGTACCGCCTGAACGGCACGATCCATCCTCTCTCTCATCTTCCTCAAGGTACGCTCAAGCATATGAAATCGTGCGGTGAATGCCACATCGTCCGTCTGCGGCTGAGACTGGGGCTGCTCCGCAATCCTCCACAACAGCTCGTCCGTCTGCGGCTGTAAGGGCTATGGGGAATGCACACTGCTAGAGGGGGCACTGGATGACTACATCGCCATAAAGGCGTCGTAGGATCCTGTACCGTAGTACGTACCCGTCTCAAGATCATCAACGATGGTCGTCCAGAGTTCGTCCAACGACCGAGCCGTAGGGGGCTGCAAGAAAGTACCAGCCACTCCCTCTGCAGGTGTACTAGCACTCGCACGCTCTAGCCTAAGATACTCATCCAAGAAAGTATGCATCTCGATAAGCATAATATTTACTACCAACCTAGTTGTTCCAGGTCTATGGATATATTGTATATTTCTTAAGTTATACTAAAGTTAGTGACACGTAAAGTAATACTTACATAGCTCTGCATGGCCCTATCATCGATGAGCTTTTCGTCCTTCCGATGGGTGGCCTGGAAGACAGTCACCATGTTGGCGTCCTTACCCCTCTTTATCTGTGATAGTAATTTACTTGTTATTGAAATTAAACATTTTATTCCAACTTTTATTAAAATAATATATTTTAGCAAAATATATACCAGGCGATTGAAATGTTCTGTCATAGAAATTGAGCCACCACACCACTTCCCTGCCCTTGTCCTAGCCACCTTCGCCTTCTCCGACCATTCCTTGTACTTAGGATCGTCGAATCTAGCCCTCATCGCAGTCCACTGCTCGGGCGTGATCCAACCTTGGATCGGTCTTCCGTCGCGCTCTCGAGCCTTCTGGTCGGCGATCGCATCGCAGATCAACTTGGCGGGAACGGCAAGAAATTGCTTCTCGATCACCTCAGCCTGGTGTGGTGGATAAAAATATGTTTTCTACAAGAATTAAAATAGTTAGTTATATAATATGCATAAAAGATGATTTATACTAAAAGCAATATGCTTTAGTTACCTTGAAGTAGGCAAACGAGAATGCATTCCTCTCGTCCGATGCATCTGAGTAGTTGGTCCAAGGGCCACCGTAGTTGGACCTCATAAATAGCTCCAATGCCCTCTGAACTGACGGGGGACGATATCTACACAACGATAATTATATTCATGAATATATAGATATATGTATCAATTAATGTTAACTAATTAACTTACTTTGTAGGCCCGTCGGACCAAATCTCTATCATCGTCTCGTCTAGAGGGACGCATGCGGGATTGCTCTGATATAGAGACGGAGTAGGTACGACCTCCTCTACCTTCTCCTCCGTCTCTATAGTGCCGTCAGCATTCGGAACGCTGGACGGGGTAGTCTCCGGCCTAGAACAGCCCGTCCAGGAGTACTGCCACGTACCATCGACGGAGTCGGAGATGTGACTGGTCGGTACACTGGAGTAATAGGAGACGAGGGTCCTGAACCATCATCCGAAAATAGAGTAGCACTCCGTCCATCGGTGGAACCTCTACCTGCACGGGATGCTCCTCTACCGGTGAAACCTCTATCGGCACAAGATGCTCCGAGGTGTGATCCTCTTCGTCCTGCCATACCTGATAAAAAATAGATATATACAAGAAATGTAATCCATATTCTAAATCAAATTTGTATGCATTTGACCTATCACAATTTTAAAAATAGACCCAGTGCAACCCTCCGTTAAATTTCTAGATAATAACCAAATCTAGATAATAGCATCCAGAAATATTAAAGTATAGATAATAACTAAGTCTAGATAATAACAATAAAATACAGAAACATCAAATTCTAGATAATAACCAAGTCAAGAAAATAACAAGAAACATCCAGAGTTGTAGAAAAACATCCAAGTCTAATCCAGAAATAAGTCTACCAGAGACAAATCCGGTCAAAAGTTATATCATATATAACTCTACGCTCTACACTGGGGCAGATTTCAATTCCTCAGCCACTGCACATAAGAAGGGTCCAAGTGATCAAGATTAGCTATAGGAGTTGGGTGACTGGATCTCCGGTGCCAGTGCCTTCTGTAGAAGCTTAAAAAAAATACTTAGCACCCTACGCTACTCATAAGAAGCGCCAATATTCAGATCATCAAGTGGCGCCAGTCATCAGATGGTGCCATACATCAAGTGGCGCTACCCGCCACGTGGCCATCTTCTCGGAGAAGCTAAACAGTTATGATCATGACTGACAGCACAACAGTCGAGAAAAATTCGTTCGAATCCCGAGCGCGTGGCACTCAAGAGATTTGGTCAGACATATCAGATCCGCCATTTGTGACCAATAGCTGTCTCGCGACATCTGTAATTGGCATGAGACGATCATTAGTATCATACCATTCAGTGGCGCCATTCAGCAAGTAGCACCTGGCACCACCCAACAGCGGGTGCCATTTGATCAATTCATTCTGAAGTAGTTAGATTACGTGGCACATATACCACTAAACTCGAAGAACGTGTATGTGACACTGTCTATGATCAAGCGCATATCAATCACAACATGCCACGCATCCAAGCAGTTAAACTAACCGCTCGTGCCAAGGGGTGAATGGCACGTCACTTGCAGTGTACCCCAATCAGGATAACTACTTAACAGTTATCTCTAGAACTCTATAAATAAAGTTTTAAATCACTTGCAAAGCATGACTAATGATCATAATCTCCTGAGCATTTGCTGCAGCACTCTCCAAAGGATTTGTTCTTCGACATCGCATCGTCCAAGCGATAAAGTGATTGTCTTTTGATCAGATTCTTATAGTTGTACTTCCCCAAAAATCAATTGCACTCTTGTACTTTCTTTTTCTAGTTTGTAAAGTAACACTTTTGTTTTTGCAAACAAAATGGCAACTCTGCTGGAGACGACTTTCTCCTCCGATGAGAAAGTGATAACTCAATGCGATGTTGCATTTGTCGGAACGACGTAGAAGACATCGGTCGTAAAAGTCGACCAAACTGCCTATGAAGCAATGATTGGCGTATGGGGTGCCAAGTGCACCACTATTGCTGCCATGAACAAGGCACGCACCATCTGGACTCCAAAGTCCTCCAGTGTACTAATCACTGTTGTTGTGCCAGTCCTGGAGAAAAGTTCTGTAGCCACTTATCCCTCCTCACCAATTTTGAAATTGGTAGAGAATACAAAAGCCAATGCTCAGGCGCCAATCAGGGGACAGCGCCGCCACATCTTTCTCTCCAGTTCTAAACTCGATGGAGGGTGCGCCAGCTAATGCTTAGGCTCCAATCAGGGGACAGCACCGCCGGGCCACTTTTTCTTCCTCCCTAGTTCTAAACTCGGTGGAGGGTGCGCCAGCCAATGCTCAGGCGCCAATCAAGGGACAGTGCCACCTAGGCCACTCCTTCCTCTAAAGTTCTAAACCCGGTAGAGGGTGCGCCAGCCAATACTCAGGCACCAATCAGGGGACAGCGCCGCCAGGCCACTACTTCTTTCTTTCTACTTGTAAACTCGGTGGAGGGTGCATCAGCCAATGCTCAGGCACCAATCAAGGGACAGCGCCGCCAGGCCACTCCTTCTTCCTCCCCAGTTCTAAACTTGGTGGAGAAGTTACTGACTTCTGCCCCTGTACAAGATAAAGAAAAGTGCCCTATGGCCTTTCCTTATCATTTTCAGTCCTGGACTTGGTGGAAAATACATCGGATTGTGCCCCTGTGGAATGCTTCTGAGTAGAGAACCTACTCTTCTGGGCAAAGGCAGTCTAATCAATGCCAAGTGACTAGATTCTACTCGAAGTCTATCTTTTGCTGCTCAACTATGTCGCGCTAAACGTACTGATAAATGGTACGTAGAACAACATGGCATTCTACCCACTCCTCATGGCCAGTATCAGTCAAGCCAGAGCGAAGATTTGCCCACCCTGCACATTGCAAGAACAAAGCAGGGTAAATTGAAGGTATCTCAGATATATAGTCATGTGGTGCTCAACCCTGACATGTGCACCAACCTTAACCAGCGCAGAATAATATCAAACATGCATCAAGAACAACCTGCACCACCTGCCAAGTTGTGCACAAGGGGAGTTTCCTGAATCAAGAATCCTCTCACCTATCCCAATGAAGTCAGTACCTCTCTGTACATACAGGGAACATGGCACCTCAAGAACCGGAATCATGTTCATAACATCATCAAGGAATATGTACCTCCAACTTCTCCTTATCCTGTCACTGTAATAGACTTCCACAAACTTCTTGTACAAAAGCGGAAGATCGTAGGACCGTCTCATCTATTTGTAATTCCTATCAAGAACATCACTGTAATCACCACCACGAAGTAATGATCAAATGTTGCTGCCAGTCAGCTAAACGGTCTGTCTTCGACCGTTTGAATTACACTCGGACTCCTGAACTTGTGATGGTGGACAAAGATAAACTGTTGTATGCTTCAGTCAACATGAAATTTCAAAGTACTGGGGTAGAAAATGTCCATGACGTAATGCAGCCCGCAATCCTAGTCAACAATACCTTGATCGGATTCGTGATTCCGGCAAAGGAGTCTACCGACATATCAGATCAAGAATCTGAGAGACAATCAGTCAAAAGAATCTTCTCGATTCTAACCAAGATTTCTTTAATCAAAGGAATCTTCCCCCTCTTCATCCTGTGGGTGGTTCCTTGTTTGACTTCAATGCCAATAGCAAAGGCTCTGAACGAACCATCTTTTCCTCGGTGGCCGGAGAAGTGACTACCTACGTCACTAACGAAGAACAAGATGCATCCAGCTCCGACAGTCAATAGCAGAGGATCGATGCTTTAAAGGCCATTTTGAAGAACATAGCTGAAATGATGGCAAGTATACATATTATGATTATGACACAGCATACTGTTCCGTCAGTTGCAAATCCAGTTCTAACCCAAGAACATATTGCAGCATCAGCCCCTGCTAACACTTGTCCGGGGGTACAATCTCCTCACAACATCAATATGCCAGCTCCAAGTCATTCTAGTGCTGGAGGTGGTGCTTATCATGCAGACCCGCCTCCTAATGCATCGAACCAGTCTACTGCTCCCCAAGCATTAGGGGATACTAATGAGGCAGTGAAGCTTCTATGTAGCCAGTTCGAAGCATTCAAGTAGAAGGACGGTCTGCAGAAGTTGGGGATCAAGCAACCCTACCCTATATAGTGGAAGGAAGTCCCATTTCTACCTAAATACAAGCCGCCAACCATTATGCTGTTTAACGACAATTCATCTCCAAGTCAATATCTCAATCACTTTGAGGTGATGACTGATCAGCTCCAGCCGAATGAAGCTCTACTCACTTGTCATCCTCGTTTTCCGTATTTCATATTTATACACGTATCTAGATTTTGGCATATATTTCAGAGTGAAGCAGAGCATGAGCAGCATCTCAGAGTCGTCCTTCAGACGCTTAGGGAGCATCAGTTATACGCCAAGTTCAGTAAATGCGAGTTCTGGCTCGATCGTATTTCGTACTTGGGTCACATCATTACCCGAGGAGGGGTAGAAGTAGATCCCCAGAAGATTGTGGCTATCGAGTCATGGCCGGTACCCAGCTCAGTGGCAGAGGTTCGCAGCTTCCTTGGATTGACCGGCTACTACCGGCGGTTCGTTTCAGATTTCGTAAGGATTTCAGCACCGATGACCCAGTTGACCCGCAAGGATGTACCATTTGTTTGGATAGCAGAGTGTCAGGAATCATTTGAGAAGTTGAAGCGAGGTTTGATAACGGCTCCCATTCTCACCCTTCCAGATGGGACCGGAGGATTCACAGTTTATTACGACGCTTCAGGCAGAGGATTGGGGTGTGTCTTGATGCAGCATGGGAAGGTAATACCTTATGCGTCATGTCAACTACGTGATCATGAGAAGAATTACCCGACCCACGACTTGGAACTGGCGGCGGTAGTGTTTGCTTTGAAGTTGTGGAGACACTACTTGTACGGAGATAGAGTGGAGATCTTTACTGATCATAAGAGCCTGAAGTATGTTTTCACCCAGAAGGACCTTAATATGCGGCAGAGAAGATGGCTCGAGCTATTGGTGGATTATGATGTGGATTTGCAGTATCATCCCGGGAAGGCCAACGTTGTAGCAGATGCATTGAGCAGGAGAGCCGGAGTTTATTTCCTGACGGCAAAACCAGAATTATTGGCAGATCTTCAGAAGATGGGAATTGAAGTAGTTCTTCCTACCAGTGTGGCATTGATGGCCAGTCTACAGGTTCAGTCCAGCATAGTTGAGAGGATCCGGATGGCGCAGTCAACAGATTCCAAGCTTCAGCGACTCAGAACAAAGTGTGAAGCAGAAAGAAGGCCAGAGTTATGTATCCATGAAGACGGTACCCTTCGGTACGGCACACGTCTTTGTGTACCCAGTAGAGATATCAGACAGGAAGTCATGGCAGAAGCCCACAGTTTATAATATTCTATTCATCTGGGTGGTACGAAGATGTACCATGATATTCGTCAGCATTTCTGGTGGAATGGCATGAAGAGGGAGATAGCCCGGTTTGTCTCTCGGTGTTTGGTTTGCCAACAGGTTAAAGCTGAACATCAGAGGCCCGCTGGACTTTTTCAGTCCTTACCGATCCCAGAATGGAAATGGGAACATATAACCATGGATTTCGTGACCGAATTACCCAGATCTCCGGCCGGCAGAGATGCTATTTGGGTAATTGTGGACAGGCTTACCAAGGTGGCACACTTTCTCCCATTCAGAGTTGGACAGTCGACGGCACAGCTAGCAGAGATGTACCTCAGGCAGATCGTCAGGCTTTACGGTGTGCCAGTCAGCATCACCTCGGACAGGGATTCAAGATTCACATCACATTTTTGGCGCAGCTTGCAGAAGAGTTTGGGGACTCGTCTTCAGTTCAGCTCAGCTTATCACCCACAGACGGATGGTAAATCAGAGCGCACAATCCAGACTCTTGAAGATATGTTGAGATCTTGTACCCTTGACTTCGGTGGTTCATGGGAGAATCATCTGTACTTGGTAGAATTCTCGTACAACAACAGTTATCAGGCCAGTATCCAGATGGCACCCTTCGAGGCTCTATATGGCAGGAAGTGCAGATCTCCGCTAGCATGGGATGATGTCGGAGAGAGGCAGATGCTCGGACCCGAATTGATTTTCCAGACGGTTAAAGTGGTCAGGAAGGTCAGAGATCACCTCCGAGTTGCCCAGGACCGCCAGCGCCATTGGGCCGATGCTCATCGGTGTCCCTTAGAATTTGCTGTCGGCGACCATGTATTCCTTAGGATCTCGCCTAACCGCGGCGTCATTTGCTTTGGCATACGGGGAAAGCTTAGTCCTAGGTATATAGGGCCGTTCGATATTCTAGAGCGAGTAGAAAATGTATCCTATCGTCTCGCTCTTCCGCCATCGCTAAGTGAGGTACATGATATATTCCATGTGTTCCAATTACGATGGTATATTTCGGACCCGAGCCATATCCTAGACCATTCGGAATTGGTTGTTGGTACCAACCTGTCGTATGAGGAGAGGCCCGTGTCTATATTGGACCGGAGGGAGAAGACACTTAAGAACAAGACTATTAAATTAGTCCGTGTTGCTTGGGGTCATCACTCTCTAGGTGAGTCAACGTGGGAGCGTGAGGACGACATCCGATCGCGATATCCCTACCTGTTTGACTCGTGAGGTATACTGTCTTTCTTATGCCTTACGTTTTCCCTTCCTTGCTTGTATTGTATGATTGTATGATTGAACTGCTTAGTGTAACTTGCCTGTGCTTAATATAACTTGTCGTGACAATCTCTAGCTCCTTGATTAAATTCCGAGGACGAAATTCTTTTAAGGTGGGTAGAGTTGTCACCCTTATTTCCCGTATCTGGATTTTGGCATGTATTTTTATTTTTTCTCAACTTGTGGAATTTCGGTATTTCTCGTATTTTGGGTTTTGTCATGGTTCGATTTTAATTGGTTTGGATTGGGTTGGTTTGATTTGGTTTATTATGCATAGGAACACCTTAACCTACACTCCACCCTCAATACACCACATCCCACCCTCTTTATATTCCCCACCTACCACTCTCTTTCTTCATTACCACCACCATTTATTTCCTTCTTCTTCTTCTCCTTCCTCTACACAACTCTCCCAACCCTAGGCAAGTGCACCTTGCCACCACATGAGAACCCTCTTTTATTTGTCCATTTGCTAGATTAGGACTTGGTGATCAACATTAGAACTTGGTATTTTATGATTTGGAGTCCCCATGGTTCTAGATCTATGTTTTCTCTATTTTTGGTTTTGCATGGTTTTGATCTACTTAAGTTAGATTTTTATGGGTTTTGATGTTTTCTTGTGGAAGAGAGTTCAATTCCACCCTGGTTGGAACCTTGGAAATCTAGATTTGGAGTTCGGATGGCCAAGTTGTGATGCCTTGAAGTTTTGGAGCCATTGGAGCTTCTTCTCAGCCATGGAGAAGAAGACCCAGACCCTGCGTGCGTGTTTTTACGCGTATGCAGCTCTCTGCTTGCGTGCTTTTGTACGTACGCAGCTATCTGGCGTGCGTGACTTTTCACGTATGCCGCCCCCTGCGTGCGTGACTTTTTACCTACGCTGCTCTCTCAGCGTGCGTGACTTTTCACCTACGCTGCTCTCTCAGCGTGCGTGACTTTTCACCTACGCTGCTCTCTGTAGCGTGCGTGACTTTTCACCTACGCTGCTCTCTCAGCGTGCATAAATTTTCACCTACGATGCTCTCTCTCAGCGTGCGTGACTTTTCACCTACGCTGCTCTCTGTAGCGTGCGTGACTTTTCACCTACGCAGCTCTCATGCGTGCGTGACTTTCGCGTACGCTGCTCCCCTGACCCCTTGCTTAACCCATTGGCTCTTGGAGTTTTGGTCTTATTTTTTTAAGCTTGGCTTTTCTATAGCTCGGTATATTAATATTTCATTAGATATTTTACGCCCATTTTATATCCTTACGCCTTTTGTCATGAACTTGATTTTACTTAATATGTTTGGAATGACTATTGTACATGGCATAGTATGACAAGGAACTAGCATAACACGACAGTGAACCGTAGTGGTGCACTCCTGACATGACCAACCTGACATGATAGTGGCCCGTCGTGGCGCACTCCTGACAAGTACCCTGACATGATTTATCTTAATACTGTTACGACGGCTAACTTAACTTGACTTACCTTGATACCGTGGGTAGTTCTTTCTTGCTTGCTTGTTAAATCCACTTGTCCTGTCTTGCATCATGTTTAGGATGGGACTCCTGAGTACCACGGTCAGGAGTACCTACTAAAATGGATTAAGGTTAATAACTAGAATAACACAGTAGTCATGAAGAGATGACACAGCTACAGGCAATCCCGTTACCTGGGCGCTCCAGGGATTTGTAGCCTGCCGTCGAGTAGGACGCATTTCCAGCACACTGTCAGGTGTTGCACCCTCTAAGTCACCTAAGGGTACATGCGTTTTCTGGACGATGTACCCACCTGAATTCAACCCCTAATTTTCGACCTGGGTAACCTGGATGGTCTGCAGGGCTTGTGGCTGTGGAACAATCTCACTGCATCTTGTTAGTAATTAGGCCTGTGATAACCCTAGTTAGTTAAAGTAGTAAGCCGTAGTATCTGCTTGGCCGTGATTGATTGAATGAGGTATAACCAGTCTAGTCATGTCTTGATCCCATGCAAGATTGCTTCATGTCTTGATTACTTGCATTACTTATCTTGCCGATAAATGGTGGGAAACCAAGCTCTGTTCAGATGAAGGGTTACAACCCCGGTCCTTGTTTGGTTTACGGGTTGTAACCTGGCTATCAGAATAGTTCCATGGTTATCTCGTCGTATATCATCCTGACATGTTTTCGTAATTTTAGTTTTAATATTAGATTTTCTGTGCTGATTGCTGGCTTTTGTTCTTATTTCGTGGCCCCCTTGTGGCACTTGCTCTTTCTGGGGTTGACCCAGCTGGTTTTGTGTGGCCAGATTTCGGAGCAGCTTTCGAGGATCTACCAAGCTTCCAGTCCAATGGTGAACACTAGACGGAATCCGGGCCAAGAGTGGGTTTTTTTCTATTTTGTTTCGCTCACTCTATTGTAAAAATTATTCTTTTGAGACGTTTAGCCGACGAGCACCTGTTAGCTCGAAGCACTTTTACTTACTGTCTGCCTACGGGCTGTAAACATGATTGACAAATCCTAGGGTTGATCATGTATGACTAAACTCTTGCTAGTCCTAACATTTTGTAACGACTAGTTTCATGATCAGCTGAATATGTAATATTTGGGACGCCTTATTATTGTATATTTAATGATCATACATCTTGCAACTTTACTTACTTGTGGTGATTGAGACACTAGGCTTGTTCATGACCATAAGAGACTGTTGGCTTGTAGAAAACCCTCACATATCTAGACAGCCGTGACCGTATATCGAGGTGGTTTCTATTTCAATATACGTAGCTGGCTATGTCTGCCCCCGCTCTCCAGTATTCTAGTTCTGGGGCATGACATCACTAGAGTATTCGTCAGGTGTTTGGCGGGTACAAATTATGACTGGTATCGCAGTTTGCCAGATGGTTGCGTTACCTCCTTTGCAGGGTTCATGTAGATGTTCTTGGAACGATTCTATGAGGAAACAAATGGCATGACTATGTCGGCCCTCATCAAAATTAAGCAATGGCCTAATGAAACTGCTGAATGTTTCATTGAGCGCTTCCATCGAGAGGCACTCAAAATGCCTCTGGGTGCTCCAGATGCACTGACTATTGATACTTGCAAATCAAATTTGTTACCTATAGTCAGCATGTGGACTGGACCCACGCAATTTTAAGTCTGGACCTCCTTCATAGTAAGTGCCAGGGTAACTGAAGACAGTGCTGACAAGTTCAAACAACTAGGCATCCAGATGCCTAATCTTGACAAAGATGAACATCCCAACAGCGGTGGTCGTCAGAACAACTGCAAGAACAAGGAAGCTATATCCATCAATGTGAAAGGCAAAGAAGCTTTGGCTGTTAACGTGGGTCAATCAACACCTACTACGACGGCACCTCCACAAAGAGCACATCGTCCTAAGGAAGAATATTCCTTTGACGAGGACGACATCATGAGCATATTTGATTGTCAGATCAAAAGCAACAAGCTTCAACTGCCCGAAGCAAAACGGCCCGATGAAGTAGATAAAATTGACAATCCTAAATACTGTGTGTATCACAGGTTCATAGGACACCTGATTAGGGCGTTTTACGTGCTCAAAGGAAAGCTCCAGGAGCCGATTAATGTCGGCACGATCACTCTCCAGCAGGATAAGAAGACTATGACTGCTAATGTCGTATCTCTGCAGTTCAGCGACTTTTCTGCTCAACTTGTGCAGGATGGAGTCGTCCCTATCCCAAAGGCCACTCTAGAGATCGTCAACCTTCTGCTATCACGAAGTGACGGTCTTGTCCCTCTGTCAACCGAAAAAGGGTAAATTATGTGGATCCAATCTGATTTTGTTGCTGATTTTGTTGCTGATTTTGAGATGCCTGCTTCGTCTATAAAATCCAAAAAGACAACCAAATACAAGTCATGTCACATGACTTCACTAGGCGCTCATCATCTTCCACCTTTGAATGCTACCTTCATTCCGACGGCTGATTCATTTTTTTCTTCTGGGACAATATTACCAAACCCAGAAGTTAATTACCAGCAACATTGCATCTATACAGTCAACATTCCCATGAATTGATGATAAGGATGGGATATGACCGACAAAAAGCCCCCGGCTTGAATGATGTGAAAGGGTCCCCTATACCTCTCTCTCTCTCTACGTCTTCAGTACAACCAGTCTCGTGTTGGCTTAGGATTCTGGACAAATCCTTTGTCGCTTCAGAGGAAGTCCTCAAAAAATAAGCTTCGGATGAAGAACTGTAATATGGTGTCCTTCTCACCAGCTCTTGAAGAGGAAGTCATGACCGGTACCAGATCTAGGAAGCTCTATCTTAGAGACTATCCAGAAGGACAAGAGAATGCAGTCATTCCTCCTCTAGTCTCTGATGCCACACTAGCATCATCTTCTCCTGCTATCAATGTTCCATCAGCTTCATCACCTCCAGTGGAACTGACTCCTTCCAAACCAACAGCGGCCAACAAACGTAAATAGCCAGTTCGCTTCGATAAAATATTTAAGAAAACTCCACCTCTTAGACTGGAGAAGCCATGTAACTTCGATATATTGGCTCAGCTAGCCAATGCGCCGGCAAGGTTATCAATCTTCGAGCTCCTTCGTCTCTCGAAGGAAATTCGAAAAACACTAAGCGAAGCTTTAACATAGGCCGACACTTGTCTGGCACACCTTAAGAAGCCATATGAGGAACCTGTGGCATGTTTTAACCGTCATAGTGTGATGGAGCGGATTCTTAATATCACATTCACACGTGATGACATGCTTCTAGAAGACAATCGAAATGATTGACCTCTCTATTTCATGGGGTATGTCGATACAATAAAAGTCGATCGCATCCTGATTGACCCTGGGTCTGCACTCGGCATTATGTCGAAGACTCTACTAGATGCACTAAAGATTCCTATCCATAATCTCTCTGCAACGATCACTACTATTCTAGAATTTAATTCTGGAAGAAATGAGCCATTGGGGAAGATTCGCCAGAAAGTTCAAATCTATAATCTCCGTACGAAGGTCACTTTTTATGTGATTGACAATCATGGCTCTTATAATGCTTTGTTAGGAAGACCACGGTTGCATGAACATAACATCGTGCCATCAACTCTCCACCAATGTTTCAAATATATGGATGACAATGGAGAAGTCCGAAAAAAAGTGGCTGATCTTAATCCCTTCCGAGGCGTCTAAGCATATTTTACTGACTCCAGGATGTATAAAGAGGAGTTCATGAAAGTTGTACTAGCCATGGACAACGAAGAAGAACAGAGGGACAACCTAGATGATGTCCTGGTGATTTCAGTCAAAGGACGCACATCTCATCCTTCGTCTTCTCAGACGCTGACCATACATCTCTCCTCTCATGCTAAGCATCCTCTTGCTGAAAAGACGGAGCATAGGGAGCTCACCTCTTCTGAGCCTTTTGTTATCGACCTTTTTCGTAATAAGCCTTCTCCTTCTCCTTCTACACCTCTGGTCATCAATCTTAGCAAGCCGTCGACTAACATCAAGAGCCTTGTTGTAAATGATGATGTAATTATAAATTAAGTAGCATCTCTTTTGCAGTATACTGATGTCAACTACTATACTCGATGTTATCTAAAAATCTTAGATAACTTCGATCCTCTTACATTAGGAGCAGTTCAACCTCTCCGAAATGAAGTATCGCTTGAACCGGCATGAGATTCATTCTTTCTAGTTCCTTCCCGAAAGAAAGATGAATATCCTATCCTCTTCAGCAAAGGATTGAATCAAAATGCAACATCCGATAGCGAGGCTGCAAATGACGTGGTGACTTTATCTACGTCGTTACAGTCAACAATCAAAGAACATAATTCAAAAGATGGGCTACAACTTTAAAACTGCCCTCAACAGTGGCATGGAAAGACGAACTCCAATTCGTATTCCTGCTCCAAAAAGAAAGTCACTACAATTCTATAGCAAAACAAAGTATGGGTTGGGCTACAGTTCGTCGATCATGACCCCAATCGCTTCTGAGCGTGACAAGAAAGAGCGATCTAATTTTTTCGACTCTGTTTTATGGGATTCAGACACCAGTGTAGGGCACGTCCATCGAGTGACTCTATCTTTTAATATGGTAACTGTCAAGTTCTCAGAAGATGATGACGACTTTGCTGAAGCCCCTATATCTGATCCTAGGGCACAAAGGATGGATTTTCAATGGGAACTTCGCTTCGAGCAACGTGAGCTCCCTACCGAAGATCAGTTGGTTCAAGTCGATGTCGGAGATGAAGCCTCTTCAAGACCAATCTTCATCAGCAAAAGCCTTCCTGAAGCAGATAAATAAGAACCGATTCAGCTTATTAGGGAATACAATGACGTATTCGCCTGGAGCTATGAAGACATGTCGAGATTGGATCCTCAGATCGCTACCCATAAGCTCAACATTCTGCCGAATGCAAGGCCAGTCAAGCAACAACAGCGTCGATTTTGACCTGATATGATGGACGCCATAGAAGCTGAAGTCAAGAAGCTCATCGCCTGTGACTTTGTCTGAGAAGAACAACATCCTGACTGGGTGGCTAATGTTGTCCCAGTTATGAAGAAAATAGGGAAGGTTTGAGTCTGTATCGACTTCAGAGACCTTATGTAAAACCCCTAAATTTCTACTATTTTTTTTATTAAATTTGGTACTGATTTAAAAAAATTTATTGTACGTCGTGTAGTCGTATTGTACGTCGCGCACGAAATTTTATTTTCTTGCTCGTCGAGTGCGAATATGTGCGAGCGAACATATTTTAGAAAACCATTTTTTTATTTTATTATACACTTTCAAAATATTACATATAATTATTATTCTTGCTATAAAAAGCCTTTGGTTTTTAAGAGTTATTAATCATAAATAATATTTTATTGTATACTAGGAAAAGCATAATTATAAAAATATTATTTGTGCATACATATATTTTTAATTATTTATTAGTTTATTTATAATGTAATTTTCAAAATTTATATTATTAGTATTTAGAAAATATATTTTGAAATCTATTGTAGCATTTAATTCTTGATTTGAATTTAAGGATTTATTTAAATAGTTAACTATTTGCAAATTGGATTTATCCCATTGATTTTAAACCAAGAATTTAATTAGATTTAAATTGAATTTTTATTTGGATTTAGATTTGATTGATTTTAAATTAAATTATGAATTATCTAAATATGGGTTTAAATGAATCCTAATTCTTATCCAATTGGAAATTCCCACATCCTATAAATAGGCAGGTACTCCTCCAATTTCTATTATTCATTATTCCACAAATTTTCTCCACAAATATTCGTGTATCGTGTCTGTGCCCGTGTCCGCTTCCCATCCACTATAACTTTTATTACAGTTACATATTTCCGTAATCATGTCCGACACACGGACATGATTCGTTCACAAATTCTAACTCTCACGTGCAGCCCTCTGTGTCCGACAACCCGAACACAGATTACACCCGTCGTGTCCAAATAATATGACACAAAACCAAACCCTAACCCTAACTTCCTTGGCTGCCTCCCTGGCCGAGCCAACTCGACCACCCCCGTTTCAGACCACGGCAGCCTCGAACCTCCTTCTTCCTGATCGACCCTCCGACCTAACTCCATTAATGATCCAGCCCAACTCTCTCAACCACCCCGGCCAACGGCCGCACACCCGACCGCGGCCACTGCCACTGCCCGATACCACCATCACAACAAACCAAACCTGGCGCAATCACCACCAGTGCCACCGCAGCCCAAACACCCAAAAACTATCGGCAAAACAAAAACCTATATAGGAAATCTCACTTGAGTCGACCGTCGCCGACGTCGAGCCCTCCGCCATGGACTCCCTGCCACCGTAACCATGTCGTGCCGACCCGCTCGAACGCTCCGCCTGAACGCCGTCTCCACCCAAACCCTCTCCTCCGTCGATCGACCAGACCAGCACAACCACCGCCGCTCCGCACAGTCACCACGTCGCACCGTGCCGCCGAACCCCCAATTTTTTCACCCCCGTACCTGACTCTCGGTCTGGCCGCCGCCGACCAGACTAGCGTCGCCCTTCCTCGAACCTCTGTCCGATCTCGCCGCGAGCTTCCGCCGAGCCGCTCACCACTTCCGACCTTTCCGAGCCGCGAGCCGCCCCCCACCGGCGAGAATCCCAAACCCTCGACCATAGGCAGCGCCGCCTTTCCTTTCCCCTCGCCGCGTCCGCCGCTAACCCCCTCGACCCTCGCCGCGGTCTCCGCCCCGAGCGCCGAGCCTAGCCCCAAACCCCCTCTCCGTCGGAGCCGTCCCGAGCTCCCACCGACCTCCGACCACCGCGTACCGTAGCCGCTCGTCGTGGTCGAGCCCTCTGAGAGTCCCATCTTCTCCGATCCACCACCCCCGTTCTCCAAAACCTTCTCGCCGCTGCCTGCGCGCCACCGGCGCCGCCCACCACCGGATCCCCTTGCTCGACCACCTACTTCCTCGATCCTCTCTTCCCTCCACCGCGAGCCGCCCAGCGCCGTGCTCGGCCTCGCCTCCAGCCGGCGGCGACAGCTCTTCTGATCCTCCGCCCACTCTCTCAGCCTCACTCCTCGCTGACTCTCTCTCACCGCTCTCTCTGCTCCCCTCTCTCTCTCTTATGTAACTGAGTATATATTTTTTTTTAACTACTATTACTTTCAGGAATGGAAGATTATTTTCGTATATTTTTTGTTTTGATAACTGATGGTTTATTATTATTATTATTATTATTATTATTATTATTATTACTACTATCATCATTATTATTAATATGTTATTTTATTCTTCTTACTATTAGGATTTTTTATACAGAATATATAGTGTATAAATGATTTATAATATCTTTATGTATATTATTATAAGTAATATTAGTTACACTGTTATCAGTATTAATAATACAATATTTAGTTTATAACTATTATTATTGACATTAGTATTTTTATTATACTTATTATTATACTATTATTATTAAAGTTATTACTTTGAGAATTACAAAATATTATTTTTCCAACTATATGTGTAGTATAGAGCTTAGAGCTATCTATATGATTTCAAAATTTAGGTTTAGCCCTAAAAACATTTTCTTAGTTTTTATATTTATCAAAAATATTTTTGACTAAAGTAATATAGTTTTTACCAATTCCATTTTTGACGAAACTAGAGTTTTTGCCGAAAACGATTTTCTTGACTTTAGGTATTTTAAGTATTTTCCTTATAAATATTTTGACTCATGAAGACTAGTTTTAGGAATATTCTCTAAAATTAGTATATATTATATTTATTCATTATTCTTTGATATTTCTTCTGTCCGTAACCAGTCCTCGTATTCCTATCCTGTCACCAAATCTAGACTACCTTATGTCCACCCTAACCAATTTGACCCTTCTGGACCCAATGGAACCGTCCGTGTCATCGTCCGAAATCACCTTGCATAGTGGTTGCACCGAAGTCGCAGTTTGTGCCACCTTGAATATCGCAGCACACCAGGCGTCCTACCAGGTAAGACACCTTGCCATTTGCTGTTTATTTATTTTAGCTCATCTTTCATACATTATTTATTTTTTTTATGCAAAATAAACTGTGATACATGGCATAACCTGTTAGAACTTACTGTTCATTTATATTTCCTGCTATGTATTATTTTTTTTACACACTAAACCTAGATTTAAGAGACCACCTTTGTGTGTTGCATTCATGGCCTTAACACGTTGTACCACGAAGTTGTGTGTCGCATGTAAAACACGGACGTATGTGATTGGCTGGCCACCAGTACGTACAAGCCGTACGATAGGAATAACCGCAAATAGAGGTTGCATGCTAGTTTGACTTAGCGGTTATAGAGATTATTGTTATGGATACAACATAGTAGGCATTGGGCGGGAAGGACAATTCCTTAGCGTATGGGCTTCGATGCACTTTCCCTTTTGTAACCCGTGAGCTCCGCCGGAGACGCGAGTCAGCTTACCCAAGATTACTGACGGCCACTGGCGATTCTGCGGAACGTCATGCTCTTATTGATTGGGCCTTCTAGTGCCCCAAGGGGGGACTATGACGATCCTATTTAGCCAGGGCCCATGCGTAGGAAGGATTGTTCTTAACTACATTTTACTTAGAATGGTTAGGCACCTTTATCCGTTAGGTACGAGTACTTTTGGTTTGGGTACTTGTATCTGACCGTGGCTTGGAACAATAACTTGTCGCGGATTAGTTCGTCATATCTTATCCTTGTTTGGTTGTAGGTGTGACTTACTACTTCGATGAGAAGGTATTGAACCTTGTTGGGGTCCGGATACCATATTGGATTCATAGCATGGAAAGATACGTCACCGTGAATTAGTTTACCATCTCCTGTCCTTGTTTGGTTGGGGGTATGGTACGCTCGTTCAATAGGTGCGTATTGGACCATGTTATAACTCAATTGACTTATTTATTTGAGCAGTATTTATTCAGTTTATATGGCATGATATTATGTGTCTTGTTACGTCCCTCTGAGGTCCTGGTTATCTCTCCAGGTGTGTGCTATTATCTTTCGCAGGTGCTCTAGTTCTAGCCGTGATCGACTCCATTTCTTCAAAGATGATTGCACTTGGATCGTCTTCGCTTCGCTCGCCAAAATCTTTCTTTTGGTTATGTATTTCTTTTCATAGTTGGTAGTGGATTTGTCTCCGCCCAACTACATGTACCAAATGACAATTTTTTAGTTGATTATATGATATCTTTTATTTATTTTTGTGTGGATGAGATTAGTTATAGTTCTACTGCATTTTACAGCTCATGTATTCATACGAGGTTTCCATACATTGGAGTATACTTCGTATGTATACAGATGGCATGTCTACGTTTCTAGTCCTACGTATTTTGGGACTGTGGCGTTATATGTTTTTGTGGTGGCCCATGCAGGTCAAGATAAATTGTTTGGTTACTTTACTGTACCAAGCAAGCCTGCGTATAGGATTAGAAGTCTAGGGTCTCATCCACATACTTGACTCTTTCCTAGATTTTATCTACCGTTTGACTCATCGACTGCATCTTGCTTGATTACTTCTAACAAATTTTTTATCCTTCCTTCGTGCCTGCTAGAGAGTGACCCTACTAATTGGAGGTCCCAAAACACCCTTAGTTTAATTCTTTTAAGTTGGGTAGAACACCCCAAGACCCGACACGCCCTTGACCATTAAGGAGAATACAAATAGTATTATCTAGACCATAGAGACTAGTAGAATCTAACCCATTTGGTCAACCAAGCCTTGGTCAATAAACCATAGAATGATTATATAGGAATAAAAGACTTAGATCCTTATGACTATTAGACTATTCATAATTTATTTTATTCATCTACCATCGTGTCTATATTTTTACTATCTAAACTAATGATGCTAATGTAGCCTAGTTTTTGCAAGCTTATCTTTTTATCGAGCTTGTTCAAGACATATGTTATTGGAAGAGCTCCCACTAACATGTTGTCTAATCAGAACCGGTGCATAATGGTCTGATCAACCAAGTGCACTTTGGTTCGCTTTTGCCTATTATTCTCCGTGGATGGGGACATAGTTAAACTTGTCCTCTAGAGTCCCATCCGCGACTGCCTTGGCAACTCCTTTGAAATTTTTCAATCGTCTTTGAATCACGTATTCGTATTCGATAACGCCTCGTTCGAACTCTATATTGCTTTCGCCTTCACCTATTTTAGGAGGACGAAGGCGTTATACTAGAACTTCCTCTAGCCTTCCTATCGGCTATGACCATTCTCACTCGATATTGCTATATCTTCATCCTAAACTACACGACCCTGTCAAGACCCTCTAATTGCTTAATTAAAGCGAATCTATTTCGTTCTCTTAATCGTGACCCTCATTCATTACCCGTGACCATACCGTATTGTTTTTCTACGATCTAGATCGCGATTTCTTACGACATGATTTTGTGAAAACATTGTCATCGTTGGATCCCCATTGATACCCCCTTGTGTCCTCTCACCCCCTACGAATTCTTAATTTCGAGGACAAAATTCTTTTAAGTTGGGTAGGATGTAAAACCCCTAAATTTCTACTATTTTTTTATTAAATTTGGTACTGATTTAAAAAAATTTTATTGTACGTCGCGTGGTCGTATTGTACGTCGCGCACGAAATTTTATTTTCTTGCTCGTCGAGTGCGAATATGTGCGAGCGTACATATTTTAGAAAAACATTTTTCTATTTTATTATACACTTTTAAAATATTACATATAATTATTATTCTTGCTATAAAAAGCCTTTGGTTTTTAAGAGTTATTAATCATAAATAATATTTTATTGTATACTAGGAAAAGCATAATTATAAAAATATTATTTGTGCATACATATACTTATAATTATTTATTAGTTTATTTATAATGTAATTTTCAAAATTTATA
This sequence comes from Iris pallida, assembly GCA_029216955.1. NCBI lineage: Eukaryota > Viridiplantae > Streptophyta > Magnoliopsida > Asparagales > Iridaceae > Iris > Iris pallida. The sequence goes on along the minus strand of JANAVB010024400.1, from coordinate 10,010,996 downwards.
TTATTAGTATTTAGAAAATATATTTTGAAATTTATTGTAGCATTTAATTCTTGATTTGAATTTAAGGATTTATTTAAATAGTTAAATATTTGCAAATTTGATTTATCCCATTGATTTTAAATCAAGAATTTAATTAGATCTAAATTGAATTTTTATTTGGATTTAGATTTGATTGATTTTAAATTAAATTACGAATTATCTAAATATGGGTTTAAATGAATCCTAATTCTTATCCAATTTGGAATTCCCACATCCTATAAATAGGCAGGTACTCCTCCAATTTCTATTATTCATCATTCCACAAATATTCGTGTATCGTGTCTGTGCACGTGTCCTCTTCCCATCCACTATAACTTCTATTACATTTACATATTTCCGTAATCATGTCCGACACACCGGACATGATTTGTTCACAAATTCTAACTCTCACGTGCAGCCCTCTGTGTCCGACAACCCGAACACAGATTATACCCGTCATGTCCAAATAACACGACACAAAACCAAACCCTAACCCTAACTTCCTTGGCTGCTTCCCTGGCCGAGCCAACTCGACCACCCCCGTTTCAGACCACGGCAGCCTCGAACCTCCTTCTCCCTGACCGACCCTCCGACCTAACTCCATTAATGATCCAACCCAACTCTCTCAACCACCCCGGCCAACGGCCGCACACCCGACCGCGGCCACTGCCACTGTCCGATACCACCGTCACAACAAACCTAACCCGGCACAATCACCACCACTGCCACCGCAGCCCAAACACCCAAAAACCATCGACAAAACAAAACCTATATAGGAAACCTCACCTGAGTCGACCGTTGCCCACGTCGAGCCCTCCGCCATGGACTACCTGCCACCGTCACCACGTCGCGTCGACCTGCTCGAACCCTCCGCCTGAACGCCGTCTCCACCCAAACCCTCTCCTCCGCCGATCGAGCAGACCAGTGCAACCACCGCCGCTCTGCACAGTCACCACGTCGGGCCGCGCCGCCGAACCCCCAATTTCCTTACCCCAGCGCCTGACTCTCGGTCTGGCCGTCGTCGACCAGAGTAGCGCCGCCCTTCCTCGAACCTCTGTCCGATCTCACCGCGAGCTTCCGCCGAGCCGCTCACCACTTCCGACCTTTTCTAGCTGCGAGCCGCCCCCCACCGGTGAGAATCCCAAACCCCCGACCATCGGCAGCGCCGCCTCCCCTTTCCCCTCACCGCGTCCGCCGCTGACCCCCTCGACCCCCGCAGCGGTCTCCGCCCCGAGCGACGAGCCTAGCCCCAAACCCCCTCTCCGTTGGAGCCGTCCCGAGCTCCCATCAAACACCGACCACCGCGTGCCGTAGCCTCTCGCCGTGGTCGAGCCCTCCGACAGTCCCATCTTCTCCGATCCATCGCCCCCGTTCTCCAAAACCTTCTCGTCGCCGCATGCGCGCCACCGGCGCCGCCCACCACCGGATCCCCTTGCTCGACCACCTACTTCCCCGATCCTCTCTTCCCTCCACCGCGAGCCGCCCAGTGCCGCGCTCGGCCTCGCCTCCAGCCAGCGGCGACAGCTCTTCTGATCCTCTACCCGCTCTCTCAGCCTCACTCCTCGCTGACTCTCTCTCACCTCTCTCTTCTCTCTCTGCTCCCCTCTCCCTCTCTTATGTAACTGAGTATATATATTTTTTAACTACTGTTACTTTCAGGAATGGAAGATTATTTTCGTATATTTTATGTTTTGATAACTGATGGTTTATTATTATTATTATTATTATTATTATTATTACTATCATTATTATTATTAATATGTTATTTTATTCTTCTTACTATTAGGATTTTTTTATACAGATTATATAGTGTATAAATGATTTATATTATCTTTATGTATATTATTATAAGTAATATTAGTTACACTGTTATCAGTATTAATAATACAATATTTAGTTTATAAGTATTATTATTGACATTAGTATTTTTATTATACTTATTATTATACTATTATTATTAAAGTTATTACTTTGAGAATTACATAATATTATTTTTCCAACTATATGTGTAGTATTGAGCTTAGAGCTATCTATGTGATTTCAAAATTTAGGTTTAGCCCTAAAAACATTTTCTTAGTTTTTATATTTATCAAAAATATTTTTGACTAAAGTAATATAGTTTCTACCAATTCCATTTTTGACGAAACTAGAGTTTTTGCCGAAAACGATTTTCTTGACTTTAGGTATTTTTAAGTATTTTTCTTATAAATATTTTGACTCATGATGACTAGTTTTAGGAATATTCTCTAAAATTAGTATATATTATATTTATTCATTATTCTTTGATATTTCTTCTGTCCGTAACCAATCCTCTTATTCCTATCCTGTCACCAAATCTAGACTACCTTATGTCCACCCTAACCAATTTGACCCTTCTGGACCCAATGGAACCGTCCGTGTCATTGTCCGAAATCATCTTGCATAGTGGTTGCACCGAAGTCGCAGTTTGTGCCACCTTGAACATCGCAGCACACCAGGCGTCCTACAAGGCAAGACACCTTGCCATTTGCTGTTTATTTATTTTAGCTCATATTTTATGCATTATTTATTTTCTTTATGCAAAATAAACTGTGATACATGGCATAACCTGTTAGAACTTACTGTTCATTTATATTTCCTGCTATGTATTATTTTTCTTACAAACTAAACCTAGATTTAAGGGACCACCTTTGTGTGTTGCATTCATGACCTTGACACATTGTACCACGAAGTTGTGTGTCGCATGTAGAATACGGACGTACGTGATTGGCTGGCCACCAGTACGTACAAGCCGTACGATAGGAATAACCGCAAATAGAGGTTGCATGCTAGTTTGACTTAGCGGTTATAGTGGTTATTGTTGTGGATACAACATAGTAGGTATTGGGCGGGGAGGACAATTCCTTAGCGTATGGGCTTCGATGCACTTTTTCTTTTGTAACTCGTGAGCTCCACCGGAGACGCGGGTCAGCTTACCCATGATTACTGACGGCCACTGGCGATTCTGCGGAACGTCATGCTCTTATTGCTTGGGCCTCTAGTGCCCCAAGGGGGGACTATGCCGATCCTATTTAGCCAGGGCCCATGCGTAGGAAGAATTGTTCTTAACTACATTTCACTTAGAATGGTTAGGCACCTTTATCTGTTAGGTACGAGTACTTTTGGTTTGGGTACTTGTATCTGACCGTGGCTTGGAACAATAACTTGTCGCGGATTAGTTCGTCACATCTTGTCCTTGTTTGGTTGTAGGTGTGACTTACTACTTCGATGAGAAGGTATTGAACCTTGTTGGGGTCCGGATACCATATTGGATTTATAGCATGGAAAGATACGTCACCGTGAAATAGTTTACCATCTCCTGTCCTTGTTTGGTTGGGGGGATGGTACGCTCGTTCAATAGGTACGTATTGGACCATGTTATAATTCAATTGACTTATTTATTTGAGCAGTATTTATTCAGTTTATAAGGCATGATATTATGTGTCTTGTTACGTCCCTCTGAGGACCTGGTTATCTCTTCAGGTGTGTGCTATTGTCTTTCGCAGGTGTTCTAGTTCTAGCCGTGACCGACTCTATTTCTTCAAAGTTGATTGCACTTGGATCGTCTTCGCTTCGCTCGCCAAAATCTTTCTTTTGGTTATGTATTTCTTTTCATAGTTGGTAGTAGATTTGTCTCCGCCCAACTACATGTACCAAATGACAATTTCTTAGTTGATTATATGATATCTTTTATTCATTTTTGTGTGGATGAGATTAGTTATGGTTCTACTGCATTTTGCAGCTCATGTATTCATACGAGGTTTCCATACATTGGAGTATACTTCGTATGTATACAGCTGGCATCTCTACGTTCCTAGTCCTACGTATTTTGGGACTGGGGCGTTACACCTTAATGAAGCTTATCTCAAGGATGAGTTCCCTCTACCGATCAATGATGTCATAATCGACATCACTTACGGATTCGAGCGGATGTCTTTTATGGACGGATTCTCCGAATATAATCAAATCATGATAAATCCCGAAGATGAGAAACACACATCTTTTCGCACTCCTCTAGGAGTCTACTGCTACACAGTCATGCCATTTGGTCTTAAGAATGCTAGTGCAACCTATGAGCGGGCCATGAGCACTATCTTTCGAGAACATTTACGAAAGACAGTTGAATGCTATGTCGACGATATTGCTGTCAAAAGTCATCTAAAGGAAGATCACATCCAAGACTTAAGAACAATCTTCGATCTAATGCGCTAGCATCTACTCAAGATGAATCCCACCAAGTCATTCCTGGGAGTCTCTAGTGGCAAATTCCTCAGATTCGTTGTTACCTCTAAGGGTATACAGGTTGACCCCGAGAAAGTTAAAGCCACTCAAGAGATGCGTCATCCATGCAACCTAAAATAGCTACGAGGATTCCAGGGTTGGCTTGCGTACATCAGGAGATTCATCTCAAATCTCTTTGGATGCTACAGACCGTTCACTCGACTAGTGAAGAAAGGTGTGTTTTTTATTTGGACTGAAGAATGCCAGTAAGCTTTTGAAGACATAAAGTGGTAATTGATGAACCCTCCAGCTCCAGTGCCTCCAGTCACAGGAATACCCTTCCTGATGTATGTTCGAGCAATGGATCATTCCTTGGGTGCCTTGCTAGCCCAGAAGAACAAAGAGGGTCATTAGCAAGCCATCTATTTTTCAGCCGCACAATCATCGGTGCTGAACATCGATACAGCTCGGTGGAAAAAGAGTATTTAGCCTTCATGTTCGTTGTCCAAAAAATACGACATTATATCACGGGACAAACCATTCATTTTATCTCCAGAGTCAATCCTCTTCGAGTCTTGATGAAGAAGCCAAGTACACTCAACTCCAGACTCGCTACATGGGCCATACTACTCGCACAGTATGATATGGTTTATGTTCCATAAAAGTCTGTGAAGGGTCAAGCCCTAGCTGACTTCTTGGCCGCTTATCCGATCCCTAAGACATTTAAACTCTATGACAAAATTTTTGATGAAACTCTGGAATCTAATACGACTTTAGAAGGAATATTTGCTTGGCGACTATTCTTTGCTGGTGCTTCCAGAATCGGACCTAAAGGCACTATCGTCGTTGGAGTCGGAATCGTTCTGTTATCTCCCGAAGGACTTGTAATTCATAGGGCTTATTCTTTAGACGAGTCATGCTCCAACAACGTTACTGGATACAATGCTCTACTCATCGGTCTCCAATTAGCCAAACAGTTGGATAGCAAGTACCTGGAAGTATATGGAGACTCTAAGTTGATCATCAATCAAGTTAGAGGTACATATGAAGTTCAGCATCAAGATTTTGTGCCATATCATGAAGCAGCAGTCAAGTTAGCTACATCATTCAAAGGCTTCTTTATTGAACATGTACGTCGAACATGTAATACAGAAGCTGATGCACTTGGCAATCTAGCAGCAGTATTAGCGATCCCTGTAAAAAGACAACAGATGATCGTTATCACTAACAGGGAATTATTCTGCATTGAGAATAATTTGCATCTGGAATCCAGCAATTCAGACAAGGTCTGCACTACAACAGAAGATTGGAGGGCTCCTTTCATCAATTTCGTGGTACATAACATCCTACCTGAAGATCCGAAAGAAGCAACTATAATTCATCGGCGATCACTCCGATTTTATTATAATTACACCTCAAAAACACACTATTGACGATCATATGACGGTATGCTTCTATGCTGTCTCGCGGGAGATGAAGCAAAGCAAATATTATGTGAAGCTCACGACGGTGCCTGTGGTGCACATCAGCCTGGGCCTAAGCTACAAGATCGAATTCGACGCATGGGATACTATTGGCCAACCATGGTGTCGGATGCCATCGAATATCCAAAGAAATGCCGAGCATGTCAAATCCATGTAGATTTCATTCATCAACCTTCAGAATTTCTCCATCCGACTGCAGCATTATGGCCCTTTAAAGCTTAGGGCATGGATGTTATTGGTCTTATTAATCCGCCTTCATCTTGAGGACATCGGTTTATCTTAGCTATAACCGATTACTTCTCAAAATGGGCCAAAGCTATACCTTTAGTTGAAGTCAAGACATGCAGTATCATTAACTTCATCAAGCATCATGTGATCTACAGATTCAGCGTCCCTCAGCGAATCATCCATGACAATGGACCGCAGTTCATCAGTCAGAAGTTCACTCGACTCTGTGATGACAACTGAATCAACAATGTTGCTTCTACAGTCTACAATCTTACAGCTAACGGTTTCGCAGAAGCATTCAATAAAACAATCATTAAGCTTCTTAAAAAGTTCATTTCTACCAATAAACAGAACTAGAGCGAAAAGCTTGGAGAATGTCTATGGGCCTATCGCACTACTGTACGCACTTCGACCGTTGTATACCTTTTTCTTTGGTATATGGATGCGAAGCTGTTCTTCCGTTGGAGATTCAGATCCCGTCATTGAGAATAGCCATTACCAATAAACTCACAACAGAAAATAATAATCGTCTTCGACTTCAGGAGCTTGAAGCACTTGACGAGAAACCACTACTAGCTCAACAACATATCGAGCTATATCAAGCCCGTATCTCAAAAGCCTTCAACCGTAAGGTCAAAGTACGAGCATTTCAAAAAGGTAAATTAGTCCTTACTGTCAGACATCCTATGACTATGACACACATGAGCAAGGAAAAGTTCGAACCAAAGTAGGAAGTTCCCTACGTTATAAGCAAAGTTTTCTCAAACGGAGCTTATCAATTGTCAGGGATGGATGGCCGAATCGCTATGATGCCTATTAACAAAAAATTCCTGAAGAAAAACCATGTTTGAAAGTGTGTACTATATTTTCTAACAAATATTGTACATACTTCAAATCTTTGAATCCCCAGTGGAGTCTATCCAGAATGACAACACAATATATAACATTATCACAAATATCATCATTCGAAACCCATAGCCTGACCTTTCCTCTTGGTGCTAGTCCTCTCTGCTGGAAACCTTTCTGCCTGTTCTGGTTCTGAGCTTGGGCCTGGGCATACTGCTGCGGCCTTTGCTGCTAGAAAGCTTGGGCCTGAGACGGCAATGGCCTCGGAGGCTGGTACTGCTATTGCACTGGTACTGGACCCCTAATCGATGGACTGGTTAGGTTCGATGACGATGAACTGGCCTTGTGTGGACAGGACCCTATCATGTGATCCGACACCCCACAAGCCAAGCACAATCCTTGTGCTCTGCGACACTCTGAAACAACATGACTGGGCTTCCCACAATGAGAGCAACCTATTGCGGAAGACTGCTTCTGCTACTGAGGATACGTCGGGGTTGAATGGTGAACCGACGTAACTGAGGCTGCCCGTCTCGGAGTTCCTATATTCAAAGCCCTAGCTGCCGGAGCTGGAGTTGATGAATGAGACATTTGCCCATGGGACCTCTTTCGACCTACAGTTCGGTCCACTATCCTCTGAGAAGTGTACTCATGCCTCTTCGCTGCTCGCAAGACGGCATCAAATGTCTAGAGCTCGAACTGCTCCACAGCTAGAATAATCTCTAGGTGAATTCCCTGCTAGAACTGCTGGGCTCGGTCCAATTCGGTTGCCACCAAGGTGGGAGCAAACTGACTCAGTCTTGAAAACTCGGCCGCATATCCATCGACCGTCCTACTCATTTGCCTCAAATTGGTGAACCTCGTCTATAGGTCGTACCGAGCTACAACATCGAAGTACTTGATCTGAAACTTATCACTGAACACCGCCCATGGGACAGGCGTTGCCAGTCCAACTGCTAGCATCGCCCAGCAGCTGCGGGCTAAGTCTAATAACTGCAGGCGCACAACGGCCACCTTCTCTCCTTCGGGAATCCTAGCTACTTCTAGGATAACTTCTATGTCCTGAAGCCAAGCATCAGCAACGATAACATCCTCACTGCCATCAAAGAAAGGAGGGTTCAAGCGCTTGAAGCTGTTGGCCGCGTTATTCCCTTGGTAACCAACTCTGTCCATGGCATCTTGTACTGTCTGGTACAGGGCGTCACCTCGACGATCTTGAGATGTAAGCAATTCTTTAATAAGCCCCACCTGGGTCCCATTATCAGGCTCTACAGGCTGGATGGGCTGAACTAGTGGCTCTTGACCCCCGGTAGGCATGACTCTGGAGGCTACCCCTGAATGATTGGCTTGATCTCCAGGTTGTTGCTGGTTCACTGGAGGTGCTCCGCCTTGCTGATCGATAGGACCAGGAACAATGTCGCTGAATAAACGATATATGGAACAATAAGGAAGGACCATGATAAATCAAGGATATAAGCATGTGATCAGATCAAGATTTCGAAAAGATTAGAAGACACGAGCAGAGATCAAAAGCGAGTGCTGATTGAGACATCTATCTAGTGAAACCCTCACATATCTTGATTTATACGACCTGCATGGGCCACCACTTAAATTGTGTCACGCCCCCAAAACCAGAATACTGGAGAGCGGTGGACAGACACAGCCAGCTACGTATATTAAAGTGAATTCCACCTCGATATACGGTCACGGCTGTCTAGATACATGAGGGTTTAACTACAAGCCAATAGTCTCTCATGGTCAAGAACAAGCCTAGTGTCTCAATCTCAAGCAAGCAGGTAAATGTAACAAGATGGTAGATCATCAGACATACAAAGTAAGGCGTCCCATACATTATATATTTAGATGATCATGAAACTAGTCATACAAAATGTGAAGACTAGCAAGAGTTTCAGTTATACATGATCAACTCTAGGATTTGTCAATCATGTTACAGCCCGTAGGCAGACAGTAAGTAAAGTTGCAAACTAGCTAACACTTGCTCGGCGGCTAAACGCCTCAAATGAATATTTTACAAGAGAGTGGGAGAGCAAAATAAGAACCCACTCGTTGCCAGGGTCGCGCCTAGTGGTCACCATCTAGTTAGAAAGCTGGAGGATCCTCGGTTCCTACTTCGAAATATGGCCATACAAAACCAGCTAGGTCAGGCCCCAGAAGAGCAAGTGCCACAATGGAGGCTTCACAGAAGAACTAAAACCAGAACATTAGCGCATGAGAACGTAAATAAAATAACAAAAGACATTAGTTAGTGAAAACATGGTGATAAACGATAAGATAACTAAAGGGCTATTCCGGTAACCAAGTTACAACCCATAAACCAAATAAGGACCGGGGTTGTAATCCTTCAACTGAACAGAGCTTAGTCTCCAACCAACTATCGACAAGAGTAAAGCATGAATAAGCATGTGCTGAAATAATCATAGACTGGCATTATTTAGACAAGGCTAGACTGGACAACATCCATCAATCACGGCCAAGCAAAGAGTACGGCTTGATACTTTAACTAGCTAGGGTTATCACAGGCCTAGTTACTAGCAAGATGCAATAAGATGTTCCAGCAGTCACAGGCCCTGCAGCTATCCAGGTTATCCAGACGAGGTTGATTATCAAAGTTATCCAGAATTATTAGATGGCTTAGAGTTCAACACATGACAGTGTACCTTGTACTTGTTTCATGAAGTGCCCCATATGACAGTGTACTGGAAATGTGCCCTACTCGACGGCAGGCTACAAGTCCCTCAGGTGTGGCCAGAATAACAGGATCGTCTGTAACTGGAAATATCTCTCTATATGAACTACTTGATCAATCTAGTCATTAACCTTAGTCATATTCAGTATGAATTCCTGACCGTGGTAACCAGGGACTCATGTCCTACACATGATGCAAGACGAGACTAGACTAGTAGCTTGTACAAAAAAGTTTCAAGCAAGCACCCACGGTGTCAAGACTAGAATTTACTTAGCGAGTCGAGGTAGCTGTCACAACAGCATTCAAGGTTACATGTCAAGATTACTTAGCAGGTCAAGATTGTAGGAACGAAATCGTAAAGCACAATACATTAGAGGGGGGGTGAATAGAGTTGGCAGCGGAATATTGCTAATTAAAAAATGTTAACAGCAAGATCACAGAATAATAATCACAACTAAGTAAAGTAAAGGCAGAGATAAGAATGCAAACGCAAAGACAACGATGTATACTGGTTTTCCTCTGTTGAGGACTAATCCAGTCGGTAGAACTCTTGCTACCAGTTGAATCCACTATTGGCAAAACCGCAAGTTTTCTTACGAAGTCCTTGCAACTTCTACAACGCGAGCTTTGATACGAAGAACTCGTCCAACTTCAAATATGAAGAGGTATTCTTCAATCAAGCCTTCTGATTATAATCTCTCAGAACTTCTAGACCGTACAGCACTGGCAAATCGACTAGAGGATTGTAATTGGCTTGGGATATGAAAATTAAAGCTCAAGAAAACTCTTTGGAAGACTGAAAGCTTTAGATAGAGAGAAGATTGAAAGTGAATGAGTGAGTTGAAATGATCGAAATCCTTCTCTATTTATAGGAATTCCAAAGACAGAATTCTGGCAGAATTCGGGCAGAATTCGGACAGAACTCTTAGAGGAAATCTCGGTCAATCCGCAACTGCAGGAGGACCAAGTTCAGGAGATTCAAAAATCAAACGGCCACCAACCGAACTCTGGCCGAACTCTGGCCGAGTTCTGTTAGGATTAGGTCAGGTTTTTAAAACATAGTTTTTGATGATTTTTGAAAACCTTTTTGAAAACCTTTTTGAAAACCTTTTTAAAGCTTTTGTTTAAATGAATGTTTTTCAAAACAAAGGATATTTTAAAAGTATTTTGAAAATATTTTGGAATAGCCTATTTGCCAGTACGACTTGGTGTACAACGTATTCCTAGACTCAATAAAATGAAAATTACATTGCTCAAAGGAAATACAGACTCGAACAGGCAAACATAGCTTCGGTCTTGAACTGTGTAGATAGATGTTCTTGTTCATGTCCAAGAGTCCGATACATCCTGACTAGCTTCGTATATCGAGACAGAGTTTGATCAATTATTAAAATCAGTTTGACCATATGACCAATCGGCCAACAATCTCCCCCATTTTGATAATTGACAAACTATGAATGATATAACATTAAAGCTTGAAATAAAATCAAAAATTCAAAAAATTGTTCATATCCTACAATTTCTCAAAAGAATGTTAGATCTTTATTTTTCTCCCCCATTGTCACTTAGCAAAATAATTGCAAAAGAGAAAAAACTCCCTCGCAATCATTGCATAAACAACAAACAGTGAAGAAATACAATAAGATAAATGATAGAAATCATAAAGAATTGAATAACATCACAGACATATATTTGTACTCAGTCAGTGTATAATAAACAAAGAATTATATCACAGGCAATTTATGATAGAAAAGCAGATAAATATGCTGTAGATAAGTAAATAAACTGATATGAACCATGAACTACGTATCTCATAAAGATGCAGATAAAGATGTTCAGATGACATCAAATAAAACAAATCCAGTACAAGTCCTAAAAAAAATATACTGATAATAAAGTCTAAAGATATAAAAACTTGGAATGTCGAAGCATTTCCAAGTGTATAATAGATAATGTCTAAGTCTCAAAAAGACAACATATCATCATCACATCTCTTCATCATCCTTGACTCATTTCAAAGATTTAATTCAAAGATTAGTAATTTCAACATTCAATTAACATAATTAATATTATTTTATAGATTAAATATCGTTACACAGTGACTGTTTCAGATTAGCTATAGGAGTACTGTCCCAGCTGGCGGAGGTTCACCGGGGAACTCTTAAGTACCGCTTCGCTTCAACCGTAGTTGTGGTGACAGACAGACTCTTTATTGGCTTGCCTCTAACACAGTTTTTGTGTATTGAAATATAATCATAAAACAAAATCAATTAATATTATTGACGTCCAAAATTCTTAATTCTCGACGTTAATAATTGAAACGATCTTCTGCTAGAGGTTTTGTGAAAATGTCAGCTAATTGATTCTCAGTATCTATGTATACAAGGTCAATATCTCTATTTTGATGATAATCTCTAAGAAAATGATGTCTAATCTCAATATGTTTAGTACGAGAATGACATACAGGATTCTTATTCAAATTAATTGTGCTCGTGTTATCACAGAAAATAGGAATATGTGTATAAAATAAATCATAGTCTTCCAAGGTTTGTTTCATCCACAAAATCTGAGCACAACAACGTCCTGCGGCGATATACTCAGCCTCTGTTGTTGATAGGGCTACAGAATTTTGTTTTTTACTAAACCATGAGACTAAAGCCTTGCCTAAGAAATGACATGTGCCACTGGTACTTTTTCTATCAACTTTGCATCCGGCAAAATCTGCATCCGAATAACCAGTAAGGTCAAAGGACTTAGTTTTGGGATACCACAAGCCAACAGAAGAAGTGCCCTTAAGGTATCGAAAGATATGCTTAACTGCGCACAGGTGTGATTCCTTTGGATTAGCTTGAAAATGTGCACACAGGCAAACACTAAACATAATATCTGGACGACTAGCAGTTAAATAAAGTAAACTATCGATCATACCTCGATACTTACGTGTGTCGACCGGCTTGCCTTGTTCATCAATATCAAGCTTTATTAAAGTTGCCATTGGAGTGCCAATAGGTTTGACATTGTCCAGGTCAAACTTCTTTAGAAAATCTTTTGTGTACTTGGCTTGATTTATGAACGTCCCATTGTCAGTTTGTTTGATTTGCAGTCCGAAAAAGAATTTTAGCTCTCCCATCATGCTCATCTCAAACTCATTCTGCATACACTTAGAAAATTCTTGACACAGATATTCATCAGTAGATCCAAATATGATATCATCTACATAGACTTGTATTAAAAGAAGCTTACCATTAAAGGACTTAATAAAAAGTGTAGTGTCAACCTTGCCTTTTGAAAAACCGTTGTCAAGTAGGAAAGAGCTTAGACGATCATACCAAGCACGAGGGGCTTGTTTCAAACCGTACAAAGCTTTCTTCAACTTGAAAACATTATCAGGGTTTTTAAAATCAGTGAAACCTGGAGGTTGTGCTACAAAAACTTCTTCTTTAATAAAACCATTTAAAAATACACTCTTGACATCCATTTGAAATAATTTAAAATTATGAAAACATGCAAATGTACATAACATGCGAATGGATTCTAATCTCGCAACTGGGGCATAAGTCTCATCGTAGTCGATACCTTCTTCTTGATTGTATCCTTGAGCTACGAGTCGAGCCTTATTACGAGTCACTAAACCATTCTCATTAAGTTTATTTCGGAATACCCAACGAGTGCCAATGACCGGATGATCAATAGGCTTGGGAACAAGTTCCCAAACTTGATTCCGTTCAAATTGGTTTAATTCCTCTTGTATAGCATCTATCCAAAAATTATCACTACATGCTTTATCAATAATTTTGGGTTCTAGCTGTGAAATGAATGCAACACTAGAAACAATATCTCTACTGGATGTACGAGTACTTACACCTTTGGTAATGTCACAAATTACCAAATCCTTTGGATGATCAACCGTAAATTTTAATCTTTTCGGCAGACTCTGAAGGTAGCTGGTTCCTGGATCTTCTCTAGGAGGATCGGCTAGTGTTGAGCTGGGTTGAGAATCAGCTGGAGTTGAGCTTGGTACAGTTAGATCTTCGTCATTGTCATCGATAGTCATTTGATTCAATTCATCAAAGGTGACATTGATTGATTCTTCGATGATCATGGTTCGTTTGTTGAAGACTCTGTATCCTTTGCTCTTGGCCGCATAACCTAAAAATATACCTTCATCGGCCTTTTCATCAAACTTTCCCAAATTGTCTTTTGTATTTAGAATAAAGCATTTACAACTAAATATTCTAAAATATGAAACTGATGGAATTCTATCAAACCATAACTCAAATGGAGTCTTCTTCGATTTGGGTCGAATTAGGACTCTATTGAGAACAAAGCAAGCTGTATTGACAGCTTCAGCCCAGAAATATTTGGGTAGACTAAACTGGTTTAACATCACTCTGGCCATTTCGGATAGAGTTCTATTCTTACGTTCCATAACTCCATTTTGTTGTGGAGTCCTAGGGTAGGAGAACTCGTGTACAAAACTGTGTGTGTCACAAAAATACTCAAACTCTGCATTCTCGAATTCGCCTCCATGATCGCTTCTTATACTAGTGATCATGTAACCTTTTTCATTCTGATCTTTCTTACAAAAGGCGACAAATTCGGACAATGCATCATTCTTGCGTGTCAAGAAGTATACCCACGTGTATCTAGAGAAATCATCTACAATTACAAAAGCATAAAGTTTACCTCCGAGGCTAGCAACTCTGCTAGGACCGAATAAGTCCATATGAAGCAATTGTAGAGGTCTAGTAGTACATACTGCGTTTACTGATTTGAATGTGGATCTGGTAGTTTTGTTCTTTTCACATTGACTGCATACCGAATCCTTCTTGAATGTAATGTCCGATAAACCGCGTACTAGTTTCTTTGTGGATAATCTTGAGATTGTGTCCATATTTGCGTGACTAAGTCTCATATGCCACAGATGACTCTCATCACTTTTAGCCATTAAGCATCTACCTGAAATGTTAGTTTCTTCCAACAAATAGAAAACATATATGTTATCTTCCCTGATACCTTCAAAGATAGTACTACCAGTTGAGCTATCAACTATAGTACATTTGTCTTTGCCAAAGTTGATGCCATAACCATGATCAGCCAAATGACTTATGCTGAGTAGATTATGTTTCAACTCGATAACTAGACAGACATCTTTAATCACAGGATATGGAGACTTACCAACATCACCGATACCAATAATATACCCTTTCAAGTTATTACCGAAGGAAACATAACCTTCCTTCTTCTTCTTCGACAGTGTTGCAAATAATGTAGCATCACCGGTCATATGCCGTGAACAACCGCTGTCGAGGATCTATTTGCTTTTAGCAAGTGAAGGGTGTTCCACCTACAAAACAGTTTGCAGATGAAACTTTTGGTACCCATTTCTTGTAGGGTCCTGAAATGTTAACTTTTGGTATCCAAGCATAAATATTTAAATCAACAAGCTTTCTGATTCTACATGCAGATAAAATATGACCAATGAGGCCACAATAATGACATTGTGCATGTCGAGTGTTGAAAGCAGAGTGGTGTACATGGTTGGTAGGTTTAGGTTTTCTAGTATAGAAGAAAGCATACCTATAATACTGTTTGGGCTTAACCTTTTGGGGTAAAGATTTGATAGGGTTAGGTCTGACAGTGTTTAGCTTAGGAATGTTCCGATTTTTCGGTAAGTGACACGTGTTAGGGTAGGAAGCAGCCGGCTCAGGCTGTTTTCCTAACCTAATTTCTAATCTTTTGGAAGTGTCATACAACTTAGTATAATCAGAAGTAAGTGTTTCCATTCCGATTTGTGCACATCGAAGACTTTTCTTCTCTACAGAAAGTTCTTCTTTCAGTTGGTCGATAACTTTGTCTTTCTCTTCAGATGACTTGGTAGTCTCGTGTAATAAGAGCTTTATTGAAGAAAGCTCACCAGACTCACTAACATTATTTCTAACCTCAACTAGTAGGTCGGTAAGTCTACCTATTTCACCTTTGTACTCTTTGAGTACCTTCTTAGAGGTCTGATACTTGCTACGCAGTTTCCTGTAATCAGTCATCAGTTCACTGAAGGCATCTCCTAATTGCTCAAAGGTAAAGTCATCATATGTATCAACTACAAGTTCAATAGGTACCTGATCAGATGCCATAAAGCTTACATTTGTAGCGTCTTCTGATTGTTCGTCTTCTGAGTCGCTGGCTTCACTTTCATGCCATATACTGGTGTTGGCATACTTCCGTGATGTTGATCTTTTCAGGTTCCCTTTTTCATACCTGTTGCTCTTCTTGCTTGATGATGAGCTTGTAGGACAATCCTTCTTCATGTGTCCCTTCTTCTTGCAGCCATAGCAGATAGCATCATCTTGATACCAGTTGTTGCTGTTGTTTTCTTTGGCTCTCTTCTCATGTCTCATGAATCTCTTGAATTTCCTTGCCAGGAGTGCTTGATCTTCAGCATCATATTCACTGCTGTCTGAGTCACCTTCAGCAGCTTTTCTGTGCTGAGCCTTGAAAGCGATCGTCTTCTCCTTTGGTGCAGGCTCTTCAAAATCTTGTAGCTCCAGTTCATGAGTGAGTAGCTTACCCATGAGTACTTCGAGGGACATAGTTGTGAGGTCGTTCCCTTCAATGATTGCAGTAGCATTTGGAATCCAGTTCTTGGTAAGTGCTCGCAGGAGTTTGCGAATCTTTTCATGGTTACTGTACTCTTTGCCTAGGGAGGAGAAAGGATTTACAATATACAAGAATCTTTCGAACATCTGAGTAACTGTTTCGTTGGGCTTCATCTTGAACACCTCATACTCTTGAGTAAGTCTGTTGACCTTTGATTCTTTGACTTGAGTCGTGCCTTCATGTGTGACTTCAAGTCGCTTCCACACTTCATTAGCCGTTGTGCAGATAGACACCCTGTTAAATTCAGTTCTGTCTAAAGCACAAAATAGAGCGTTAATAGCACGTGCGTCAAGACTGGCCCTTTTTTTTTCTTCCTCTGTATATCTGCTATGGGGTTTTTCAACTAAAACTCCATCAACATTTATACGAGGTAGCTTTTGATAGCCATCAAGAACAATGGACCATAAATCAAAGTCAAGTGATTTCAAGAAGAAACTCATCCGTGTTTTCTAATAGGTATAGTTCGTACCATCAAACTGTGGAGGTCTGTTTGTGGCCTGGCCTTCACTTGTGAATTTCACAGTTGCCATGTGTTGTGCTGTGATCTATATAACAGTTAATTAAAATGAATAAATAATTACACTGTTACCTTGCTTTACCTGTAACACCTGCTCTGATACCAATTGTAGGAACGAAATCGTAAAGCACAATACTCTAGAGGGGGGGTGAATAGAGTTGGCAGCAGAATATTGCTAATTAAAAAATGTTAGCAGCAAGATCACAGAATAATAATCACAAGTAAAGTAAAGGCAGAGATAAGAATGTAAACGCAAAGACAGCGATGTATACTGGTTTCCCTCTGTTGAGGACTAATCCAGTCGGTAGAACTCTTGCTACCAGTTGAATCCACTATTGGAAAAACCACAAGTTTTCTTACGAAGTCCTTGCAACTTCTACAACGCGAGCTTTGATACGAAGAACTCGTCCAACTTCAAATGTGAAGAGGCATTCTTCAATCAAGCCTTCTGATTACAATCTCTCAGAACTTCTAGACCGTACCGCACTGGCAGCTTCCAACTCCTGAAGACGAGCTTGGCATTCATCCGCTTCCTTCTCCTTCTCTGAGGCTTCGTTGTTATTACGCTCGACAGAGGATGTAGTCTCAATAATGTTAGACTCCAACTCTGTGGACCGCGTTGAGAAAATAGCTACGGAATCTTCTTAGGTTGCTTGTCATGCTGCAGACTCGTGAGCCATCACCTCACATTCGATATCTACGAGTCGCTGGATATTGCCTCTTGTCGTATCTTGATAGGGACTGATTGGCACTTCGAGCGCATCCAAGATATGTTCTAAGAAGCTAACCCGATCTAGATCACCAATATTGCGGATGGCTTCAATGATGTAGAGGTATTTCTCATTACTGACTCATAAGGATCGCCTTTCTCCAAGACCATCTAAACAAGGGTTCCCAAGGAAGTAAAGAAAGCACTGGTATAAGTCTCGATAATGATATTTGTCATCGCCGATACACTAGGAGTCGCTACTTCAGCCCGAATCCCTCCTTCTCCAGGAGATGGCGGAATTACGGATTGTACACTAGGAGATATTAGTACGGGCATCCTCGAAGAGCTTCCTTCCGTAACATGAGTCCCCATGTCCAGAGAAGCCATAGTTGAGCTGAAGCTCAATGCTATAGATGCCAATGGAGCTACAGCAATCGTCCCCACGGGACCCTCTGCAATCAAAAAGACGAAATTATTATCATATTAGACAATCTCAAAAGAGCAAAGGTAAATGAAATAAAAAATTTACCTTAGCCCAACAACACATACGGGGTCTCACAAGGCATGACATCTTACTCTGTATAGAGCCTCGTCATGGTATTTTCAAAGACGGTCGCTTGGCTGCTCCCAGCTTCTGAACCGCCTGACATGAAGTGGCCACTTCCGACCTCTGGGTCGGCTTGGCCACCTGGGACTGTAGCTACCTCTGCCCCCTCTATCTCAATAACGATATCAGTTGGGGTCTGGATCTCTTCCACATCAACTTCTTTAGGGCTTTCATGGCCCTCAACTTCAATGGGTATTTTTTACCCACAGCTACAGTTTGGCTATCTTCAGCTATTGGATTTTCATCTTTTTGGATTACTGTTCGATCTTTCGAACAAGCATTTCCAAGATCTTCCTCAATCAGATCATCACTGAGGTCACAGTCGTCTAGGGCCCTTATCCTCTCTTTGTCTTCCTGAGAGGGTACATGAGTTTGAGTCATAGAGGAAACAGAAACATTCAGAATGTCATCAGGAGGTATGATCTCCAGAGTTTCCCTAGTAGTGGAAGGTAACATTATTCCTGCCGCAGCGAGTACAGTCACTGGAAGGGTGATTGTTATGGACGCTGATTCTGAAGAAGGAACCGAAGGAATATTCGCTGCAACAGTTAGAGTCGGAATATTTGTTGTTGGAGTTCCTACAAATAGAAAACATACGTATCAACACAAAAGCCCAACGAATTAATATTTGTAAGGGCGAGAATATCACCTTTCAGAGACAATGGGTCTTGTAACGGAAAAGATGAGTCTGATCGACCAGGGGACCGTCCTAGCACTGGGGGAGTAAGCGTGGTGGCAGTTTCTTGCTGCTCAACTTCGGTTATCAATAGTCTTCTCCTCGTCTTATGCTCGAGCGGTATTGGAGGAGATCCTTCGGATTCAGAAGACTCATCGTTCACATATGATCTCTTATTTTCTTTTAGGATCGGAGAAGGGGTTGTCCCCGTTCCCCCAGTGGAAATTCCTACTTCAGCTTGTCGCATCTAGGAGAGAAGGGGTGGGTGATTCCCCGACTCTTCGTCTTTTGCTTGTCCCTCTTGCTGGAGATTTTTATTTCTGCTTCTTGAGGAAAATTTCTAGCGGTTCATTCACCTCATCAGGGAGCCGATAAGGGTAGCTTAAAGAGGCTCATCTGCAGGAGCATTCTCTTCAACTTCTCTGAATTCAAGGGCGGTTTGGGCCCCCAACCGTGATCGTTTGGCACTTACAAAACTATTAGACATGGTGAATCCTTCAAAGAAGGTATTGGCCAAAGTATAAAAGTTCGCGTATGTATATAACATACGCGGGCCCATCTCAGGAGTAGCATTGGGCATGAAAAAAGTAGCTTTAGTGCCCCAGGTGCTGTAATACCTCCATCCTCTAGCGCCATCGATTAAATAGCCAGAATCTTGTAAAAAAGTTGTGGCGTTGCCAACATGCATCTGATCATAGCCGAATTGACGAGCAAATCGACTAGGTAGGTACAGCTCCAGACTACATTCACCACCAAATCGATATACCAGGTGGGAAGGTCTGATCATCTTCAACCACATGAAGGCAGCTGGTGGCGGACGAGTAGCCATAGGCTCTAGATCCATTAGCAAAAGTGGAAGATTCTCGGTTCCATGAAGTGGAGGAACGCAGTAAAACTTCCATTCCAAACCCATATTCAATGCTTTTCGGCAGTCGACAAGAGAGTTCACTTTCCACCGACATGTGGCAAAGCGTCCGATGAAGTCCCCTCCTACGGCGTCTAGTGTCGGATCCACCAAAATGGGGTTGTGTAACAGTAACCAACCGAACAGATAAGTGTACGACATTTTAGTGTAAGGGAAATTATCTCGGGTACTGGGATCCATTATCATAGTATCAGTGAAAGAGCGAAGACCCACATTCAATCATCAAGTCATCGCAGAGAGAATATACATCTTATGCCCGAATACTAAACGTACAACGACAAATAGTACACCACGATGGATCCTATCAACAACGCTAGCTCCGGGGACCACGAACCGTCGCAGCCACAAGGATAAGAAGCTAGCCATAGTTGCTTCTCGAGACACTAGTTGTAACGCCCCAGTCCCAAAATACGTAGGACTAAGAACGTAGACATGCCAGTTGTATTCATACGAAGTACACCCCAATATATGGAAACTTCATATGAATACATAAGCTGTAAAATACAGTAGAACCATAACTAATCTCATCCACACAAAAATAAATGAATAAAAGATGTCATATAAAGATAATGAATTGTCTTGATACAATATGTTGGGCGGAGACAAATCCACTACCAACAAATAAAAGAAATACATGATACACAAAAGAATGAATTAGGCGAGCGAAGCGAAGACGATCCAAGTGCAATCATCCTCGAAGAAATAGCAATAATCACGGCTAGAGCTAGAGCACCTGTGAAAGACAATAGCACACACCTGGAGAGATAACCAGGTCCTCAGAGGGACATAACAAGACACATAATATCATGCCATATAAACTGAATAAATATTGCTCAAATAAATAAGTCAATTGAATTATAACATGGTCCAATACGCACCTATTGAACGAGCGTACCATCCCCCCAACCAAACAAGGACAGGAGATGGTAAACTAATTCACGGTAACGCATCTTTCCATACTATGAACCCAATATGGTATCCGGACCCCAACAAGGTTCAATCCTTCTCATCGAAGTAGTAAGTCACACCTACAACCAAACAAGGACAAGATGTGACGAACTAATCCGCGACAAGTTATTATTCCAAGCCACGGTCAGATACAAGTACCCAAACCAAAAGTACTCGTACCTAACGGATAAAGGTGCCTATCCATTCTAAGTGAAATATGGTTAAGAACAATCCTTCCTACGCATGGGCCCTGGCTGAATAGGATCGGTATAGTCCCCTCTTGGGGCACTAGAGGCCCAATCAATAAGAGCATAACGTTCCGCAGAACGTCAGTGGCCGTCAGTAATCATGGGTAAGCTGACCCGCGTCTCCGACGGAGCTCACGGGTTACAAAAGGGAAAGTGCATCGAAGCCCATACGCTAAGGAATTGTCCTCCCCGCCCAATGCCTACTATGTTGCATCCACAACATTAACCTCTATAACCGCTAAGTCAAACTAGCATGCAATTCTATTAGCGGTTATTCCTATCGCACGGCTTGTACGTACCGGTGGCCAGCCAATCACGCACTTCCGTGTTCTACATACGACACACAACTTCGTGGTACAACGTGTCAAGGCCAAGGAATACAACACACAAGGTGGTTCCTTAAATCTAGGTTTAATGTATGAGAAAAATAATACATAGCAGGAAATATAAATGAACAGTAAGTTCTAACAAGTTATGCCGTGTATCACAGTTTATTTTGCATAAAAAAAATAATAATGCATGAAATATGAGCTAAAATAAATAAACAGCAAATGGCAAGGTGTCTTGCCTGGTAGGACGCCGGGTGTGCTGCGATGATCAAGGTGGCACAATTTGCGACTTCAGTGTAACAACTATACAAGGTGACCTCTGATGGTGGCACGGACAGTTCCATTGGGTCCAGAAGGATCAAATTAGTTAGGGATGACATAAGGTAGTCTCGAAATGGGCAAAGGAATAGGACTTGGATACGGACAGGAGAAAAATCAAAGAATAATGGATAAACAAATATTTATTTATGTATACGAATTTTAGAAAATATTTATAATTCCTAAAAGCTAACTTTCACGAGTCAAAATATTTATAGGAAAAATACAAAAAATTACTTTAAAGTCAAGAAAACCGTTTTGGGCAAAAACTCTAAGTTTGTCAAAATACAATTTTAGGTAGAGAACTATATTTTATAATTCAAAAATACTTTAGATAAATATTGAAGAGAAAATACCAAGATTTTATTTCATAATTTGTAAACTACATTTTATGGGTCAACATATTTCTAGGTAATATAAAAGTCTAGAAAATTTATTTAGGGTTAAAAATAACATTTAAGTCAAAGCTATTTTTTTTAGAAATACCATAATATATATATATATATATATATATATATATATATATATATATATATATATATATAATATATATATATATATATATATATATATATATATATTAGATTTACAAATCTCTAACTAATATATGGCAAAAATTAATAATAATTATTTTCAAAGCTTAAACTAAATATATGTTTATGTAGAATTCATAAAAGAATGATATGAAAATAATTACCTCTATATGATATAAAATGTACTAAATAAAACAACATAATAATAATAATAATAATGATAATAATAATAATAATAATAATAATAACAATAATAATAAAATAATAATAATAATAATAATTATAATTATAATAATGATAATTATAATAATCAAAACAATAAAAAAAAAACCATGTGGTTCTCCTCGTAAGAGGAGAACTCAGCAACCCATTCGAAAAAGGGATTGTGAGCAGAGGAAGGCGGTCAGGTTTTCGCGGCTGCGCCGGCGATCGCGCGCGGCGGAGACGGGTGTAGGCGCGGCGAGCGATCGGGAGAGTGAGGCGGCGGAGAAGACAGGAGGAATCGGCAGAGAGGGACGATTGGAAAAGAAGGGGGCGGAAGAGAGAGGGTTTCGGTCGGCGGCGTGGCACGCAGGGCGAGGCGGCCGGCGGCGCGCGGGAATAGCAGCGCACGTACGGCGGTTCAGAGAGAGAGAGGGCGGAGGCCGGAGGGGAACGCACGCGCGGCCCGGCCATGGATGACGCGGCGGACGGAGGAGGAGGGAAAAAGGGACGGAGCGGGTGACGGCGGTGGTGTCGGGAGACGGCGGTGGTGTCGGTAGACGTCGGGAAAGGGGGCTCGGTGTCGGGACTGCGCCGGTGGCGCTCACAGCACTGCGGTGGGCGGAGCTGCACGCGGCGAGGCGGAGAACGGCGAAGGAGGGTGAAGCCCGATCTCGACTGACGCGGAGCTTGACGAGAGTCGAGCGGTGGGCGGCATCCCGGAGGAGGGCTACACTGCAAGCTCCGGCGGTCCGGGGTGCAGGCGCGTCTGCTCCGAGACGTAGACGGGTGTCCGGGTCCAGCAGCTCGCCGAGACGTGACAGCGTGGAGGTATGAAGGCCGGGCGGGCTACCTGCAGTCGTGATCTGGCGGCGACGCACATCTCGGCCATGCTGCGACGGAGGAGGTAAGGGATTTCCCTTCTTCTTCCAATTTCTGGTGGTGGCAATGGAGGCTAGGAGTAGGCCGGGGGTCCATGGTGGCGGAGGTGACGGTGATGGCTGGTTTGGTAATGATGGTGTCGGGTGGACGGGGACGTCGGGGTGGAGAGGTCTGAAGGGTTGATGGGGGTGGCAGTGGATGGGTATGGTGGTGTTGATCGTGATGACTTGGTGGCTTGTCGGGGTGTGCTCGGGGTGAGCATGGTGGAGATGGCCGGCCATGGTCGTCATTAGGGTTATGGTTTTAGGGTTTGTTGTACTTGGGTCATATTTGGGCTAGTGGACACATCATGAAATTTTGGAAATTATGATCCGGAGTGTCGAACACGATGAAGGGGTAATGTAATTGTAATGGAGGAAAAATAGTGGAAGAGACGGAGACACGGACACGATGCACGCAATGATGTGTGTGAAATTTTTGGAGGGATATTGTAGAGAAAATATTGGAGGAGTACCTACCTATTTATAGGATGTGGGAATTCCCAATTGGATAGGAATTAGGAATATTTAAACCTAATTTAGATAATTCGTAATTTAATCGAAATCATTCAAATCCAATTCCAAATACAAATCCAATTTAAATTAAATTATTTTAGTTTAAAATCAATGGGATAAATCAAATTTCAAATATTTAACTTATTTAAATAAATCCAAAATTTCAAACCAAGGTTTAAATCGCCACAATAATTTCGAAATATATTTTCCAAAAATACTAAAAATAATAATTTCGAAAATTACATTATTATTTAAAATAAACTAATAAATAATTACTAAATATGTATGTATGTACAAATAATGCTTTCATAATTATGCTTTTCTAGTATACAATAAAAATATTATTTATTATTAATAATTGTGAGAAATGAAAGGCTTTATAAATAAAATGACAAACTTGGGAATTTTGGAACGATAACAAAATAATTATTATGTATATCATTTTGAACCTATAAAAAAAATAGAAAAAATATTTTTCAAAAATATGTACGCTCGCACATAATCGCACTCGTCGAGCAAATTCAAAAAATCAAATTTTATGCGCGACGTATAATACGACTACGCGACGTACAATACAATTTTTTTAAATCAGTACCAAAATTTAATATAAAAAAATAGTAGAAAATTTAGGGGTTTTACTCTAGTCTCCCACCTTGTCTGACATAAGTCTCGATGGGAGTACCAGCTATGAATTCAAGCCAATCCTCTGTCAATTCTTTAACAGTATGCCGAGACCTTTCTATCAACTTCTGGATAGTACTGCGGTCGAGCAGCTCGAAGAATCTAGGATCACAATCCAGATGTTCTTGTGCCTTATCTTCATGAATATGGCCCAGAAATAGATATGTCAACCATTTGGACAAATAGCATGTCCCCTGTGCATAGCTCTTGTATAGAACAGTACAAATCATGAAGTGACATAACAATTCTTTGAAGACTGTGACCATTCTTGGGCTCTTCTCGGCCAGATCGTCCAATTCTTTATTGGTTGGAACATACTCTTCATAAGGGTTTTCACCCATGGGCAGATGAGAAATATACTGCATCTCGTGAAGAGCGAAGCCTATCCCTCCGTGAGAGGTCACAAAAGTACCGTTCTACTGTTGTATCTCTCCGCTAAGGCTAAAAATAGGTTGGAATTGGAGCGAATTCCACAAGAAGTAGTCCAAATCTGCTCATAAAGCTCCAAACCCAGCAGTTCATCTTTAAAGTTGTTCAAAGCCCAGATCGAAAGATGATTCCAACATTTATTCTCTGGACTCATCAGACCTGTCAGCCACATATTCTTATCTGGGTATCTTCCTTCAGCCTTGGCAAACAGGTTCGCAAAAAAGGGAATTCTAACTGGGATCAGCAGAGATGAATCCTCAGGAGGCACACAGCTTGGTTTTAAGCCCCTCAAACGAGTGTTGCTTCTCTCTGATGAGCTATATAATATATCGTTATTATGGGGACTTAGTCTATGGCATATCTTCCCCACTCTGGCCTGCAGAAAAGGAGTTAAGTCCCAGACCATGTTACGATGGTAGCTGGCATGAGCATAACGGGATAGTGACAAATGTCTCGTCATGTCAGTGAGATAAATCAACCTGTTCCTGCTTTGATATACTCATTTTTCTTATTTCGCCTTAGGTTGGCAGTCTTTCTTGATAGCGTCGCCAAACATGAAAGCCGTCTTCTTATGGGGAACCTGATCTAAGCTTACGAGGGGTTCACCCTTTATCAAGCATAATAGGGTCTTGTCATCCTGAGACCTTAACATATGTGAGATACGAGACGCACCCGCTGTTTCGGAAATGAGATGCGTCCAAGCCAGTCTACGCCGCAGTGTCAACGGTAGAATGTTGTATAGACAAAATGCTCAAAGTCACAAATAATGCTTATTCACAAAACTAAATTAATTTACAATATTCACAAGTTTTACATTTGCAGAAAAATATAAACTCTTACAAATGTTGAAATAATTATAACTCATCTATCTAGCTAATCTCTAGGTTTTCGTCTGCAAGTACACCCGTAACTCCCCATGCTAAGTGAATCTACGGCTAACCTAAAAAATGTTGGTTTCCAGTCAGGAATGGAACGAGTACAATTCACTGAATGCAGTTTCAATAAATGAAAATGACTATAAAACAGAGGTTAGACATCATTTACATGTTTTGAAAATAAACAGAAAAGACAAAAAATTAGTTGCAAATAAATAAACAAAATACCTTCCCAACTGTTAGAAGTACCTTTGATATATGATTAGTCTGGGACACTACACCGCGAGGTCTATGAGGTCTACTTGCATGAAATATAAACAATGTTTACGAGGTCTACTTGCAGAAATTAAACAATATCTACGAGGTCTACTTGCAGAAAATAAACAATGTCTACGAGGTCTACTTGCAAAAAATAAACAATATCTACGATATCTACTTGCACGAAAATAAACAATGTCTACGGTCGGATTACACATCCTTGGTACTTCTTATTCCCGACTCAACAATTTATAATAGAATATAAAATCACATAACCAATGACCAATCAATGAAATATAGTGAAAATTAATATTGAAAACAGATAATAAACTGTACTCGCCTGGGGTCCTTTGCTGGTGAAACCGATAATCCAAACCACTTAGTGAGCCACAACAGTCAAACTCGTATAACAGTCTCCAGATGCTGAAATAGACATTACCAACATTCTTAGAATAGTCAGATTAGTTAGACTTGCATGTCCTTAAGTTCAATTCTGGATATAGGGACAAAACGATAATTTTGGGTCAGAACGGTATCCGCCGTTGGACCCGCTTTCCACCAAAATGTGTGCCAGAGTCAATGGTCTCTAAAGTCGTCAAACTATATGTCTACGGATTCAGTTTTTTGATACGAACCCAACCGCATGTCCAAATTTGGATTCTGGCGGCTCGTGCACAAAATTGCCTGTTGAGTCGGATAGTGGGGCTCGCAAAACGGTGATCCGGTCAACTATTTCAGAATCGGACCAAACTTGGCATACATGACCAGAAAAATGATACGGTCCTGTTGGCGTAAGTTTCGTCTCGATCTGACGAACGTGCACAAAATAATTGGGAAATTTGTACAGAGGCCAATACGGTAAATTTTGACGGATACGCATCAAATTCGTCGTGCACACGCAACCAATTTAAATTTCGTCAAAGCCCACACGTCCACGAAGTCGATACGCACCTTTTGATGCTTTCGGTTCGCAACCACGTCGCCTGGATTGGCGGAACGCACGTCGTATCGAGGATTTTCGTGTTTTCGGAAAACAGTTTTTATGTCAATTTGGGAAAGCGATTTCTCGATGCTCGGTCGACGAAATCAGATTCTATGAAAAAAGTTGTGAAGCCCTACAGGTTGTCTAGGACTGTCATGAATTATATTATTGAAATTGCTACTACTCTGTTCATAAACTTCCTGTAAACATAGGGTTTGGGACCAATGTTTTGTCCTGTTTCCAAACAGGTTTTCGATGAACTTCAACTCAATTTCTCTCGAGTTTTATGTCACTAAAATTTAAACTAATTAATAGGGATTAAAGAGGGTTATATCTAGACCATACCAGATCGAATGGTTCGCAAAACGACCCACTGGCGACGACGCACCGTTGCCACGAAGTAGGTAGTTTCCTGCGCTGCTACTGTTCTGTTTTTGACGTGCTGTCGCGCGTGGTCGTCGGCCTCGTGGTGCAGGCAGCCGCGGAGGGGTGGCGCGCGTCGGAAGGGGGTCGCGCATGGTCTATGGCGGCGCTGGGTCAGCCACGGGGGTTAGGATTTGTACGAATTCCTTCTTCTCACTCGCGTTATATACATATATGCTGCGGCTTTTTTGGGACATCGGGTGAGGCTCGGCTTGGGAGCCTTGTCTGGGCTGGGATTTGTTTGTTTTGGGCTGGGTGCTTTAACATTGCTGTTGTGGTTGTAGTTGTTGTTGTTTTGTTTTATTTGCTTTCTTTTTTTCTTTTCTCTCTTTTATTTTATTATAACTATATACGCATATATATATATATATATATATATATATAATCTCCATAAATCAAAATAAATTCCAATAGCATTTGTTCCTAGTGTAGGGCCTACAAATATAAATATAATAATATAACATTTATTTGACAAAAATAATATAACCAATAATAATGAAATAATATTATATAATAATAACCTTGATAATAAAAATAATAATAATAATAATAACGAAATTCAATAAATCAATAATAGTGTATATACCATTATATACAGTCTAATAATTCCAAAATGTATAAGGACCTATTTCATACAATTGTCATTGAATATCAACTAATAATGATATTTATAAAATTTAATTAAGGAATACTTATAAAATATTCATTAGATCATTAAAATGGAATACGACACACTCATACCAAATTACATCAACACGAATGTCATTGGACGTACCGCATGACTACATGGACTTGGGCTTGTTTTGGGTCCTATCTAGACCAGTTCGGTACAACCGGGTTTCCTAAAACTCAATAATATAAATAATAAATAAATACTTCTTCAGTAAGGGTTAAGTCATAACTTGGCCTGTTTTTTCTACTTAGGACACACTTATGGCTGGGCCTTCCCTACCAGGACTAATATACTAGCCAAAGTACGCCACTGTACTATCCGTGCCATGATTCCTAGCCGTCTTATACTTCAAAACTCCACCATGGCTAAAGTCATCTACCGTAATAATTAATTAAGTAATTATTCATAAATTTTTTTAAAAAATCACCTTGTAATCCAAATAAATAAATAAAAAATATTATCAAAATTCTGGAAAGAGGAGTTACAACACAGCTCTCCGGGTCTCAGGCAAATCATACTGAGGAAAGGGGACATGGGACAAGTCTTTATGGTATTCAGACATTCGGAAGACAGATGCTAGCTTCTTAGCATGAGGGTCTTCCCTCAAATCAACTGCAAAAGAAAAAAAATTCAGAGTTAAACTTCTGAAAAGATTATTTTTCCTAAATAATAGCCTGCGCCAATCATAGATGGCGCAGGGGAGAAAAAACCAGTCCTCACCCCGCGCACGCAATTCTCAAGCCAGATGGCGCATCACATCAATTAGCACATGGTCTGCGCATAATGATAGATGGTACATCACATCAACTAGCACATGATCCGGGCATAATAACAGATGGCACAACATGCTGAGAATATGACAGATGGCACATAGCGTCATTGGTTATGATTTTTATCCCAACACTCAGAAAGAGGTGGCGCAATCTGTAGATGGCACAAAGCATCGACGAACACTCTGAAAGTGGCAGTCGATGTTGGCCTTGGTCGTGCTTCACGCGAATGGCGCGAGCAGTCCTACTGTCATCTTCTACATTCAAGTTCCTTACCTTCCAAGGCTGGGTTCGCCTCTTTGGCTCTCGTCGACGGCACGATGTATTGTGGCACTCTCAGTGGGGGCACACACGAAGTGGCTCCGGCCACTTTCTTTCCCTTCTCAGCTGCTGTGGATTTCTTCGGGGCCATTGCGATCGTAATGGGGCTTCGAAAGTTTTGAAAGTTAGGGAAGAGGAAGAGCTCGAGAGAAAGAAATTACAAATTAAAGTATTTTCTCTCTCCTTTCGACTATTTATAGCCGAGGCCTAGCCATAACAAAAGGAAGGGATTTCAAATTGAATTTCAAATAAGATTCTCAAGAGTCGTCCCAGGAATCTCTCAAGAAATTCTATCTGTGATTGTGTATCCTCTCATTCTAATATCCTATTTGCTATATTCTATCGTAGGCTCGCAGTAGTACAACTAAGTCGTTGCGCTACCACGACATTGCACTAATGCGAATCTCGACCTGCATAGACCACCACTAAAAACGTGTCACGACCCGCACCCAGTGTAAGGGCACGAGACCCTGGGTACGTCCGGCCTATGCCATAGTGCCGGCGGTAGAACGCTATCCTAGGTCTCAATAAACATCTAACAATAAATAATGAACCTGTCTATTATAGATATACTCTACCAACGGAGGACAATCTCAGAAGGATACAACTCAATCACAAAATAACTAAGGTGGATATCAGCACGAAATGAAATAGAGAGAAGGATCACAAAGTTTTATACAGAACCAGAATTTTAGGAGTTTAAGTGTTAACATTCACCACAACAGAGTACAACTCAAATTTATAACAAACTAAAAGACACAACCTAACAGTCCTAGCAGTCTACTCCCAAGCTCTACTGTCTCCTCTAGGCTAGCTGGAATCCTCCAAGTTCTCTGTAAAATTTTCAACGTTATTCATTCAGAATGGGAACGAGCACATATCTCTGAAAGCAGTTCCAAAACTGTAATGCCTGTGGTTCGTATTACGTATTCTTGGAATACGTGTACGTATTTTATTCTTGTATTGCATGATTCCTTGTTTAGTTTTTTTTTCCTGGCTTAGCATTTCCTTCTAGGCTTGGTTTATTCCTGGTTCGGGTTGGTTGGTTCGGCTTGGCTTGGTTTTGATTGGGTTCATGATGAACCCAAGGGGAACCCCTACCTACCACCACCATTTGTATTTATTAGCCCTCTTTATTCTCTCTCTTCATTATTCATCTTCTTCTTCCTCATTTACTCCCTTCACCTACCAAAGAGAGAAGAGAGAGGTCTAGGCAAGTGCAACTTGCTTCCACAAGAGAGCCCGTTTTTATTGTTCTATTAGCTTCTCTTCATGTTTCTAAGACACATTAGAACTTGTCATTTTCCATTTTGAAGCTTTAATTTTTGTAGATCTAAAAATTAGTTATTTTCGGATTTTGGTGGTTTTGATCTATCAAACTTCTTTCTTTTCAAGTTTTGATGGTTCCATGTTGTAGAGAATTTTATTCTACCCAATTTTGACCTTTGAAAAGTTGGATTTGGACTTATTTTGACCAAGTTATGGACTTTTGAAGCTTTGGGTTCAACCATGGAGTTCTTGCTGTTTGGAGAAGACAGTAGCAGTGTACGAGCTTTTTAGCTTGTGCCACTGAGTTGCGCGCGCCCTTTAGCGCAGCGCAGTCCCCATACGCTGCCTTTTGGGAGCGTATGACTCGCATACGCTCGCTTGCTTGACAAGGAGTCGTATGGACCCCATACGCTGCCTTTTGGGAGCGTATGACTCGCATACGCTCGCTTGCTTGACAAGGAGTCGTATAGTCTCCATATGCTGCCTATTGGAAGCGTATGACTTGCATACGCTTGACCTGAGTGTGGCTTGACCTGAGCGTGGCTTGACCTGAGCGTGGCTTGACCTGAGCGTAGGTTGGCCTGAGCATATGACTTTTGCACTGAGCGTATGGCCTTTGGCTGACTTGGTCTTATGTCAGCGTGTCAGATTTGGTTTTATTTTCCTTAAGCTTGGCTCTTCTATAGGCCTGTCTATTGATATTTTATTAGATATTTTACGCCCATTTTATATCCTTACACCTTTTGTCATGAACTTGATAATCATGAATTTACTTGATATGTTTGGAATTGATAATTGAGCATGACGTGATAGTGACCCGTAGTGGTGCACTCCTGACATGATAACCTGGCATGACCTGATAGTGGCCCGTCGTGGCGCACTCCTGACAAGCACACTTGGCATGATAACCTGGCATGATTATCCAGTCCTGTCTTGCATCATGTCTAGGACAGGGACTCCTGAGTACCACGGTCAGGAGTACCTACTAAAATGGACTAAGGCTAATAACTAGATTAATACATTAGTCATGACGAGATTTCCCAGCTACAGGCAATCCCGTTACCTGGGCACGCCTTGGGATCTGTAGCCTGCCGTCGAGTAGGACACATTTCCAGCATACTGTCATGTGTTGCACCCTTCAAGCTACCTAAGGGTACATTCGTTTCCTGGACGATGTACCCACCTGAATTCAACTCTAATCTTTTAACCCGGGTAACCTGGATGGTCTGCAGGGCTTGTGGCTGTGGAATAATCTCACTGCATCTTGTTAGTAATTAGGCTTGTGACAACCCTAGTTAGTTAAAGTATCGAGCCATAATTCTTGCTTGGCCGTGAAGTGATTGGATGGAGTCTAACCAGTCTAGTCTTGCCCTGATCCTGTTCCAGATTATTGAATGACCAGAATGCTTGTATTTATTTTACCGATAAATGGTGAGAATTCTAAGTTCTGTTCAGACGAAGGGTTACAACCCCGGTCCTTGTTTGGTTTACGGGTTGTAACCTGGTTATCTGAATAGTTCTATGGTTATCTCGTCGTATATCACCCTGGTGTATTTCGTTATTTCCAGTTCTTACTTTTATTTATATCTTGTGCTGATTGCTGGTTTTAGCTCTTAAGTGAAGCCCCTTTGTGGCACTTGCTCTTTCTGGGGTCTGACCCAGCTGGTTTTGTGTGGCCAGATTTCGGAGCAGCTCCAGAGGATCTACCGACCTTCCTGCCAGATGGTGAACACTAGAAGGAATCCTGGCAACGAGTGGGTTATTTTTGGCTCTCCCACTCTATTGTAAAAATTATTCTTTTGAGGCGTTTAGCCGACGAGCACCTGTTTAGCTCGATTGCACTTTTACTTACTGTCCGCCTACGGGCTGTAACATGATTAACAGACCCTAGGGTTGATCATGTATGACTAAACTCTTGCTAGTCCTGACATTTTGTAACAACT
Source organism: Iris pallida (assembly GCA_029216955.1). NCBI lineage: Eukaryota > Viridiplantae > Streptophyta > Magnoliopsida > Asparagales > Iridaceae > Iris > Iris pallida. The sequence goes on along the minus strand of JANAVB010024400.1, from coordinate 9,978,746 downwards.
AGCTTCATGATCAGCTGAATATGTAATATTTGGGACGCCTTATTATTGTATATTTAATGATCATACATCTTGTAACTTTTACTTACTTGCTTGTAATTGAGACACTAGGCTTGTTCATGACCTTAAGAGACTGTTGGCTTGTAGATAAACCCTCATGTATCTAGACAGCCGTGACCGTATAGCGAGATGGATTCCATTTCATATACGTAGCTGGCTATGTCTGCCCCCGCCCTCCAGTATTCTGCTTCTGGGGCGTGACATGGTTTAAGTGGTGGCCCATGCAGGTCTTGTAAATCAAGATATGTGAGGGTTTACCGAATAGATGTCTCAATCAGTATTCGTCCTTGATCCCTGCTTGTATCTTCTGAATCCCTGGATTCTTGTCCTGATCACATGCTTGTATCGTTGATCTGTCCTGGTCCTTCCTTATTATTCCCTATGTCGTCTTCTTCAGCGGCATTGTTCGTGGTCCTACCGACCAGCAAGGCGGAGCACCTCCCGCGGACCAGCAACAACCTGGAGATCAAGCCCAGCATTCCGGAGTAGCCTCTAAAGTCGTGCCTTCTGGCGGAGAGCCACCAGTCCAGCCAGTTCAACCTGTAGAACATGATGATGGCACTTTGGTAGGACTCGTCAAGACCTTGATAGCTTCCCAAGACCGGCGTGGAGATGCCTTGCACCATACAGTGACGGATGCTTTGACCCAGGGAGGTCATGAGGGTAACAGCGCGGCCAACAGCTTCAAGCGCTTGAACCCTCCATTCTTCGACGGTAGTGAAGATGCTATCGCAGTAGATGCATGGCTTCAGGACACAGAGGTGATTCTAGAAGCAGCCAGGACCCCAGAGAACGAGAAGGTGGCCGTTGTGCGCCTGCAGTTGTTAGATCTTGCCCGCAGCTGGTGGGCAGCGCAGGCCGTTGGATTAGTAGCACCCATTGCTTGGGCAGTATTCAGAGAGAGATTCCAGACCAAGTATTTCGATGCCGTGGCTCGGTATGATCTGCAGACGAGGTTTACCAATCTGAAGCAGATGGGCAGGACGGTCGACGGATATGCGGCCGAGTTTTCCAGACTCAGTCGGTTTGCTCCCACTTTGGTGGCAACCGAGTATGATAGAGCCCAGCAGCTCCAGCAGGGACTTCACCTGGAGATCTTGTTGGCAGTTGAGCAGTTTGAGCATCAGACTTTTGATGCAATCTTGAGAGCAGCCCGGAGGCATGAGTATACCTCCCAGAGGATTGTGGATAGGGCCGGAGGTCGAAAGAGATCTCACGGCCAGATGAATCAGTCTTCAGCACCGGCCCCGGCAGCCAGGGCCTTGACTATCGGAGCTCCGAGGCGAGCGGCCTCAGTGATGTCGGTTCAGCATTCAACTCCGACGTACCCTCAGCAGCAGAAGCAGAAGCAATCTTCCGCAGTGGATTGTTCTCATTGTGGGAAGCCAGGCCTTGTGGTGGCAGAATGTCGCAGGACACAGGGATTGTGTCTGGCTTGTGGAGCACTAGACCATAGGGTTGGATCCTGCCCGAATAGGGGTGGTTCATCATCGTCCAACCTTTCTAGTTCTTCGGTGAGAGGACCAGCTCCGGTCTAGCAGCAGCAGTATCCATTGCCGAGGCCCTTGCCGCCTCAGACCCAAGTAATCCAGCAGCAGAACCCCCAGAAGTATGCACAAGTCCAAGCCCAGAGTCAGAGCAGGCACTGAGGATTTCAGCAGAGGGGACCAGCACCCCGAGGGCACGGTCAGGCTATGGTGATGACCGTGGAGGAAGGATTGGCACCAGGAGAGGTAGTGGCAGGTACTATTCTCGTCAACTCCTTTCCAGCTTCAGCTTTATTTGATTCTGGTGCATCGTATTCATTTATGTCTGCACGATTCGCGACACGGATAGGATTGGAGCCCGAGTCATTATCAGTAAGGCTTAATATACTTACTGGTAACAAACTTGTGGGAGTAGATAGAGTGTTTTCCTCGTGTCGGATCGTAGTTAGCGGTAGAGAATTCTCCGCTAGATTGATAGAGTTCCCGATGGCCGATTATGATGTGGTCCTAGGGATGGATTGGTTGAGAAACCAGTATGCTAGGATAGACTGCCACATTGGCAGGGTTGTTTTTAGCATTCCAGGCGAGCCAGAGTTTTCTTTCTTCCGAGGCGAAGTTGAGTCATCTCCTCCAGTATTGCGGGCAGTGGCAGCAGTTCAGTTGCCCAGGATAGTCGAGGAGTTTCCAGATGTTTTCCCAGAAGAACTTTCAGGTATGCTCCGGAGCGGGAGATCGAGTTCACTATAGACTTGATTCCCGGGACAGCCCCAGTGTCAGAGAGAGTCTACAAGATGGCGCCATCAGAGTTGGAGATCTTGTACAAGATGATTGAAGAGCTTAGAACCAAGGGATTCATTCGTGCTAGTGGATCGCCTTGGGGAGCCCCGATGCTTCTTGTGAAAAAGAAGGATGGTACGTCTAGGTTATGTGTTGATTATCGTACCTTGAACTCAGTGACAATCAAGAACAGATACCCTCTTCCGAGGATAGATGACTTGTTTGATCAACTCAAGGGGGCTTCAGTATTCTCGAAGATTGATTTGCGCTCAGGTTATCATCAGATCAGAGTCAGAGAGCAGGACATCCCGAAGACTGCTTGTAGATCGAGATATGGGCATTGGGAATTCCTTGTTATGCCTTTTGGAGCAACCAATGCGCCGACAGTATTCATGGACCTCATGAATCGCATCTTCATGCCTTACTTGGATCAGTTTGTGATTGTGTTCTTGGATGACATTCTGGTCTATAGCAAGAGTGAGACGGAGCATGAGCAGCATCTCTGTATAGTTCTTCAGATCCTTCGAGAGCACCAGTTATATGCCAAGTTCAGTAAATACGAGTTCTGGCTCGATCGCATTTCGTACTTGGGTCATATCATCACTCGAGGAGGAGTAGAAGTGGATCCCCAGAAGATTGTGGCTATTGAGTCATGGCCAGTGCCCAGCACAATTGCAGAGGTTCGTAGTTTTCTTGGATTGGCCGGCTATTACCGGCGATTTGTTTTAGACTTTGCTCGGATATCAGCACCGTTGACGCAGTTGACCCGTAAGGTTGCACAATTTGCTTGGACAGCAGAGTGTCAGAGTTCTTTTGAGCAGTTGAAGCGAGGCCTGATAACAGCTCCTATTCTCACACTTCCAGATGGGACCGGAGGATTCTCAGTGTACTGTGATGCTTCAGGCAGAGGTTTAGGATGTGTTTTGATGCATCATGGGAAGGTAATAGCTTATGCTTCACGACAACTTCGTGATCATGAGAGGAATTGCCCAACCCATGACTTGGAGCTGGCAGCAGTGGTGTTTGTACTTAAGTTGTGGAGGCACTACTTGTATGGAGACAGGGTAGAGATTTTCACCGACCACAAGAGCCTGAAGTATGTTTTCACCCAGAAGGATCTTAACATGCGTCAGAGAAGGTGGCTGGAGCTTCTTGTGGATTATGATGTCAACCTGCAGTATCACCCTGGGAAGGCCAATGTTGTTGCGGATGCATTGAGCAGGAGAGCAGGAGTTTATTTTCTAATAGCGCAACCAGAGCTGTTAGCAGATCTTCAGAAGATGGATATTGAAGTTGTTCTCCCTTCCAGTGTGGCCTTGATGGCCAGTATGCAAGTTCAGTCCACTATAGTCGAAAGGATCCGGATGGCACAGTCGACAGATTCCAAGCTTCAGCGACTCAGAGCAGAGTGTGAGGCAGGACGAAGACCAGAGTTATACATTCATGAGGATGGTACACTTCGACATGGTAAGCGTCTTTGTGTACCCAGTGGAGATATCAGGCAGGAAATCATGTCAGAAGCGCACAGTTCTCAGTATTCCATCCATCCCGGCAGTACGAAGATGTACCGTGATATCCGGCAGCATTTCTGGTGGAATGGCATGAAGCGGGAGATAGCTCGGTTTGTCTCTCGGTGTTTGGTTTGCCAATAAGTTAAGGCCGAACATCAGAGACCGGCTGGACTTCTTCAGCCCTTACCGATTCCAGAATGGAAGTGGGAGCATGTGACCATGGATTTTGTGACTGGACTACCTAGATCCCCAGCTGGTAGAGATGCTATCTGGGTTATAGTTGACAGGCTCACGAAGGTGGCTCACTTTCTTCCATTCAGAGTTGGTCAGTCGACGGCTCAGTTAGCAGAGATGTACCTCAGGCAGATTGTCAGATTGCACGGTGTGCCAGTCAGTATCACCTCGGACCGAGATTCAAGATTTACGTCGCACTTTTGGCGTAGCTTGCAAGAGAGTTTGGGGACTCATCTCCAGTTCAGTTCAGCATATCACCCGCAGACAGATGGCCAGTCGGAGCGCACGATCCAGACTCTTGAAGACATGTTACGGTCCTGCACACTTGACTTCGGTGGTTCATGGGAAGATCACTTGCACCTGGTGGAATTCTCGTACAACAACAGTTTTCAGGCCAGTATCCAGATGGCACCGTTCGAGGCAATGTATGGTAGGAAGTGCAGATCCCCGCTAGCCTGGGATGATGTTGGAGAGAGACAGATGCTCGGTCCAGAAATGATTGTCCAGACAGTTGAAGTGGTCAGGCGAGTCAGAGATCATCTTCGAGTTGTCCAAGATCGCAAGCGCCATTGGGCCGATTCTCATCGGCGCCCTCTCGAGTTTTTGGTCGACGATCATGTATTCCTGAGGATTTTGTCTAACCGTGGCGTCATTCGTTTCGGCGTACGGGGCAAGCTTAGTCCTAGGTATATAGGACCGTTTGACATTCTAGAGCGAGTAGGAGATGTATCCTATCGTCTCGCTCTTCCACCGTCGCTAAGCGAGGTGCATGACGTGTTCCATGTATCCCAATTACGACGGTATATCCCGGACCCGAGCCATATTCTGGATCATTCGGAATTGGTTGTTGGTACCAACCTTTCGTATGAGGAGAGGCCCGTGTCTATATTGGACCGGAGAGAGAAGATCCTCAAGAACAAGACTATCAAGTTAGTCCGAGTTGCTTGGGATCATCACTCTTTGGGGAAGTCAACGTGGGAGCGTGAGGATGATATCCGATCGCGATATCCCGACTTGTTTGACTCGTGAGGTATAATGTCTTTCATATGCCTCATGTCTTTGATTCCTTGCTTGAATGAGTGATTGTCTGCCTAGTTATAACTTGCATGTGATTAATGTAGCTTGTCATTGCTCCTCTAGCCTCTTGATTAAATTCCGAGGACGGAATTCTTTTAAGGTGGGTAGAGTTGTAATGCCTGTGGTTCGTATTACGTATTCTTGGAATACGTGTACGTATTTTATTCTTGTATTGCATGATTTCTTGTTTTGTTTTTTTTTCTTCCTGGCTTGGCATTTCCTTCTTGGCTTGGTTTATTCCTGGTTCGGGTTGGTTGGTTCGGCTTGGCTTGGTTTTGATTGGGTTCATGATGAACCCAAGGGGAACCCCTACCTACCACCACCATTTGTATTTATTAGCCCTCTTCATTCTCTCTCTTCATTATTCATCTTCTTCTTCCTCATTTACTCCCTTCACCTACCAAAGAGAGAAGAGAGAGGTCTAGGCAAGTGCAACTTGCTTCCATAAGAGAGCCCGTTTTTATTGTTCCATTAGCTTCTCTTCATGTTTCTAAGACACATTAGAACTTGTCATTTTCCATTTTGAAGCTTTAATTTTTGTAGATCTAGAAATTAGTTATTTTTGGATTTTGGTGGTTTTGATCTATCAAACTTCTTTGTTTTCAAGTTTTGATGGTTCCATGTTGTAGAGAATTTTATTTTACCCAATTTTGACCTTTGAAAAGTTGGATTTGGACTTATTTTGACCAAGTTATGGACTTTTGAAGCTTTGGGTTCAACCATGGAGTTCTTGCTGTTTGGAGAAGACAGTGAGCAGTGCACGAGCTTTTTAGCTTGTGCCACTGAGTTGTGCGTGCTCTTTAGCGCAGTGCAGTCCCCATACGCTGCCTTTTGGGAGCGTATGACTCGCATACGCTCGCTTGCTTGACAAGGAGTCGTATGGACCCCATATGCTGCCTTTTGGGAGCGTATGACTCGCATACGCTCGCTTGCTTGACAAGGAGTCGTATAGTCCCCATACGCTGCATATTGGAAGCGTATGACTTGCATACGCTTGACCTGAGTGTGGCTTGACCTGAGCGTGGCTTGACCTGAGCGTGGCTTGACCTGAGCGTAGGTTGGCCTGAGCGTATGACTTTTGCACTGAGCGTATGGCCTTTGGCTGACTTGGTCTTATGTCAGCGTGTCAGATTTGGTTTTATTTTCCTTAAGCTTGGCTCTTCTATAGCCCTGTCTATTGATATTTTATTAGATATTTTACGCCCATTTTATATCCTTACACCTTTTGTCATGAACTTGATAATCATGAATTTACTTGATATGTTTGGAATTGATAATTGAGCATGACGTGATAGTGACCCGTAGTGGTGCACTCCTGACATGATAACCTGGCATGACCTGATAGTGGCCCGTCGTGGCGCACTCCTGACAAGCACACTTGGCATGATAACCTGGCATGATTATCTCGAATAGCTGTTGCGACGGCTACCTGACATGACATGACCTGTATAATTAATCTGGACACCGTGGGCGATTGTGTTTGTATAAATAATCCAGTCCTGTCTTGCATCATGTCTAGGACAGGGACTCCTGAGTACCACGGTCAGGAGTACCTACTAAAATGGACTAAGGCTAATAACTAGATTAATACATTAGTCATGACGAGATTTTCCAGCTACAGGCAATCCCGTTACCTGGGCACGCCTTGGGATCTGTAGCCTGCCGTCGAGTAGGGCACATTTCCAGCACACTGTCATGTGTTGCACCCTTCAAGCTACCTATACCCACCTGAATTCAACTCTAATCTTTTAACCCGGGTAACCTGGATGGTCTGCAGGGCTTGTGGCTGTGGAATAATCTTACTGCATCTTGTTAGTAATTAGGCTTGTGACAACCCTAGTTAGTTAAAATATCGAGCCGTAATTCTTGCTTGGCCGTGAAGTGATTGGATGGAGTCTAACCAGTCTAGTCTTGCCCTGATCCTGTTCCAGATTATTGAATGACCAGAATGCTTGTATTTATTTTACCGATAAATGGTGAGAATTCCAAGTTCTGTTCAGACGAAGGGTTACAACCCCGGTCCTTGTTTGGTTTACGGATTGTAACCTGATTATCTGAATAGTTCCATGGTTATCTCGTCGTATATCATCCTGGTGTATTTCGTTATTTCCAGTTCTTATTTTTATTTATATCTTGTGCTGATTGCTGGTTTTAGCTCTTAAGTGAAGCCCCTTTGTGGCACTTGCTCTTTCTGGGGTCTGACCCAGCTGGTTTTGTGTGGCCAGATTTCGGAGCAGCTCCAGAGGATCTACCGACCTTCCTGCCAGATGGTGAACACTAGAAGGAATCCTGGCAACGAGTGGGTTATTTTTGGCTCTCCCACTCTATTGTAAAAATTATTCTTTTGAGGCGTTTAGCCGACGAGCACCTGTTTAGCTCGATTGCACTTTTACTTACTGTCCGCCTACGGGCTGTAACATGATTAACAGATCCTAGGGTTGATCATGTATGAATAAACTCTTGCTAGTCCTGACATTTTGTAACGACTAGCTTCATGATCAGCTGAATATGTAATATTTGGGACGCCTTATTATTGTATATTTAATGATCATACATCTTGTAACTTTTACTTACTTGCTTGTGATTGATACACTAGGCTTGTTCATGACCTTAAGAGACTGTTGGCTTGTAGATAAACCCTCATGTATCTAGACAGCCGTGACCGTATAGCGAGATGGATTCCATTTCATATACGTAGCTGGCTATGTCTGCCCCCGCTCTCCAGTATTCTGGTTCTGGGGCGTGACAAAAACATGGTAAGAAATATAGAGCTAACAGTAGAATAAAATACATGACGTACTGTAAAAGAAGTACAGGAAGTAAGAAGTGCAGATAATACTGAGTACATGAATGTAGTAGAGAAAATATAACTGTAACATATATAAGTGATTTAGAGCACAAGACAGTTATGTGATTGGCTTAGGTTTGCACAAGGTTATTCTATGGTAACTCCATTATACGTGAGGGTATAATAGACATGCATATTTTTACACTAGAGGGATGTAATCACATAACCACTTCTACTCTCCCCTACCCCAATCAATACACAAGGATCTGGTCAAGTTATGTTACGTACATGATTGTTAGTTATACGTGAAGCACATGTGAGTACATGAGAGCACATGTGTGTACACGAAGAAATACGAGTACAAGGAGTACATGATGCACATGATGAAGTACATAACATAAAATACCTGATGTACCCGATGAGGGGATAACATCTCATGAAACGATCCATAAGTACCAATCCGTGCTAACAACGTGTCAGCATCATGTAAAGTAGTCTAAAGTAAGCAATATAAATGCTATCATGAATGAAAACTAACAGAGAATGTACTCGCCTGATACCCTGAGCAACTGATGTGTATAAATGTCTGAACTGGAGTAACAGAGTCCTATTTAGAGGAATACATGTTACAATGTGTTCCAAATTGAATTAAACAATGATGTCTACATGCTACTAGGCCTCTCTAGGTCAACAGTCAACCCTTGATCAACTATCTAGTCAACTAACTCATTGGTAAACCCCTTGGTCAATTATAAGTCCAACTGGGTCAAACTTAGTCAAATGGTCAACTTGGCTAGTCTAGGGTTTGCCAATTTGAGGCCATGTTCTGGGCTAAAGGTATCAATCAAATCCTATAATAGGCTCACTTATCCAACCCACACAAGTCTAACCATATATATACATTCACCTCTAGATCCATGCATATAACCATAGTATATATATAGCCTAAAACTCCTTGTCTACTACTAACCTTATATGTATACATGTATAAGAATGGTATGTATAATAACATTGTCCAAATTCAATACCAGACATTAACTTATCTATATAAATAGTGTATACATATCAACCATGGGGCAGTAAGTGAACATACCCTACTGATACTCAAGCCACACTTTGACTACATAATGTAATACTCAATATACATAACCGTACATATACACTAGTTATATATGGGTGAACCAAGGTATGAGGAAATGGGGAACCAACAAAAATCTGGACAAAAAAGTAACATGTGGGATCATCAAGGGCTGCAATGAGAGACATGGACTAAAGATTAATTGTTATGATGACTGCCAATATCTAAAATGCCTAAACTTCCTGGTACAAGGACTAGCATTTCATGCTCTAGATTGCACCAGGGTGCCCAGGTCTGAACAATGAAAAAGGGAATTAGGACTCACAGTTAGCATGGACAGAACATGAATGGATAGATCAATGCTCCTATAACTGGACATGTTCATGACTGAACAAAGGACAGAACTAAACATTAGAACAAAGAGTGGTCTGTTGCAAGATTCCCTGGACTTGACAACTATATGGTTTGATAAGTTCCCAGTTTTTGTGGACTAGACAACAACACAGAACTAAAGCTAAAAAAATAGGATTGAACAAATGTCCAATAGTATTGCTAATGAGGAGTAGACTGAACCTAGCTAATTCGGATCCTAAGTTCAATATCTGAACATACCAACTGAACATCAAACTGAATAGTAGATTACAGGGCAGATCAATAAGATATGGAAACTGTACTGCAAACAAATAGGGGCATTTGGTCTGAAACATATATGATATATAGGACTGCACAAACAGAGAATTCAAACCAAAATATATAGGACTAAACCTCTAGTTAAAGACTAAACAAAAGTTCAAAAGTCTGAACTAACATAACATAGGTTGTTCAAATATTCCAAGGGGCTACTATACTTTCAACCAAGAGACTGCTAACATATGATATGGACCGAACTATAGTTAAAGACAAAACACAGAATAATTACAAACTAGATACAAAACCCTTTCATGGAGTACTGAACATCATAATGATATAGGGACAGAACTTGAGGTTCAGAGAATTGGACACTGTGAGTATATTCCTGTCCTCACTTCAATAGAGCAATGATGCAGGACAAGACCTGAATCAGACAAGAATGGGCAGAACCAAAGTCATCAATGGGACTAAACACATATAAGGTCTGAACTAAGGCCATTACCAGGTTTATTCATCTTAATTAGAACCCTCACTCTCCCTTCCTAAGACTGAATGGAATCTAGGGGGATAGATGAGGTATCTGGATACTAGGGGATTACAACCACAGGGACTCCAAGAATCCAGTATGCAGGTCCTTACAAAGCTCTACGTAACTGCTACTAAGGAAGGGTGACTGGACATACATTAGAGGACAGGACAAAGCATGTAGTGAACATATGCTCAAAGTGATACAGGACAACATTCAGGAAAGATGGATAAACAGTGTATGAGAGGACTAATCAAGGAGTGATAGGGTCTTGAACATGTCTATTACTAGAGGGTTCTGGTCATGGCAGAGCTTCTACTAGCATATGGAGTGAAGCTTGAGTGAGTATGGTGAAGTATCTGGGAATGGTGACACTGTGCAGAACTTTGCAAAGTTGTAATGAAGAATGCAAGATATGCAGGATATGCAAAGTGTTGTGGCCATTGATGCAGTGTAATGCAAGGGGTAATGTGTGAACAATGCAGGATATTAATGAAATGGCAGTGGCTCATCCATATGCAAGACATGATCAAGTTTGCAAGTTATTCAGAGTGTTTGTGTATGCAGGGGTATATGCAAGGGAAACATTACAATGGTAAGGTTTTGTAGTGTAAGGAAATGCAGGATGCATGAGAAGTGATGCAGGGTCTCTATTATACAGGACAGACTTCCCATATCAAAGGGAATGATGCAATGACTGCACATTAGAGGATACTAATGTCTAAACACTAAGACAGATGAGGACAGATCATAAGGTGGAAATTTATTCGAATGGACTGTATCTCAAATAATATCTGAACTTCATGATGAATGAGGGCTTAACTCCTAAACTGGAATGGATTGTTCTGTATACCACCACGGGGTGAGCTTAATGACTGAATGTTAGGATACCAAGTGAGATATCAGAGCATTGAATGAAAGGTCTGCACATTAGTTAATGATCTGAATCAAAAGAGAAATAGACTGGACTCCTAAGTTATGTAGGTCTGATACTCTAACTAAACATAGAGAGGGCAGGACATTTGATAAGTGCCTCACAGATGAAAGGAGATGGACTGAATGCAACTAACATAAACACAGTTCGACTGGACAGAAAAGAACATTGCAGAGGCTGCTATGTCTCGAAATGGCCATAGCTCAAAGCCATGAACCTAGGATCAAAGGTCAATCATCTAGCCAACCTAAAACAGTGATTAGATGATGAAACCATCAAGTGAATGTCGAGATTAGGACCCTGGGTAGCAGGGGATGCACTGTGTAGTGCACACAGTGTGCCCGACCTCCCTATCTCAATTTAAACCTAATAAACCAACTCAAAATCCCACAGAGTAGTACCCACACAACCCATAGGACATTGGCAACATAAATATATAATTACATTAGAAATTAGAGATCAAAACACCCTAAGTGGAATTTCATCGAACATTTGAGATATGTATCCGATACCATTCCGATATGCACCTCAAATGGACTCAAAGCATTCCTAGAGCTAGGGGGACCCTAAATGGATGCATCTACATAAAGAAATCTGAGATTAAAAGGTTTAGAGGGATCTTACCAATTGGGAGTTAGAATCATATTGAAAACTTCTAGAATATATCTGCTACCAATCTCCAATGGTCACATTGCTCCAAATCCTTCCTAGCTAGCCAATGGAGGCTTCCTCTCTTCAAGAGGAAGAGATTGCAATTGGTTTGGGTGAATTTGGATTTAATTTGGAATATGGAGGAATTTGGAGAAGAACACCAAAACTAGGGTTAGGGTTTCAATGAAAGAGGAAGAAAGGGGGCTAATAATGACTTATATAGGGTGGGAAATCCAATGTGGCCAGCCAACTATGTTGGTCTAGGTTTTGATCAGGGTTTCATTACTTAAAAGGCCTTTTTAGGTTGTCAAATCAAGCCTCTTTGCTAAAGGCCCAAATTAACATATTGTTTCTAGTCTTTAATTAGATTCTAAGTGGTTTCTAGCTAGATTAGAGTCTAATTACTAATCTAAGTTCGTTAGTTAGGTTTTATGGTCATGATTAGCCTCTAGTCAAAGTAGTTCTAAGGTTTCACTAGCAATTGACAAAATCATATTATATTAATTAAAATAATATTAAAATAATCAAAATTCACCAATTTATATCACTAACATTAATTTAATCTATCAAACAATAACTAAAATAATAATTTTACAAAAGTTCAAAATTATTCTCATTTTAGAAAAGTGGTAGTTACACATGGCCATCTTTTCGGAGAAGCAAAACAGTTATTATCATGACTGACAGCACAACAGTCGAGAAAAATCCGTTCGAGTGGTAGTTACACATGGTCAGACATGTCAGATCCACCATTAATGACCAACATCTGTCTTGTGCCATCTGCAATTGGCGCGAGATGATCATTAGTATCATATCAATCAGTGGCGCCACTCAGCAAGTAGCGCCTGGCGCCACCCAGTAGTGGGTTCCATTTGATCAAATCATCCTGAAGCAGTTAGATTACGTGGCACATATGCTACTAATCTCGAAAAACGTGTACATGATACTGCCCATGACCAAGCGCATATCAATTACAACATACCACGCGTCCAAACAGTTAAACTAACCGTTCGTGCCAAGGGGTGAATGGCGCGCCACTTGTAGTGTGCACTAATCAGGATAACTACTTAACAGTTATTTCTAAAACTCTATAGGTAGAGTTTCAAATCACTTGCAAAGCATGACTAATGATCATAATCTCCTGAGCATTTGCTGCAACACTCTCCAAAGGCTTTGTTCTTCGACATCGCATCGTCCAAGGGATAAAGTGATCATCTTATGATCAGATTCCTATAGTTGTACTTCCCCAGAAATCAATTATACTCTTGTACTTTCTTTTTTCTAGGCTGTAAAGGAACACTTTTGTTTTTGCAAACACCTTCTGGTGCCACTTTCTCCTTCACAGTTATCTCGACTTTAGGAATCACTTTTTCCTTAATAGTAGGAGATAATACTTCTTCCTTAACTTTGATATCTGCTTTAGGTATCACCTCCTCACCAGCAGGAGGTAGCACTTCCTCCTCAGCAGTAGGAGGTACCACTTCCTCCTCAGCAGCCATATGTGCCTCTCTTAAGCGACGTGCTCTGGTCATGGGTGCAATCTGATAAGATTGATGGAAATATAGAGATTAATTAGGGGTTAAACAAAAGGACAATACATTTCAAAAGTCTAAATAGTTGTTACATGGAGATTAATTAGTGGTTAAACATATTTTATATTTTATTTTATTTTCAATCATCTTCGAAAAATTCATCTTCTTCATTCTCGGCGTCCACATCTTCCTCTTCCTCCTCATCTTCGCTTTTATCTACTTTGTTTTTCTCTTTAGATATTTCCAACTCTTCTACACGATTAGACGTATAATATGGAACTTCCGTTGTGTCCACGTCAACTGCATTTGTTATGAGAGGTAGCTAGTACTCCTAATAAGCTATTTCATCAGCATCGTAGGTATTTCTGGATTTAGTCTTGCATACAGCCCACCAGTCTACCCTAGTTGTACCCCGTCTAGGATAAGTAGTGAAGTAAACGAGTTGAGCCTGACTTGCTAGGACAAATGGTTCATATCCTTGATATAGACGCCGGTAGTTAATATCCACAAGACCATGCTTGTCAATTTTCTAACCTTGATCTTGGATCGGATCGAACCAATCACACTTGAACAACACGATCTTAGCCGGCTCTATGCCGTACTTATATGTCAACTCCACAATCTTTCGTAAGATGCCAAAGAAATCATTGTCTAGATCAACATCTTTATAGTTTGTAGATCTGATACACAAACAACTATTTTTTGTCAAATCAAGATCCGAAAAGTTCTCTTTGATCGGAGCATTTGTTGACTTGAATCTAAATCCATTCACACAATAGCTTGGCCAGATTTTGACAGAATAAATTGACCCATTGGCTAGAGTTCTAACAGATTCATTCTCTAGTGATGCATCTGGACGATTGACCTAAATACAACAAGATAAAAAATTAAATTCAACGTTCTGTTAATTACTGTGTAAAGTGCATATACAAAAAGTAATTACTGAGCTCTTTACATATGCACTCAACCATAAAGGAAAATGATGTCTCATTTCATGTTCTAGTTCTTCATCTGTTATGTACAGTCTACTCGACCACACCTCATCATTAAATGTGCTGAAAGCAACAACACATGGCCAATTAGTGTAATAATAATATTGGATACTATTACATAGATGACGTAAATGTGGACGTATTAGTTACTTACTCATCGAGTTTCTCCACATCATCCTCGTCGCAGTTGAGTAATATACACAACTGAGTAGCCCTTACTTCCTCGTTATTCAGATATCATTTCTTCATTTTCCCCAAAGACTTTCTGAAAGCATTGAAGACTTTCAGTATTGCATCATTAGATTTAAGATATCCATCATCGTTTTTCGGAGCTCTTGTTCTATTGGTAGCAACATGTGGCTTAAAATACATCGAGCAGAAGTTTGTAATCTCCTCGAGAACATAGGCTTCACAAATAGAACCCTCGACCCGAGCCTTAATTTTCACCTTCTTTTTAGGTGGTTCAAATGTCGTTTAAACTGGTATATCCACCGATAATCGACGGGCCCACCAACACATGCCTCATAGGAAAGATGAACTAGAAAATGCTCCATGGAGTCAAAGAACCTAGGAGGGAACACCCTCTCAAGCTTGCACAGTGTTACCGTAATGTCCTTCACTTGCTTTTCTAGACGATCGAGAAGAAACTTAGTAGAATAAAGATCTCTGAAGAATATGCTCAGCTCTGTCAACGGATCCCAAACAACCGGCAGTAATAATTCCCAAAATACGATCAGAAATAACCTCTCCATAAATACGTGACAGTCGTGGCTCTTCATACCCGTCAGTTTGTTCTCTTCCAGGTCGATGCATCTTCTTAAATCCGAACACGTACCCGTCAGAAAATTTTAGGCCCTGAATCCACCTACAAAGTCTTCCTTTATCCTCCATGTCCAGTGAAAAAATTGCCTTAGGCTGCTTATACTTCCCATTGCCTTCCTTTTATCAAATGCAACGCGGGACGTCTGCATAATCTTCCAAGTCTAACCTGGCTTTGGAATTGTCTTTCATCTTTCCCTTTACGTCCATTACAGTATTAATTATGTTGCCAAACATATTTTTCTCGATATGCATGACATCAAGGTTATGTCTGATCAGATTAGTGCTCCAATATGGCAGGTCCCAAAATATACTCATTTTCGTCCAATTATGAGTTCGACCAAATTTATCACACTTGTATCCCTTTGCGATATCTCACATATGGACACTTAATTATGGTACGGTCTATGTACTGAGGGAACGCCTTGGCAAACTGCAGCAACTGTTCTATCCCCTGTATAAATTCATTCCACACACCACATATGTCATCAAGATGACGATTGTACATCCACGAACGATGCCGCAGATAGTAATTCATATCCATTTGAAGATAATTCTACAAAGATGGATACACATTATTCGAGTACATTGTCCAAATGGATGCATAGACACATTAGTATATAATGTCTTTCGTCACGTGTTCAATGTCAGCACTTCTCTTCAAAGAAAATTTATTCTACAAGCCTTTTGAGGCTTCTTGAGTTATACATGATTTCTGAAAAATACTAGAAAAGGCTAAATATTATATTTTTTCTAGGTTTTTTGTTTCTCTGTTATTTTTTTGATTTTTTACTCCTTTAGTTCTTTATCTTTTCTCCTATTTTTTTGAAATTTGTAGAACTCTAAAAGCCTAAAAATGGCTTACAGATGTAAATTTACTTGTCAGAGAAGGGCTGACATAGACACTTGACTTTGGGCTGACACGGACACTTACCTATATATCTAAGATACCTAGCTAGCACTTACCTACATATCACCTTAACTCTAGGTATTTATGTATCATGTGGATATCATGTACCATAATACACAATATCACATTGATACCCTCTTGTATCTTGATACTATGATACAATTTCAAATACCCATGACACTAACTATACACACGTTCGTCAAAGTACCCTAAAATGAAGTGTCCTTGTGAGCCATTCTCTCGAAAGGAAATACGACACAAAAGGCTTGTAGACGTAAATTTTCTTTTGAGAGGATGGCTCACATGGACACTTGATTTCAGGCTACACACATTACCAATCATAGCTACACTTGACACCATACCATTTCTTATAGGATACACTCTAGATACTTTCAATTAAATCCTAAACTTACCTTGACAATTACCCAATTTCTAAATATCTTATATACTACTAGGATACTCACTCTATACACTATAGGTACTACGATATACACTTAGATGTTGTCACATATTTTTTGTGAGCCATTCCCTAAAAATGAAATTTACTTATGCAAGCATTTTGAGGTTGTCAAAGTTATACTAGATTTTCGAAAAATTCTATAAAAGACTAAGTTCTTCATTTTTTTGGTATAACTCTGATAGCCTCAAAAGGCTTGCATAAGTAAATTTAGTTTCCAGAGAAGGGCTCACATGGACACTTGATTTCAGGCTAACATGAACACTTAACATAAGAAATAATGATATCTCTATCGTCATGTGTGCCTTATGAGCCCATAAGAAAAACTTGACCTCGGAGTGTCCAGCTAGCACTTGCCATGAAATACTGGGCGATACCTAGCTAGCACTTACCTATATACCTAGTATCTTGACACATGTCTTGAACCTATACCAATCATGCCTACACTTGACACTGTACAAGTTAAAAATCAAGGGGCGCCACTCATTAAAGTGCGCCATCATCAAGTGGCGCTAAATCATTAGGTTACGCCAGATCATTAGGTTGCGCCAGTAATTGGTTGCACGAGTATCAGGTTGCGCCTAAGCCAGGGTATGCCAGCTCCACGTGGCAAGCATCCTCGAGAAGCTGTAACAGTTGCCATCATTACTGACAGCTCTGACAGCTCGTCAGTTGAAGAAAATCTATTCGAATCCCGTGCCACGCGGCGTTCGAGAAGATTTTGTTAGCATGTAATTAATACTGACAGCTGGCCCGCACAAGTTGTCAAGTGGCGCACGAATTAATCAAAACAGTACAAAAGACTTAGTCAAAGGCGTCAGTTGTTGAGTTGTGCCCCCGCGTAACCCGAGTAGTTGGCGCCACCTGATCAACTTTTATTCAGAAGCTGGATGATGTGGCACGCATGCCACTAATATCGAGGAACGTGTCCAATATACTGTCCACGACCATGCACATCTCACTCAAACGATACCACGCGTCCCCAGCAGTTCAAGTAACCGTTTGCACAACTAGATAGAAGGCGTGCAACTTGAAGTGCGCACAATTCAGAAAACAGTTATTTCAAAACTCTATAAACAGAGTTTTAAATCAGTTCTAGTGCATCACTAATGATCATAATCTACTGACAAAGTGCCGTTGCATCTTCCAAAGGCTCGTGTCTTCGATATCACATCGTCCAAGGGACAAAATGATCGTCTTCTGATTAGATTCCTACAGTTGTACTTCCCAAGAAATCAATTGTACTCGTGTACTCTTTTCTTAGTTTGTAATCAAACTTTTGTTTCTGCAAACAAAATGAAGACTCTGCTGGAGACAACTTCTTCCTTCGATGAGAAAGTGACAACTCAATGTGATACTGCGTCGATCGGTAAGATGCAGAAGGCTCTAACTTCATGAACCTGCGTCGATCGGTAAGACGCAGAAGGCTCATTGTGATACAGCGTCGATCGTCCTTTACTCGGCCCTATATTCGCTATCATGAACCTTCTAATTCACTTAATTTAGGCATGAACCTAATCGATCTCTTATTCATGCCTTAACATACTCACAAGAACCCATATCTGCTAAGGCTCTAACTTATTTTCTCTTGATACAATATCATTCTTTATTGAATGATACTCTTGATTAAACTTTAAACCCTTAATCTTCTACTCGTGCCTTAACTCGCGACCCTCATAACCATACCCGTGTTAAATCCTATAATTTAGATCACGATTTCTTACGACATGATTTTGTTGAGCATTGTAATTAATTGTTCCCCATCGATACTCCCTTGTGTCTTTTCACCCCCTACCTATTCTTAATTTCGAGGACGAAATTCTTGTAAGTTGGATAGGATGTAAAACCCCCAAATTTCTACTATATTTTTAGTACTAATTTTTTTATATTTGTACGTCCCGTAGTCGTATTGTACGTCGCGTAGGAATTTACGTTTTTTTGTAATTACTCATCGAGTGCGAATATGGACGAGGTACATATTTTTAGAAAAATAATTTTTTGTTTTATTATCAATGATGGTTTCAAAATAATATATATAATATTTATTTTTATTGAAAGTTGTGAAAATATCTACCGAGGTTGCCAAAACTTATTATTTAATTTATTTTAAAAGTGATGATTTAGGAAACTAGATTTTATGAATATTCTACTTGTGTGAAGTACATGAAATTTACTTCATGTATATTTTCAAAAATTACTAGAACTTATTTAGAATTAATTATTAGGAAAAAGTTATCTCAAAGATTTTAAATATTAATAATTATTTTAGAAATTATTTTAGCTTAATTTAAAATAAAAAGGTATTTTGATATATTTAAATATTTATGTTGATTTCGGAATTAATTATTATTGCTAATTATTATAAAGAGATTTCAAAATTTATGGATAAATTTCATTTTCAAAATTATTATGCTATTTAATTAAAAATGTAGTTTGAAACTATTTCCTATTAATACTGAAATATTTATGATGATTTTCGAAATTAATTAATTATTATTATATAAAAATAATTATTTCAATTTAATTGTGATAATTTAAATGGTGATTTTATTTTATTTATCTATTTTAAATAGTTTAATTTAAATGTGTAATTTATCTATATTTAAATTGGATTGGATTTAGATATGAATGCATTGATTTAAAATAAATAGCAAATTATCTATTGGAATTTTAAATCAATTCTAATCCTATCCAAATTGGAATTCCCACCTCCTATAAATAGGCAGGTATTCCTCCATAATTTCCACCACCCACGTGAGTGTATCGTGTCCATGTTCTCCCTCCCCGTCCATTTCTTATTCCATATGTTATATATACATTGTGTTCTCCTCCGTGTCGACAATCCCAATACGACAAACAATAAATCCCTAATCCTAACCCTGGCTTTTTGCTGCCGACGCCATCGGCCTACTCCCGGACATCCGAGCACCATCTATAAACAGAGCCCTTCATCACCACCATCGCCCATTGCCATCTACCACCACCACTCGAAACTTCGGCCACCTCACCACCTCAACCCCGGCCCTCACTGCGGCCTCCTTCGTCGCTGCCACCAGGAACCGCCACCGCCACCATCGACGAAGCCCAAACCCACCAAGCACCACCACCGTCACCCCCATCATCGGCACCCAAATCCGGCTACCACCGCCCGACCCCATCTCCGACACATCGTCACCACCACCATCATCATCCTCCACCACCACCGTCACCGCCACCATCGCCATCCTCTCCGGCCACCACCAAACCTCCTGATCGGCCACCACGACCAAATCCACACCACGCCACGGCCAGCCCGACCGACGTCAAAACATCACCAGAACAAAAAGGGGGGAAACAGAAATCTGCCACCTACCTCCGCCCGGCTGACGAGACCCTCCCGACGACCTCGGTTAGTGAGCACCGCAGCTGGACGTAGCAGCATCGCCACGTCGAATGCTGCGAGCCTTCGGGTTCCTCCGCCCTCACCGTAACCATTGCCAGCGGACGCCGTTCTCCGCCGCCTCTCCCCACCGCTCTTCGCCTGCGCCGATCTCCGCCGGCGCCCCGCACCGACTCCCCTCTTTCCCTTCTCCTCCGCGTCGACGACCATCCGAGCGCCAGCAACATTTTTTGACCCCCCTTCGTTCTCCTTCCCCTCTCTCCTCCCGCGCCGCCGCTCCCCTCGCCGAGTCCACACCCAGCCTCTTCGTCCGCCGCACTAGCACTCGAGACCCCGCGGCCACCATTAGCTCCGTCGCCTCCCCGTGCCCAACCGTCGGTCGTCGAGACCGCACGGGGAAGCTGCCTCCTCCGCGCGCATGTGCCACCATCCGTCGATGTCGACAGCCGCTTCTGCAGCTCCGTCGTATCTCGTCGGCGAGCGCCTCCACCAAAACCCTCTCTCTCCGTCTCTCCATCACTGCCGGGACAGCTAGATCTGCCCCGCTCGGAGTCACCGACGAGCGGACAGGGCCCTCGTGACTTCCCCCTTTTAACCCTTTCTCTTCTGTATTGGGGAGAGGGAGTTGTATTGGTATTTATCCTTTGTTTTATTTTATTTTAATTTTATTTCATTTTTATTTTTGTTGAAAAGTGCTGCTGTAGCAGTAGATATTTCCCCAAATTATTATTATTATTATTATTATTATTATTATTGTAAATACTGTATACTTGGAGAAAAAAAAGATTTTATTATTATATATTTTGAAGGCAGTAGGTTTATATTGGTATCTACTGGAATTATTATAATTAAATTATTTTATTTTATGGGAAAATATATATTTTCTAAAAGTTTTGGTAACAAATTTATTTCTAGGAAAAGGATGGTTAGAAGAAATTTTTATCTATAGTTGTCAACCTAAAATTTATTTGACAAGTATCTACTTTTTCCTAAAAACACTACTCTAGATTTTATATTTACAAAATATCTAGTCTTTTCCAGTTACTATTTTTGACTAATAAAAATTTAGCTTTTCTGCCTAACAACTGTACTTTGATAAACTTAAATTTTTTTTGCCTAAAAGACTTTGGATTTTTCAAGTATTTACCTTATATTTTTTTAGTACGTATTTTTACCTAACACTATTTTAGATAATAAAGTAGAATTTCAAAAGATATAAACAGTTTTTCTAAATCGTATATATAATATTTTCCCAATTTCCTTTCAATTACTCTTTGACCGTGACTAATACCCTTTATCCTATTTCCCTCGCCAATCATGTACTACCTCATGTCCACCCTAACTAAATTGGCCAGCCTGGACCCGATGGCCTAGTCTGTGACATCAACAGAGGTCCCCTTGCGTAGTTGTTACACCAAAGTCGATCTTGTGCCACCTTTATTGTACCACACCAGGCAGCTCACCAGGCGACTCATCAGGCAAGTATACTTTACGATATTTAATGTCATATAATTTTATTTTCCGTATTATTTACTTTGTTTCATATTATTAGATTCCTTTGTTATAAATTGTGCATCCAAGCCACACTTGGGTGCAAGCGACTCTATTAGTCGTTTTACTTTACTATATGCATGTTAACTTAGTGTTGGCGGACTACCTTCTTGTTGGGGGATATCCTTATATCTCCCTTGGCCATGACACACACACTACATGGTTGGAGACATGTTGCTAGGGGCACGACTTATGGACTGGCCCTCTCTAAAGTCGTGTGACGGATAGATAATCGTAACTGCTATGACTAGGGTTTTAGAGACTCAAGCAGTTACAAAACTGGACGAGCCATGGACATGACATGAACAGTGTGGGAAATATTGGGGGAGGACAGTCGCTAGTGTGTATGGGAATCTAAACAGGTAAACCACAGTCTCTAGATGGAACTATGGCGATTTATTTGCAGATGCCCTCTGACGTTTTGGACGTTACGGACGGATACGGATCACTGGATGCCAGCTACATACACATAGCCTAAAATCCCACCCATGTGCATGAAAGTTGTCCTCTAAATTGCACATTAGGCGGTTAGAATCTCCTTTGCATATTTGTGTCTAGGATAGTCTTTTATATATTATTTTATTATTCTGGCAGTTCATATTAGCTTGTTCTTCCTGTATCTTGCTACGTCCGTCTGAGGACCTGGTTATTTCCCAGGTGTGTGTTCATGTCTTCCGCAGGTATCCTAGGCGAGGTCGTGATCTTCTCCATTTACTCGAAGATGACGTGACTTGGTTCCTCCTTACTACTTCCACTTAGTCTTTTATATATCATGTACTTCTTCTTTTTATTTTAGTTGGTAGTGGATGTGTCTCCACCCAACATATTGTACCAAAACAATTCATTATATGATCTCTTTTATTTTCTTATTTTGTGCATGAGATTAGTTAGTTGTGGTTTACTTTATTTTACAGCTTATCTATCTATACGATGCCCATGTACTTCGTATGAATACAACTGGCATGTCTACGTGCCTAGTCCTACGTAATTTGGGACTGGGCATTACATGTTTTTGTGGTGGCCCATGCAGGTCAAGATAAATTATTTGATTATTTTACCGTACCAAGCAAGCCTACGGATAGGATTAGAGTCTAGGATTTCATCCACATACTTGACCTCCTCGATTCTATTTTGAATCCCTTGATTTGCATCTTGCTTGATTCCCTCTACCGTTAATTCTTATCCTTCTTTCGTGCTTGATGTTGATTAGAAAGGTAATCCATACTAGGTAGACTTGTTCCATTGTCCCATCACCCTACTATTTTAATTTTTATAAATTGGGTTGATACCTCATGACCTAACATTTCTTTTTCCTTGTGACCCATATTAATATGATTAATTAGACTATAGCCTTATAGGACCCTAACTTATCTAGCCCACCAAGCCTTAGACAAAAGGCAGTAGGATGAATGTATAGGAACAATCACATGACAAGACTTAGATTCTTAAGGAGTTGAATTAATTCTACCTTCTTTCACTCTTACGCTCTTGTGCCTATGTTTTACCATTGTGACTAATGCTGCTAAACAGCCAAATTTTTGTAAGCTTACTTTTTATCAAGCTTGTTGAAGGACATATATTTTATTGGGGGCCCCCACTAACATATTGTCTACTCAGAACCGGTGCATGATGGTCTGATCAACCTAGTGCACTTTGGTTCGCCTTTCACACGATTATTCTACGTGGTTGAGATATAGTTAAACTTACCCTTAGAATCTCATCCACTATTGTCTTGACAATTCTTTTTGAATTATTTGGTCTCCTTTGAACAACGTATTCGTATTCATATTCGATAATCTCTTCTTCGAACCCTTTGTTACTTTCGCCTTCAACTATTTTAGAAGGGCGAAGACGCTTATACTTGAATTTCCTCTAGCTGTCCTTTTCACTCATGACCATTACCACTCAATATTACTATACATTCGTCCTAAACTACTCGTCCTTTTCTCGGCCCTATATTTGCTATCATGAACCTTCCAATTCACTTAATTTAGGCATGAACCTAATCGATCTCTTATTCGTGACTTAACATACTCATAAGAACCCATATCTGCTAAGGCTCTAACTTATTTTCTCTTAATACCATATCATTCTTTATTGCATGATACTCTTGATTAAACTTTAAACCCTTAATCTTCTACTCGTGCCTTAACTCGCAACCCTCATAACCATACCCGTATTAAATCCTATAATTTAGATCACGATTTCTTACGACATGATTTTGTTGAGCATTGTAATTAATTGTTCCCCATCGACACTCCCTTGTGTCTTTTCACCCTACCTATTCTTAATTTCGAGGACAAAATTCTTGTAAGTTGGGTAGGATGTAAAACTCCTAAATTTCTACTATATTTTTAGTACTGATTTTCTTGTATTTGTACGTCGCGTAGTCGTATTGTACATCGTGCGGAAATTTACGTTTTATTTGTATTTACTCGTCGAGTGCGAATATGGACGAATTACATATTTTTAGAAAAATAATTTTTGGTTTTATTATCAATGATGGTTTCAAAATAATATATATATAATATTTTTTTTATTAAAAGTTGTGAAAATATCTATCGAGGTTGCCAAAACTTATTATTTAATTTATTTTAATAGTGGTGATTTAGGAAACTAGATTTTATTAATATTCTACTTGTGTGAAGTACATAAAATTTACTTCATGTATATTTTCAAAAATTACTAGAACTTATTTAGAATTAATTATTAGGAAAAAGTTATCTCAAAGATTTTAAATATTAATAATGATTTTAGAAATTATTTTAGCTTAATTTAAAATAAAAAGGTATTTTGATATATTTAAATATTTATGTTAATTTCGGAATTAATTATTATTGCTAATTATTATAAAGAGATTTCAAAATTTATGGATGAATTTTATTTTCAAATTATTATGTTATTTAATTAAAAATGTAGTTTGAAACTATTTCCTATTAATACTTAAATATTTATGATGATTTTCGAAATTAATTAATTATTATTATATAAAAATAATTATTTCAATTTAATTGTGATAATTTAAATGGTGATTTTATTTTATTTATTTATTTTAAATAGTTTAATTTAAATGTGTAATTTATCTATATTTAAATTGGATTGGATTTAGATATGAATGTATTGATTTAAAATAAATAGCAAATTATCTATTGGAATTTTAAATCAATTCTAATCCAATCCTATCCAAATGGAAATTCCTACCTCCTATAAATAGGCAGGTACTCCTCTATAATTTTCACCACCCACGTGAGTGCATCGTGTCCATGCTCTCCCTCCCCGTCTAATTCTTATTCCATATGTTACATATACCTTGTGTTCTCCTCCGTGTCGACAATCCCGACACGACAAACAATAAATCCCTAATCCTAACCCTAGCTTTTCGTTGCCGACACCATCAGCCTACACCCGGACATCCGAGCACCATCTACAAACAGAGCCCATCATCACCACCATCGCCCATTGCTATCTACCACCACCACCCGAAACTCCGGCCACCTCACCACCTCAACCCGGCCCTCACCGCGGCCTCCTTCGTCGCTGCCACCAGGAACCGCCATCGCCACCATCGACGAAGCCCAAACCCACCAAGCACCACCACTGTCACCCCCATCATCGGCACCCAAATCCGGCTACCACCACCCGACCCCATCTCCGACACATCGTCACCACCACCATCATCATCCTCCACCACCAACATCACCAACACCATCGTCAGCCTCTCCGGCCACCACCAAACCTCCTGATCGACCACCACGACCAAATCAACACCCCGCCACGGCCAGCCCGGCCGACGTCAAAACATCACCACAACAAAAATGGGGGAAACGAAAATCCGCCACCTACCTCCGCCCGACTGACGAGACCCTCCCGACGACCTCGGTTAGTGAGCGCCGTAGCTGGACGTAGCAGCATCGCCACGTTGAACGCTACGAGCCTTCGGGTTCCTCCGCCCTCACCGTAACCATAGCCAGCGGACGCCGTTCTCTGCCACCTCTCCCCATCACTCTCCGCCTGCGTCTATCTCCGCCGGTGCCCTGCACCGACTCCCCTCTTTCCCTTCTCCTCCGCGCCGGCGACCATCCGAGCGCCAGCGACATTTCCCGACCCCCCTTCGTTCTCCTTCCCCTCTCTCCTTTCGTGCCGCCGCTCCCCTCGCCGAGTCCACGCCCAGCCTCTTCGTCCGCCGCACTAGCACTCGAGACCCCGCGACCACCATCAGCTCCGCCGCCTCCCCGTGCCCGACCGCCGGTCGCCGAGACCGCACGGGGAAGCCGCCTCCTCCGTGCGCATACGCCACCATCCGCAGACGTCGGCAGCCGCTTCTGCAGCTCCGTCGTATCTCGTCGGCGAGCGCCTCTACCAAAACCCTCTCTCAATGCCTCTCCATCACCGCCGGGACAGCCGGAGCTGCCCCGCTCAGAGTCGCCGACGAGCGGACAAGGCCCTCGTGACTTCCCCCTTTTAACCCTCTCTTTTCTCTATTGGGGAGAGGGAGTTGTATTGGTATTTATCCTTTGTTTTATTTTATTTTAATTTTATTTCATTTTTCTTTTTTTGAAAAGTGCTGCTGTAGCAGCAGATATTTCCCCAAATTATTATTATTATTATAATTATTATAAATACTGTATATTTGGAGAAAAAAAGATTTTATTATTATATATTTTGAAGGCAGTAGGTTTATATTGGTATCTACAGGAATTATTATAATTAAATTATTTTATTTTATGGGAAAATATATTTTTTCTAAAAGTTTTGGTAACAAATTTATTTCTAGGAAAACGATGGTTAGAAGAAATTTTTATCTATAGTTGTCAACCTAAAATTTATTTGACAAGTATCTACTTTTTCCTAAAAACACTACTTTAGATTTTATATTTACAAAATATATAGTCTTTTCCAATTACTATTTTTGACTAATGAAAATTTAGCTTTCTGCCTAACAACTGTACTTTGATAAACTTAAAATTTGTGCCTAAATGACTTTTGATTTTTCAAGTATTTACCTTATATTTTTTTAGTACGTATTTTTACCTAACACTATTTTGGATAATAAAGTATAATTTCAAAAGATATAAACAGTTTTTCTAAATCGTATATATAATATTTTCCCAATTTTCCTTCAATTACTTTTTGACCGTGACTAATACCCTTTATCCTATTTCCCTCGCCAATCATGTACTACCTCTTGTCCACCCGAACTAAATTGGCCAGCCTGGACCCGATGGACTAGTCTATTGTCACGCCCCAGAACCAGAATACTGGAGAGCGGGGGAATGACTCAGCCAGCTACGTATTACGGGTAGATGAATACCGTATAATACGATCAATACTGTCTAAAAGACGAATGGGGTGCATACTACATGAAAGTCTTACTATGGTCACTTCACATCTATTGTCTCAATCATTCAAACAAGAAACAGAAATAGAGAACATGTCAGAATAAGCAGTAAGGCGTCCCGAACGCTCAGTCAAAATGTTCTTGATATCTGGCTTTACAAAACATAGCCAGATGATGTAGCAAAGTATACACAATTATTTATCAGCTGCAGCCTGACTTTTGTTACAATTATGCAAAAGTGAGTACAAGACAACCCGACTAACATGTCGGTGCCAAACGTCAAAGTATAAAGTAAGTAACAAAACGAGCGGGGAAGTAAGAAACCCACTCGAGTCCTCCTGCGATCATCCCTCTAGTATTGACCATCTTGGAGGTAGAAGTAAGCTGGATCCTCGGGAACTGGCTCTAAATCTGGCCATGCAAAACCAGAGAGGTTAGACCTGTAATAGCAAGTACCGCAAGGGAGCACGATATGAGGAAATAAAACCAGTAATAGAAAATATGATAAATAGATATCTGCTGGCTACTGGGATTCACATCACATCACGACACTTCGAACCAACTTCCCAACCAAACAAGGACAGAAGTTGACCCGTCATGTCCTGACATTCCGATCATCTCAGTTAGTTAACAGAGTAGGTATAGTACACAAACAAATCAATTTAAACGGCCATGCATTTACTACGGCTTGCTATTGTGAGTTCTAAGTTATCCTGGAATTATGCAATAGGGATTCCTCAGTTCTTATTATGTGCAAGCAAGGCTAGTCTATCCAATCAATCAATTGCGCCAATCATGTATTTAGACGAGTCCCAGCGGGGCGCCCGCCATCAATATACAATATACAATAAATAATAAAAGTAGATACCGCTCCCTGCCCGTGTGGCAGATTTGCAGTATCTGTGGGAACCAGCCGGCCTGTCGGGCACTTAATAGTCCCAAGAAGGCTGCTATGTAAGAACTCGGGAATCCATTCTCTCCATGAAATTATTATTTTATTTAACTTAATAGTCTCTATGTTGAGTGAAATCCCATGCCGTAGATCATGGTCATTCAGAATGAGTACTTGTGTACGGGATACGATATGCACAACTCTACAACGATACCCGTACGGCTAGGTTGTAGGTCTTACATAGTGTAATGTAACAATCAAAACTAACCACAGAATAATTATGCCTTGACCATAAAATACACATGCTGCTTTTGTAGAAAATAAATAAATAAATAAACTAAAGCCTGCATGTATCTGTACGCCAATATTTGGGATCAGCCAGTCGATTACAATAGTCCATAATATGAACATGTCTCATTCATTGAATTCAATAAGACGACTAGCCAGCCTCTTAGTTCCAATTAGGAACGCATGATCAATTTACTAATCAAGATAACAATCCCTGTCAATCAATGGCAATAAATGTTAATAAATTTCAAGACAACAACCAATGTTAATTAATGCCAAAATAACAATTTATGATTAATTAATGCCCACTCGGGACAGAATCAGCCAAAAGGGCATTATGGGCAGCCATAGGCAGATGCCTATTTATGCGGCTAGGTAAGTCGGGCTCCATCTATGCGGTCTGGAAATAACAATTCATATAAGGCTCAAAGAACAAGCTTATGCGGCTGGATGCAAATAAGCTTTATGCGGCTAAGATACAATGGAAGTTCATGCGGCTGCGGATGACTGGCCTCATGCGGCTCGGGTTTTGAATTCATGCGGTTGCAAGCAACGTGCGCCCATGCGGCTGAAAAATATCTCATGCGGCTACGGATGACTTGCGCCCCTACGGCCAGAGGAAATTCTATGCGACGAAATAGGTGTAAGCCTATATGCGGCTGAGAAGTCATCCAGCGCCATGCGGTTGAGAATTATCAGCGCCATGCGGCTGTGGGACCGAATGCATATGCGGCTAGCTAAAACTCATGCGACAGATAAGTCTCATGCGGCTGACTAAGCCCATACGGCTAACTAGGCCCATGCGGCTATCTAAGCCCATGCGGCTAACTAAGACTTGCCGCATAAAAACTCATGCGGTCAAGCACTGTTCTTCTTCTCCACTTTTCCGAGAAGAAGAACCATGGGAAGCCATTGCTTCCAAGCTCCATAAATCCTTCATTCCAAGCCCAAATATGGACTTCCATAGGTCAAAATTGGGTAGGACAAAATTCTTTACAACATGGAACCATCAAAACTTGACAAATAACAAAGCTACTAGATCAAAACTTAAGAAATCTGAAGATGCATTAAACTTAGATCTATAATAAATGAGCCATGGAAATCGAAAATGCTAAGTACTAAAGAGGCTTAAGATTTAGTAAGGATGATGATGGAACAATAAAACTGGGATTCAATCATGACGCAAGTTTGGCACTTGCCTTGGCGGCTGAGTAGGTGGGAAAGAGTTTATGAGGAAGAAGAAGTGATGAAGAGAGTAATGGTGAAGTAATGAAGAGAGAGAAAGGGGATGGACTTTAAATGAAGGGGTGGTGGTAGGTGGGGGTTTGTTTCGGTTCATGATGAACCAACAACTTAAACCAATCTAAGCCCAACCCAAAGCAAAGCTAAAGCAGAGTATAAAAGCAGGAAATAAAATACAGAAATAAAATTGCAGAAAATTAATTAACATGAAATTAAAGGGGTCTAATTACAGAACAATACATGATAAATATTAATAAATATATTAAAGCAGTACATGTATTAAAAATAAGTATTCTGGGAACGGGAAGTGACATCTCTACCCCCCTTAGAAAAATTCTGTCCTCGGAATTTTAAATCCAAGCAGGATAGGAACATCAAAGCTAAACTAATCTGAGCATAAGCAATTGAGTAAGCAATCATTTTACAATGTCAACAGCAAGTAACATATCTATGTTTAACTATCGATGACACTAAGCAATTCTACTCATAAAGTGACAAGCATGAGGAGTTTATGACAATCAAGGTATACAGAAAGAGATATACCTTGTGGGTCAAACAGGTGCGGATACCGTGATCGGATATCATCCTTACATTCCCACGTTGACTCTCCTAAAGAGTGATGACCCCAAGCAACCCGGACAAGGCTAATTGTTCGGTTCTTGAGTATCTTCTCTCTTCGGTCCAAAATGGACACTGGCTGCTCCTCGTAAGACAAGTTGGTACCAACAACCAGCTCAGAATGATCAAGAATATGGCTTGGGTCTGATACATACCTACTTAACTGAGATACATGAAATACGTCATGCACCTATCGTAACGAAGGCGGGAGGGATAAACGATAAGCAACATCGCCTATCCTATCAAGGATAGTAAATGGGCCCACGTATCGCGGACTCAACTTCTCGTGAATGCCAAATCTAATGACCCCACGGGTAGGTGAGATCCGTAATAACACGTGGTCCCCAACGAAAAACTCTAGCGGCCTACGATGGTGGTCCGCCCAATAACGATGTCGATCTTACGCAACTCGAAGTCGCTCTCTAATTCCCTTAACCACTTCAACTGTCTGAACAATCATCTCTGGGCCTAGCATCTTTTTCTCCCCGATATCATCCCATGCTAGCGGCAATCTACACTTCTTACCATATAGTGCTTCAAATGGCGCCATCTGGATACTGGCTTGATAACTGTTGTTGTATGAGAATTCGACTAAGTGCAGGTGGCTCTCCCAAGATCCTCCAAAATCTAGGGTGCAAGCTCGCAACATATCTTCTAAGGTCTGAATTGTTCTTTCTGATCGTCCGTCGGTCTGGGGATGGTAAGCTGTACTAAATCTTAACTTGGTGCCCAGACTATGATGTAAGCTCTTCCAGAAATATAATGTAAAACGGGTATCTCTGTCTGACACAATACTGACAGGGACTCCATGCTGCCTGACTATCTGTTGCATATACAACTCCGCCAACTTTTCTGTAGATTGCCCTACTCTGAAAGGAAGAAAATGTGCTACCTTTGTGAGCCGGTCCACTATCACCCAAATAGCATCTTTACCACTTGGTGATCTCGGTAAACCGGTCATAAAGTCCATTGTGATGTGCTCTTACTTCCATTCTGGGATAGGAAGCGGTTGTAATAATCCAGCTGGCCTCTGTTGCTCTGCCTTCACTTGCTGACATATCAAGCAACGGGAAACGAATCTAGCTATCTCCCTCTTCATTCCATTCCACCAGAAGTGTTGCTTGATATCTTGGTACATCTTGGTCCCTCCAGGATGTATAGAATACTGGGAACTGTGAGCTTCTGTCATAACTTCCTGTCTAATATCTCTGCTAGGCACACATAAACATGATCCAAACCTAAGTGTACCATCTTCATGGATTTGCATCTCCTTCCTGAGCCCTGACTCACACTCTGTCCTAAGCTTCTGAATCCTTGGATCCTGTGCCTGAGCTGCCTTGATCCTATCTACCAAGTCAGATTGGACTTGTAGACTTGCCAGAATTCCTACATCACTAGGAAGTATAACTTCTATGTCCATCTCCTGAAGGTCTTCTAAAATGTGCTTCTGTGTTGTCAACATAAATGCGCCGCCTCTCCTGCTGAGAGCGTCTGCTACCACATTAGCCTTGCCTGGATGATACTGAAGCTTAACGTCGTAATCTTTGATCAGCTCTAACCATCTTCTCTGCCTCATGTTCAGCTCCTTCTGAGTAAAGATGTACTTCAGACATTTATGGTCTGTGTACATGTCCACTCGATCACCATATAAGTAATACCTACATAGCTTCAAAGCAAATACTACTGCCGCCAACTCCAAATCATGAGTTGGGTAATTTTTCTCGTGGTCTCGAAGCTGCCTAGATGCATATGCTATCATCTTTCCGTGTTGCATGAGGACACATCCAAGTCCTTTACCTGACGCATCACAATATACTGTAAAACCTCCGGGTCCAACTGGCAATGTAAGAATAGGCGCTGATATTAACTTCTGCTTCAGATTCTCAAATGATGCCTGGCATTCTGTCGACCAAACGAATGGCACATCCTTCCGTGTCAAGCGAGTCATGGGTGCTGAAAGTCTTGCAAAGTCTGATACGAACCTTCTGTAATATCCTGCCAATCCCAAGAAACTCCGTACATCAGCTACGGTCTTGGGTATTGGCCAACTCTCTACTGCTTCTACCTTCTTGGGATCCACTGCTACTCCAGTTCCTGATATGATGTGACCCAAAAATGAAATATGATCCGTCCAGAACTCATACTTACTGAGCTTGGCATACAACTGGTTCTCCCTCAGAACCTGCAACACCTTCCTGAGGTGGTCTTCATGATCTTTTTCACTAGCAGAGTATACGAGGATGTCGTCAAGAAACACAACGACAAACTGATCTAAATATGGCATAAAGATGCGGTTCATCAAATCCATAAATATTGCTGGAGCATTGGTCAAACCAAACGGCATTACTAAAAATTCATAATGCCCATACTTCGACCTAAATGCTGTCTTGGGAATGTCCTTCTTCCGAACCCTCACTTGATGATAGCCTGACCGAAGATCTATCTTGGAGAAAACTCTAGTCCTGCTCAACTGATCAAACAAATCGTCGATCCTGGATAATGGGTACTTGTTCTTTACTGTTGCCGCGTTAAGCTTCCTGTAGTCAATGCATAATCTGAATGATCCATCCTTCTTCCCTACAAGTACCACTGGTGCTGCCCATGGCGATATGCTAGCTTGGATGAACTTCTTCACCTTCAGTTCCTCTATGTGCTGATATACCTTGGCCTGCTCTGAATCCACCATTCTATAAACTCGATCTGATATTAGTTTAGTTCCAGGCGCCAATTCTATACTAAACTCAATATCTCTAACCGGTGGTAGACCTGGAAGTTCTTTAGGAAATACGTCTAGAAATTCTTCAACTACCTTCGGAACCTAAACTTCTTCCATTGCTGTTACTACTCCCTGCTCTTGCTGAGTTATTTCTGATCTGACTAAGGTGAACCGTTTCATGCCTGGAATATCAAAAGATACACTCCCACTACGACAATCTATTGTCGCATAACTGTCTTTCAGCCAGTCCATGCCTAAGATAACGTCGAAATTTCTAACAGGAAATTCTATCAACCAGGCGGGTAAAGAATGCCCGCAAACTACAACGCTACATGCTAGAATAATCCTACTAACTCCTACGAGCCCATTACCAGTGAGTATATTCAACCTCCCTGGCAATGCCTCAAACTTCATTCCTAGCCGTGTCGCAAATTGTGCAGATATAAATGAGTGTGATGCTCCCGAATCAAATAATGCTACTGCAGGATATGAGGCGACGAGAATGTTACCTGCCACAACATCTTCCGATGCTAATACCTCTTCCAAGGACAGAGTGAATGCCTGTCCTCGACCTCCTTGCTGGTTCCCATGCTGCGGCCTAGCCTGGTGCTGCTGCTGGCCCCTTCCTTGATGATGCTGGGGTGGTCTATGCTGGTGTTACTGCATCGGCGGTCCCTGCTACCGAAACATCTGAGCCTGCGGCATTAACGGGCGCTGTGCCAATGGTCTCACTGCTACCGCTGGTCCTCGATACTGTCCTGTCCCTGGTGCTGACAAAGCAGGAAACTGCTGCACTGGTCCTCCTGACCTCGAATTCATGGGACAGGTGGTAACCCGATGATCTGGATTTCCATATATCAATCACAGTCCGTTCAATGTCGACACACATCTCTAGTGTGCCCTATCTTTCCATAATAAGTGCAGCCCGCTGGGGGTTGCTGGTTCTTCCTTGGTTGTTGTTGCTGCTGCGTGGGTGGTGGTGCTGGCCCTCGCATCTCCACATCGTGGATACGAATGCCAGGGGATGGTACTGTTGTTCGGGGCGCTGCTCCCCCTCCTCCTTCAATCTGACTGTGGGATCTCTTCTGACCCCGGTCCTTGCCGTAATCTTCTGAATGGTGATCTCATGCCTTCGGGTTGCCGTCAATACTTCGTCAAAAGTCTGGTAATTGTGCCCCTCTATCAATTGCAAGAGCTCAAGATGAAACCCTTGCTGGAACTTCATAGCCCTCTGGCTCTCCATTGCTATCATCTCCGGGGCGAACCTGCTCAATCTGCAGAACTCCGCTGCATAGGCATCTACCGTCTTGCCGGCCTGCTTGAGGTTGATAAACTTCTGTTGTAGCTCAAACTGTGCCACAACTCCATAGTACTTCGTCTTGAACCTTACAGTAAAATCGTTCCAAGCAACAGGACGTCTGATGCCTACTTCCTCTGATTCCCACCAATCTCGTACGAGATCCTGAAGTAACAACTTCACTTGATCCACACGTTCTTCTGCCGGCACCTTAGCGGCTGTCAGAATAGCCTCAATATCCTTAAGCCACGCATCCGCTGAGATGGCGTCTTCCGTGCCCTCGAAACGGCAGGGGTTGTACTTCCAAAACCTGGTTGATGCTCCTGAATTTGGCCTCGCCCCTCTTTCCAATGCCGCCTGCAATCTTTGGTTGAGTAGTACATTCTGCTCTTGCAACTGAGCGTGCATGCGTTGCTGGGCTAACATCTGGTATTGCTGAGTATCCATCATCCCTCTCATGATCTCCAGAAGGGCTGGTGTGTCTACTTCCACAGGGGTAGGTGGAACTGTTGGTGGTGGTGGAACCTCTGGATACTGCGATCCAGCTGCTACTTCCACTATCACTTCTTCTTGAATAGCCTCTTGGGGTAGTACTGGCCCATGTTGCTGACCAACCTGGTCATGTTGTCCATGCTGTCCATGTTGTTGCTGTCCAGCTCTGACATGTGCGGACGAGGTGCCCCTAAGAAAAGGGATAAGAGAACAATCAAACGACCGGACACGAAGGATCAACGAAGTCAAGGGATACCGGGATGTCAAGCTGGAGTTGAGAATTAACGAATCATGAGATCAAGGGGGAACATAGGTGATTGAGACATCCTATTAAAACACCCCACAAGTCTGAAATCAGACCTGCATGGGCCACCACTAAAACCTTATCACGCTCCAGAACCAGAATACTGGAGAGCGGAGGAATGACTCGGCCAGCTACGTATTACGGGTAGATGAATACCGTATAATACGATCAATGCTATCTAAAAGACGAGGGGGGTGCATACTACATGAAAGTCTTACTATGGTCACTTCACATCTATTGTCTCAATCATTCAAACAAGAAACAGAAATAGAGAACATGTCAGAATAAGCAGTAAGGCGTCCCGAACGCTCAGTCAAAATGTTCTTGATATCTGGCTTTACAAAACATAGCCAGATGATGTAGCAAAGTATACACAATTATTTATCAGCTGCAGCCTGACTTTTGTTACAATTATACAAAAGTGAGTACAAGACAACCTGACTAATATGTCGATGCCAAACGGCAAAGTATAAAGTAAGTAACAAAACGAGCGGGGAAGTAAGAAACCCACTCGAGTCCTCCTGCGATCATCCCTCTAGTATTGACCATCTTGGAGATAGAAGTAAGCTGGATCCTCGGGAACTGGCTCTAAATCTGGCCATGCAAAACCAGAGAGGTTAGACCTCTAATAGCAAGTACCGCAAGGGAGCACGATATGAGGAAATAAAACCAGTAATAGAAAATATGATAAATAGATCTCTGCTGGCTACTAGGATTCACATCACATCACGACACTTCGAACCAACTTCCCAACCAAACAAGGACAGAAGTTGACCCGTCATGTCCTGACATTCCGATCATCTCAGTTAGTTAACAGAGCAGGTATAGTACACAAACATATCAATTTAAACGGCCATGCAAATACTACGGCTTGCTATTGTGAGTTCCAAGTTATCCTGGAATTATGCAATAGGGATTCCTCAGTTCTTACTATGTGCAAGCTAGGCTAGTCTATCCAATCAATCAATTGTGCCAATCATGTATTTAGACGAGTCCCAGCGGAACGCCCGCCATCAATATACAATATACAATAAATAATATAAGCAGATACCGCTCCCTGACCGTGTGGCAGATTTGCAGTATCTGTGGGAACCAGCCGGCCTGTCGGGCACTTAATAGTCCCAAGAGGGCTGCCATGTAAGAACTCGGGAATCCATTTTCTCCCTGAAATCATTATTTTATTTAACTTAATAGTCTCTATGTTGAGTGAAATCCCATGCCGTGGATCATGGTCATTCAGAATGAGTATTTGTGTACGTGATACGATATGCACAACTCTACAACGATACCCGTGCGGCTAGGTTGTAGGTCTTACATAGCGTAATACAACAATCAAAACTAACCACAGAATAATTATGCCTTGACCATAAAGTACACATGCTGCTTTTGTAGAAAATAAATAAATAAATAAACTAAAGCCTGCATGTATCTGTACGCCAATATTTGGAATCAGCCAGTCGATTACAATAGTCTATATTATGAACGTGTCTCATTTATTCAATTCAATAAGACGACTAGCCAGCCTCTTAGTTCCAATTAGGAATGCATGATCAATTTACAAATCAAGATAACAATCCCTGTCAATCAATGGCAATTAATGTTAATGAATTCCAAGGCAATAATCAATGTTAATTAATGCCAAAATAACAATTTATACTTAATTAATGCCAACTCGGGACAGAATCAGCCAAAAGGGCATTATGGACAGCCATAGGCAGATGCCTATTTATGCGGCTAGGTAAGTCGGGCTCCATCTATGCGGTCTAGAAATAATAATTCATATGAGGCTCAAAGAACAAGCTTATGCGGTTGGATGCAAATATGCTTTATGCGGCTAAGATACAATGGGAGTTCATGCGGCTGCGGATGACTGGCCTCATGCGGCTCGGGTTTTGAATTCATGCGGCTGCAAGCAACGTACGCCCATACGGCTGAGAAATATCTCATGCAGCTACGGATGACTTGCGCCCCTGCGGCTAGAGGAAATTCCATGCGACAAAATAGGTGTAAACCTATATGCGGCTGAGAAGTCATGCAGTGCCATGCGGCTGAGAATGATCAGCGCCATGCGGCTGTGGGACCGAATGCATATGCGGCTAGCTAAAACTCATGCGGCAGATAAGTCTCATGCGGCTGACTAAGCCCATGCGGCTAGCTAGGCCCATGCGGTTATCTAAGCCCATACGGCTAACTAAAACTTGCCGTATAAAAACTCATGCGGTCAAGCACTGTTCTTCTTCTCCACTTTTCCGAGAAGAAGAACCATAGGAAGCCATTGCTTCCAAGCTCCATAAATCCTTCATTCCAAGCCCAAATCTAGACTTCCATAGGTCAAAATTGGGTAGGACGAAATTTTCTACAATATGGAACCATCAAAACTTGACAAATAACAAAGCTACTAGATCAAAACTTAAGAAATTTGAAGATGCATTAAACTTAGATCTACAAAAAATGAGCCATGGAAATCGAAAATGCTAAGTACTAAAGAGGCTTAAGATTTAGTAAGAAAGATAATGGAACAATAAAACTGGGATTCCATCATGAAGCAAGTTTGGCACTTGCCTTGGCGGCTGAGTAGGTGGGGAAGAGTTTATGAGGAAGAAGAAGTGATGAAGAGAGTAATGATGAAGTAATAAAGAGAGAGAAAGGGGATGGGCTGTAAATGAAGGGGTGGTGGTAGGTGGGGGTTTATTTCGGTTCATGATGAACCAACAACTTAAACCAATCCAAGCCCAACCCAAAGCAAAGCTAAAGCAGAGTATAAAATCAGGAAATAAAATGCAGAAATAAAATTGTAAAAAATTAATTAACATGAAATTAAAGGGGTCTAATTACAGAACAATACATGATAAATATTAATAAATATATTAAAGCAGTACATGTATTAAAAATACGTATTCTGGGAACGAAAAGTGACATCTGTGCCATCAACAGAGGTCCCCTTGCGTAGTTGTTACACCGAAGTCGATCTTGTGCCACCTTTATTGTACCACACCAGGCAGCTCACCAGGCGACTAATCAGGCAAGTATACCTTGCTAATTTACTGTCATATTATTTATTTTCTGTATTATTTATTTTGTTTCATATTGTTAGATTCTTTTGTTATAAATTGCACGTCCAAGCCACACTTGGGTGCAAGCGACTCTATTAGTCGTTTTACTTTACTATATGTATGTTAACTTAGTGTTAGCAGACTACCTTCTTGTTGGGGTATATCCTTATATCACCCTTGGCTATGACACACACATACTACACGGTTGGAGACATGTTGCTAGGGGCACGACTTATGGACTGGCCCTCTCTAAAGTCTTATGATGGATAGATGATCGTAACTGCTATGACTAGGGCTTTAGAGACTCAAGCAGTTACAAAACTGGACGAGCCATGGATATGACATGAACAGTGTAGGAAATATTGGGGGAGGACAGTCGCTAGTGCGTATGGAAATCCAAACAGGTAAACCACAGTCTCCGGATGGAACTGTGGCAATTTATTTGCAGACGCCCTCTGACGTTTTGGACGTTACAGACGGATACGGATCACTGGATGCCAGTTACGTACACATAGCCTAAAATCCTATCCATGCGCATGAAAGTTCTCTAAATTGTACATTAGGCGGTTAGAATCTCCTTTACATATTTGTGTCTAGGATAGTCTTTTATATATTATTTTATTATTCTGGCAGTTCATAATAGCTTATTTTTCCTGTATCTTGCTACGTCCGTCTGAGGACCTGGTTATTTTCCAGGTGTGTGTTCATGTCTTCCGCAGGTATCCTAGCCGAGGTCGTGATCTTCTCCATTTACTCGAAGATGACGTGACTTGGTTCCGCCTTGCTACTTCCACTTAGTCTTTTATATATCATGTACTTCTTCTTTTTATTTTGGTTGGTAGTGGATGTGTCTCCACCCAATATATTGTACCAAAATAATTTATTATATGATATCTTTTATTTTTTTATTTTGTGGATGAGATTAGTTAGTTGTGGTTTACTGTATTTTACAGCTTATGTATCCATACGAGGCCCATGTACTTCGTATAAATACAGTTGGCATGTCTACGTGCCTAGTCCTACGTATTTTTGGACTATGGCATTTCATGTTTTTGTGGTGGCCCATACAGGTCAAGATAAATTGTTTGGTTACTTTACCGTACCAAGTAAGCCTACGGATAGGATTAGAGTCTAGGATCTCATCCACATACTTGACCTCCTCGATTCTATTTTGAATCCCTTGATTTGCATCTTGCTTGATTCCCTCTACCATTAATTTTTATCCTTCTTTCGTGCTTGATGTTGATTAGAAAGGTAATCCATACTAGGTAGACTTGTTCCATTGTCCCATCACCCTACTAGTTTAATTCTTGGAAGTTGGGTAGATACCTCACGACCTAACATTTTTTTTTCCTTGTGACCCATATTAACATGATTAATTAGACTATAGCCTTAAAGAACCCTAACTTATCTAGCCCACCAAGCCTTAGACAAAAGACAGTAGGATGAATGTAAAGGAACAATCACATGACAAGACTTAGATTCTTAAGGAGTTGAACTAATTCTACCTTCTTTCACTCTTACGCTCTCGTGCCTATGTTTTACCATCGTGACTAATGCTGCTAAATAGCCAAATTTTTGCAAGCTTACTTTTTATCAAGCTTGTTCAAGGACATATATTTTATTGGGGGCCCCCACTAACATATTGTGTACTTAGAACCGGTGCATGATGGTCTGATCAACCTAGTGTACTTTGGTTCGCCATTCACACGATTATTCTACGTGGTTGAGATATAGTTAAACTTACCCTTAGAATCTCTTCCACTATTGCCTTGACAATTCTTTTTAAATTATTTGGTCTCCTTTGAACAACGTATTCGTATTCATATTCGATAATCTCTTCTTCGAACCCTTTGTTATTTTTGCCTTCATCTATTTTAGAAGGGCGAAGACGCTTATACTTGAATTTCCTTTAGCTGTCCTTTTCACTCATGACCATTACCACTCAATATTACTATACCTTCGTCCTAAACTACTCGTCCTTTTCTCGGCCCTATATTCGCTATCATGAACCTTCCAATTCACTTAATTTAGGCATGAACCTAATCGATCTCTTATTCATGCCTTAACATACTCACAAGAACCCATATCTGCTAAGGCTCTAACTTATTTTCTCTTGATACCATATCATTCTTTATTTCATGATACTCTTGATTAAACTTTAAACCCTTAATCTTCTACTCGTGCCTTAACTCGCGACCCTCGTAACCATACCCGTGTTAAATCCTATAATTTAGATCTCGATTTCTTACTGCATGATTTTATTGAGCATTGTAATTAATTGTTCCCCACCGATACTCCCTTGTGTCTTTTCATCCCCTACCTATTCTTAATTTCGAGGACGAAATTCTTGTAAGTTGGGTAGGATGTAAAACCCCTAAATTTCTACTATATTTTAGTACTGATTTTTTTTGTATTTGTACGTCGCGTAGCCGTATTGTATGTCGCACGGGAATTTATATTTTTTGTATTTACTCGTCGAGTGCGAATATGGACGAGGTACATATTCTTAGAAAAATAATTTTTGGTTTTATTATCAATGATGGTTTCAAAATAATATATATAATATTTATTTTTATTAAAAGTTGTGAAAATATCTATCGAGGTTGCCAAAAGTTATTATTTAATTTATTTTTATAGTGGTGATTTAGGAAACTAGATTTTATGAATATTCTACTTGTGTGAAGTACATGAAATTTACTTCATGTATATTTTCAAAAATTACTAGAACTTATTTAGAATTAATTATTAGGAAAAAGTTATCTCAAAGATTTTAAATATTAATAATGATTTTAGAAATTATTTAGCTTAATTTAAAATAAAAAGGTATTTTGATGTATTTAAATATTTATGTTGATTTCGGAATTAATTATTATTGCTAATTATTATAAAGAGATTTCAAAATTTATGGATGAATTTCATTTTCAAAATTATTATGCTATTTAATTCTAAATGTAGTTTGAAACTATTTTCTATTAATACTTAAATATTTATGATGATTTTCGAAATTAATTAATTATTATTATATAAAAATAATAATTTCAATTTAATTATGATAATTTAAATGGTGATTTCATTTCATTTATTTATTTTAAATATTTTAATTTAAATGTCTAATTTATCTATATTTAAATTGGATTGGATATAGATATGAATGCATTGATTTAAAATAAATAGCAAATTATCTATTGGAATTTTAAATCAATTCTAATCCTATCCAAATGGGAATTCCCACCTCCTATAAATAGGCAGGTACTCCTCCATAATTTCCACCACCCACGTGAGTGCATCGTGTCCATGTTCTCCCTCCCCGTCCAATTCTTATTTCATATGTTACATATACATTGTGTTCTCCTCCGTGTCGACAATTCTGACACGACAATTCCTAACCCTAGCTTTTCGTTGCCGACGCCATCAGCCTACTCCCGGACATCCGAGCACCATCTACAAACAGAGCCCATCATCACCACCATCATCCATTGCCATCTACCACCACCACCCGAAACTCCGGCCACCTCACCACCTCAACCCCGGCCTTCACCGCGGCCTCCTTCGTCGCTGGCACCAGGAACCGGCACCACCACCATCGACGAAGCCCAAACCCACCAAGCACCACCACCGTCACCCCCATCATCGACACCCAAATCCGGCTACCACAGCCCGACCCCATCTCCGACACATAGTCACCACCACCATCATCATCCTACACCACCACCATCACCGCCACCATCATCATCCTCTCCTGCCACCACCAAACCTCCTGATCGGCCACCACGACCAAATCCACACCCCGCCACGGCCAGCCCGGCCGACGTTAAAACATCACCAGAACAAAAAGGGGAGAAACGAAAATCCGCCACCTACCTCCACCCGGCTGCCGAGACCCTTCCGACGGCCTCGGTTAGTGAGCGCCGCAGCTGGATGTAGCAGCATCGCCACGTCGAACGCTGCGAGCCTTCGGGTTCCTCCGCCCTCACCGTAACCATCGCCAGCGGATGCCGTTCTTTGCCGCCTCTCCCCACCTCTCTTCGCCTGCGCCGATCTCCGCCGGCGCCCCGCACCGACTCCTCTCTTTCCTTTCTCCTCCGCGCCGGAGACCATCCGAGTGCCAGCGACATTTCCCGACCCCCCTTCATTCTCCTTCCCCTCTTTCCTCCCGTGCCGTCGCTCCCCTCGCCGAGTCCACGCCAGCCTCTTCGTCCGTCACACTAGCACTCGAGACCCCGCGGCCACCATCAGCCCCGTCGCCTCCCCGTGCCCGACTGCAGCTCCGTCGTATCTCATCGGCGAGCGCCTCCACCAAAACCCTCTCCCTCTGCCTCTCCATCACCGTCGAAATAGCCGGAGCTGCCCCGCTCAGAGTCGCCGACGAGCGGACAAGGCCCTCGTGACTTCCCCCTTTTAACCCTCTCTCTTCTCTATTGGGGAGAGGGAGTTGTATTGGTATTTATCCTTTGTTTTATTTTATTTTAATTTTATTTCATTTTTATTTTTTTGAAAAGTGCTGCTGTCGCAGCAGATATTTCCCCAAATTATTATTATTATTATAATTATAATTGTAATTATAATTATAATTATTATTATTATTATTATTTTTATAAATACTGTATACTTGGAGAAAAAAGATTTTATTATTATATATTTTGAAGGCAGTAGGTTTATATTGGTATCTACAGGAATTATTATAATTAAATTATTTTATTTTATGAGAAAATATATATTTTCTAAAATTTTTGGTAACAAATATATTTCTAGGAAAAGGATGGTTAGAAGAAATTTTTATCTATAGTTGTCAACCTAAAATTTATTTGACAAGTATCTACTTTTTCCTAAAAACACTACTCTAGATTTTATATTTACAAAATATCTAGTCTTTTCCAATTAATATTTTGACTAATGAAAATTTAGCTTTCTGCCTAACAACTATACTTTGATAAACTTAAATTTTTTTGCCTAAAAGACTTTTGATTTTTCAAGTATTTACCTTATATTTTTTTAGTACGTATTTTTACCTAACACTATTTTGGATAATAAAGTATAATTTCAAAAGATATAAACAGTTTTTCTAAATCGTATATATAATATTTTTCGAATTTCCCTTCAATTACTCTTTGACTGTGACTAATACCCTTTATCCTATTTCCCTCGCTAATCATGTACTACCTCATGTCCACCCTAACTAAATTGACCAGCCTGGACCCGATGGACTAGTCTGTGCCATCAACAGAGGTCCCCTTGCGTAGTTGTTACACCGAAGTCGATCTTGTACCACCTTTATTGTACCACACCAGGCAGCTCACCAGGCGACTCATCAGGCAAGTATACCTTGGTAATTTATTGTCATATTATTTTATTTTCCGTATTATTTACTTTGTTTCATATTGGTAGATTCCTTTGTTATAAATTGTACGTCCAAGTCACACTTGGGTGCAAGCGACTCTATTAGTCGTTTTACTTTACTATATGCATGTTAACTTAGTATTAGCGGACTACCTTCTTGTTGGAGGATATCCTTATATCGTCCTTGGCCATGACACACAAACTACACGGTTGGAGAGATGTTGCTAGGGGAACGACTTATGGACTGGCCCTCTCTAAAGTCGTGTGACGGATAGATGATCGTAACTGCTATGACTAGGGTTTTAGAGACTCAAGCAGTTACAAAACTGGACGAGCCATGGACATGACTTGAACATTATGGGAAATATTGGGGGAGGACAGTCGCTAGTGCGTATGAAAATCCAAACAGGTAAACCACAGTCTCCGAATGGAACTGTGGCGATTTATTTGCAGATGCTCTCTGACGTTTTGGATGTTACGGACGGATACGGATCACTGGATGACAGTTACGTACACATAGCCTAAAATCCCACCTATGCGCATGAAAGTTGTCCTCTAAATTGCACATTAGGCGGTTAGAATCTCCTTTACATATTTGTGTCTAGGATAGTCTTTTATATATTATTTTATTATTCTGGCAGTTCATAATAGCTTGTTCTTCCTGTATCTTGCTACATCCGTCTGAGGACATGGTTATTTTCCAGGTGTGTGTTCATGTCTTCCGCAGGTATCCTAGCCGTGGTCGTGATCTTCTCCATTTACTCGAAGATGACGTGACTTGGTTCCTCCTTGCTACTTCCAATTAGTCTTTTATATATCATGTACTTTTTCTTTTTATTTTGGTTGGTAGTGGATGTGCTCCACCCAAAATATTGTACCAAAACAATTCATTATATGATATCTTCTATTTTCTTATTTTGTGGATGAGATTATTTAGTTGTGGTTTACTGTATTTTACAGCTTTTGTATCCATACGAGGCCCATGTACTTCGTATGAATACAACTGGGATGTGTACGTGCCTAGTCCTACGTATTTTGGGACTGGGGCGTTACAAAGAACCTATCTAGTGAGAATGCTAGACAGAACAAAGGAAAGTGCCCTTTGGCCTTTCCTCTACCTGTGCAACCTACGCCTGTGACCTTTCAGCCACAAAACAGAGGGAAACGCTGTTTAGCTACTCCTTCTTCAAATTTGAACTTGGTAAGGAATACACCAATTCCAGCCACGTCACAGAATAAAGGAAAGCGTCATTCGGCATTTTCTAATTCTTCTTCAGTCCTTGACTCGGTAGAAAGTATCTCTGAGGGCGCCTATGCGCCAGTCAGTGTAAAAGCTCTTTTGGGTAGGAACTTTACTCCTCTAAACAGTGACAATCAAATCTCTGCTAAGAAAGTGAGTTCTGTTCAAACTGAACTTTCTGTTGCTCAGTTGCGCCAGGTCAAACACATGAGAACATGTTGCGCAACCCAAAAAGGACTTCTGCCAAATCCCAAAAATGCAACTACAGATCTTCCAACCCTGCACATCTCAAGATCCAAGCAGGGTAAGCTGCTAGTATCTCAAACAAATACATAAAGTAGCAGATCTATCTGACCTGCATACCTATCTCAACAGGCGCCAGTCAACGCCTACTTCAATAAAATGCAAACAGCCTGCGCGAGTGGCTAACTTGTGCCAGAAACAGACTTCTGAAGTCAAGAACCCCTTCACCTATGCTAATCAACTCAGCACTTCCTTGTACACCCAAGGAACGGAACATCTCAAGAATAGTGTCACGACCCGCACCCACTGTGAGGGTACGAGAAC
Organism: Iris pallida; assembly: GCA_029216955.1. Taxonomy (NCBI): domain Eukaryota; kingdom Viridiplantae; phylum Streptophyta; class Magnoliopsida; order Asparagales; family Iridaceae; genus Iris; species Iris pallida. The sequence continues at coordinate 9,933,969 of JANAVB010024400.1, read as the reverse complement.
GTAACAACGCCCAGCCTACACCGCAGTATCAGCGGTAGAACGCTGTCCTAGGTCAATCATCTAGCAATATAAAGGTACCTATACAGTATATACACTCCGAATGGAGGTGACATAGCAATACAATCTCAATCACATCTAAGGTAGAATACGATAAAAAGATAGAGAGATAATGAACGAAATGAATTCACAGAGATACAAACAAATAGAATCCAAGTGTCTATGATAACATCTCCACAACATCCAGATAAAACAACTCCCAGTGTATACAATAATGTATCATTGAGAAAGACAAGGTAAAATCTAAGCTAGCAGTCTAAACCACTGGTGGCAGATCCTCTACTGCAAGTGGGTCCAAGTCACAAGTGCTGTCTAAAGCTGCACCATAAGGGTAGACACTATAGCCTCATCATTTTCTGTAAAATTTTCAACAGGTCCAGTAAGGACGGGAGCGAGCACAATACATCTCAACAAATCATAACTGGATAGGAAATATAATCATGCTAGAGAGTAAGATACAGGAAACTGAAGAATAACATAATGTAAAAGAGAGAGAGGCTGTAAGTAAATATCTACAATATAATAGAGAACTAATCAGTGATTCTAGTGATTCAGAGTACAGGATAAACATGTGAATGGCTAGGGACTGATTCATGATTACACTACGGAATTGATTCATGATTACACTACTTGGAATTATCCACATGTTCATTTATACTCCTCCATCCCCAATCAATACACAAGGATCCAGTCAAGTTACGTTAAGATTCATGATTATACTACATTGCCCATAAAGGGTGATTCGTGAGTGATTCATGAAGATTTGTGAAGGCTCTGTGATTCATGAGAGTACAGGAATCACAAGCTGATACATGAAGATTCATGAAAATAGAAGCATGAGATACATGATGTAAGTAAAACACACGAGACAAGAGTATCGGATGCTCCCGAGAGGGATAACATCTCATGAAGGGTTCCATATAGTACCAATCCGTGTTACCAATGTGTCAGCATCAAGTAAAGTAATCTAAAGCATGAAATATAATCCTAAACAAGATATGAAATGATCAGAGAATGTACTCGCCTGGTATCCTGAATGTCCGAAGAGAATATACTGTCCGAGGAGTGGTGTCTGTCTCCTATAGAACAGTACAAGTCACAACAAGTCTAAAATAAGAAAATAGGCGCTGAGGTTTCTCTCCATGGACATGAAATAGAGCTGGATTAGGAACTAATGCAAAGGACTAGAGTGGAAAAGGAATTAAAGTGAAGAAACTAGGGCTTGAGGAAGATTTCTATACCTCTCCTTCTTGTAAACTTGGAAATTTTCTTAAAGAGGCTACAACTAATGGAATAGACATTATATAGGGGTGGGATTCCCTATGTTGGCTGGCCAAAACTCTAGGGTTAGGGTTTTAGTTAGTTGGGCCATGGGCCTCCCTCTCTTGGTGGGTTTCTAGGCTTCCTAGTTAAAGGCCTATTCTCAAAACACCTCATTCTAACTAATAAGCCCAAAAGCAATTATCTACAAATTTTCTAACCATGACTTAACTAACAAGTCCCACTTAGTCTATTGGTTAAGTCTCACTTCTAGGTTAGGCCCAATCTACTCTAGTACCAAGATACCACATAGCAACTAATTAATTAATATTAAAAAATCACATAAATTTCCATAAATTCCAAATAATTCTAATAAATCACAATAAGCTCAAATAAATTCAGAAATGACCAAAATACCCTCTAGGCTAATGCACTAAATAGTTATTCCAAATCACATGGTTAGGCTCTAGGTCAGACAGTCTCTACGGTTTCACTAGCTGCACATCAAAATCATAAGTCATGATTTAAAATAGTTTTTAAATGATAAAAATCACCAAAAATCATATTAAAATTTTAAATACCATTATTAAATGATTAAAATACAAAAGTTCAAAATTACCCTTATTTAGAAAATTGGGTGTTATAAATAGGAATCATGTTCCTAACATCATTAAAGAATATGTTCCTTCGACTTATTCTCATCCCGATGATGTAACTGATCTCCGTGAAATTCTTAAACAAAAGTAGAAGATCACAAATCTATCTCATCCAATACAGCCCCAAGAACATTACTGTAACCATCATCATGAGGTAGTTATCAAATGCTGTTGTCAATCAGCTAAACGGTCTGTCTTCGACCGTCTGAATTACTCTCAGGTTCCTCAACCGATGATTCTGGATTAAGATGAAAAGTTATATGCCTCTGTCAACAAGACGACTCGAAGTACTGGGGGTGGAAAGCGCCCGAGATGCAATGCATCCCGTAACTCCAGTCAAAAAAACTTAGGTCAGATTCATGAATCTGGAGAAGGAGTATACCAATATACCAGATCAAGAAGCTGAGACACAATCGGTCAAAGGAATCTTCTTTCCGACCAAAAAATAATCGGTCAAACGAATCTTCCTTCCGACCAAGAAACAATCGGTCAAAGGAATCTTTCTGATTCCAACCAAGATTCCTTCAGTCAAAAGGACATCCCTATCACTTATTCTGGGGATAGTTCCTTATATGACTTTGATGCTGATAGTGAATGATCTGAATGGCCATTTTTTCTACTAGCTCGTCTTCAATAGCTAGAGAAGTAACTGCTTATGTCATCACAGAAGATCAAGATGCTTCCAGTTCTAAAAGTCAAGAGCAAATAATTGCTGCTTTGGAGGCTAGTTTGAAGAGCATGGTTGAGATGATGGCAGGCATGCATGCTGTAATTATGACACAGCATACGGTTCCACCGATCGTAAATCTAATTCTGAACCAAGAACCTATAATGACATCAGCTTCCGTCAATATTGGTCTGGGGTTACAGTCTACTCACACCGCTTCCATACCTGTGCAAGCTATTCTATGTCAATCTGGTGCTGTGGGTGGTACTTATCATGCAGTACCTCCTCCTAACTTATTAAATCAATCCACTGCTCCACAATTATCGGAAGATACCAATGAAGCCGTAAAACTTTTACGTACTCAATTTGAGGCTTTGAAACAGAAAGACGGCTTGAAGAAGCTTGGATCAAGCAGCCTTATCCTATAGAGTGGAAGGAAGTCCAATTGTAACACCCATTTTTCAAAAATGAGGGTAATTTTAAACTTTTGTAATTATAATCATTTAATAATGATATTTAAATTATATTGTGTTTTTTGGTGATTTTAATCAATTTAAAACTATTTAAATATTGAATTATAATTTTGATGGTTAACTAGTTAAACCCTAGTTTTGCTAAGCCTAGAGACTAATCATGACCAAGGGAGCCTAGTCATGTGATTAGAATGTCATATTACTACTTTTTAGCC